>CM068952.1:129693830-129707257 GCA_035128595.1 Eptatretus atami | reverse complement strand
AGGTGGATGAGTTGGATAGGTGACAAGAACAAGCAGATTGGATTTTGGTTCAGATCCAGACCATCAATGGAATACAAAACATGAACTGTTCCACCTGGCAGAGGTATGCACTCTGCCGAGTGCAATTCTACTTTGTGCTGTTTTGCCAAGTTGTCACTCGATGAGTGATTTTTTATTTGTTCGTTTTTTCTGTCTACTTGTCTGTGTATCACAGCTGCATACGCACTGGTGGACGCAGACATGCTGAGCCAAACATTGCAAGAACTCGTTTATCACCTTGATGTCCGGCACGACAAACGGAGCTGACGTTGATGTGTGTTGATGGTATACACAAAACTCTATGAGTTCCTGTATTATATAAACCAAAGGGTATCATTGTATCTTTTGTGTTTTAAATATTGTTACGGCTGTGGAAATTCGCAACCACCATTCAGGTCCCGTAGGTGAGGTATCTTTTAATACATGTATAGTTAGCCCCAAACCCGTTGTTTAGAGGAATTAATGTGATTCATTCGGGCTGTGACACTTTGAGTCAGTCGTTTTTCTGTTCTTTCTTTATTTTTTTGAACCAACCACGTCTCAACCACAACCAGCCCATCCCCACCACAGCGCAACCACACTGCAACCACGCACCTCCACCATCTACGCTACTGCATCTTCGCCACTCGCCATTCAACAGGCTCCGTGCGGTTACGATCTCCGCGGAGGGAACATAAAGGCCAACGGGATGCGCAGGTTTTCCCGCCGTTTCTCCCGTGTAAATTCTCCGCGCTCGGTGTGGGGGAAGTGCGATCCGAGCCGGGGTTAAAGGTGAGAAAGGGTGGGGGCCTCTTTTTGGGGAATAATTCTCTGGCCCGGAGCCAAAAACTGACTCCCGGCCCCGCACGGTGCGGGTGAGGGAAAGCGCAAGGGCACGCCCCTTCGAGAAGCTTCTCCAAGAAGCTCGAAGGGAGGCGGGGCCAAAAAGGGGGGGCGGAGTGAAGGGCGGAGCGCCGCGCTACAAAAGGCGGACAGGACGGACCTTGAAGCGACTCGTCTCGGTTGGTCTCCAGGGTAGTTGTTGTTATTGGTCTTCGGCTGGTTGAGCAAGTTAAGTGGTCTTCGAGGCTTCCTGTGAACGGAGGCACGGATGGGAGACGCGGCGGCGCGGTTGCAAGGTGGACCTGCGCGTCCGGACGAGGAGTGCCGGAGAGGGTTCGCCGGCCGAGAGAGAGGTCGGGACCAGGCGCGGCCACGCTGACGGTCGCGGGAGAGGGACTCACCAGGGAAGTCACCACTTTTTTCTTTGGGTTTTTGGGCAAATGACTGTGGGAGGCGCCTGTCTTGTGAAGTAGAACTGTTTAAGTGTTGCCGTGTGTCGGTCTTAGTCGGTAGTAAATCTGCATTGTTTCTATTGTTTTAACTGCTATATGTGCATTTGTGATTACTGTATGGCTGTATGTGTGCTTTACGTGTTTTTGTGAATTAAACGTGCTTGTGTGAACTTGTTCCCCGTTTCGCTGCGTCCTTTCCTTTGTTGAATCTCCATCTTGCTTCGCGTAAAAGGGTTCGTAGTGCCCTGATACGCCCGATATTAATCTGAACCGTCAAGGTCGACGATAACTCCGCTCGGTTATCCCTGTAGCACGGAACGAGCCGCTTAAGCGGTTCGTGTCCGGAGTCGACCTGTGGCGTGGTACAACCCTCGGTAGGTACCCGTGCGAGTACTTAGGTATATCGACTTTCGGCGATTCACCCTATTTCGCGCGGTAGAATGCGGACTGGGTTGTGGTGAGGTTAAACCCCCACCCGTGACTAGCTCCTTGGCGATAGTTCCAAGAGGGTCACGACTGAATTGTCCGTCCGGTGGGCGAGACGTGCCGCGATTCGAGTCACGTGGCCGTTCGCACGCCGGCGGGCGCGAATTCGCAACAATATATAACAACCAAAGTTGTCCAGATCTTTTTGGAACACCCTGTATTACTGAAGATGTGTTGAAGAGATGTTTTTTTTTTTTTTGCTGAAGGGATGTTGAAGAGATGAAGAGACCCTGTATTCCGTTGTGTGTGTGTGCGTGCATGTGTGTGTGCGTGCGCATGCATGCGTGTGGTGTGTGCGTGCGCATGCATGCGTGTGTGCATGTGTGCGTGCATGCGTGTGGTGTGTGTGTGTGTTGTGTGTGTGTGTGTGTTGTGTGTGTGTGTGTGTGTGTGCGCGTGTGTGTGTGCGTGCATGCGTGGGTGCGCACGCGCAAGTTGCTGTTTTTGGTTGCTATCTGCAGATGTGGGTGAGTTTCAGGAGAGGGAACAAAGACCTGCCAGCTCTCAAAGTATCCACCTCCATTTGTGTGTCTGCATGCGTGCGTGCGCAGGCCATGAACTTTTTTAAATATTTGTGCTTTTTTCATCAAATTTTCGACAAAGCTTTAGTTTGAGAATATGGAGAAGACTAATTGATAAAATTTCCTCTTTTTTGCAGCTGTTGTTTTCATCTTGTTTAGTTTGCCTACAAAGCGGATGCAGACGGGCTTTGTATTTTGAGATGCTTTCGAAGTTAGCATTGGGTTGGTTGAGACATGGTGAATGATGCAGAGGGCTGGTTGAACGGTTTTGGTTGTGGCTTCTCTTGGAGGAATTTTGTCTCCACAGTGGATGGATACATGCACTGGATATTTAAAATCCTGTGCCCTCAGGTTACATGGTTAGTATCCTGAACATGCCCATGAGAAGACTGGCTGACATTATCGTGAGAAAGAGAACAAAAGGTATAAGGATACATGCATGTTGGGAGAAGTGTCCGGCTTGGTGGGTGCAGAGATCATAACCGCATCCAACTCTATAATCAAATAATACAAGTGGATGGAATTATTTTCAACATCAGTCATGCCAGTTTATATTGTTGCGGGGCCAGGTCGTCGGCCACGAGCACGACCACCAGATGGAGCAGTAGAGTCGGCTCGACCGATCACCCGGAATTCAGATCGTACTGTCCGGAAAAGTCCAAAGAGTACGGGTCCCTTTCGGACCGTGAAGGGTCAATATTTCCACCACGTGGTACAGTATTCGCCAAATTTCAAAATACCTAGAGACCACGTGGCGATCTACCGAGTCTTCACACCCTCGACGGAACTCGTACGAAACGAGCCGCTTAGCGCACTCGTTCCGTGTGCGATTCCGAGCAGTTTAATCGCCGAGAACCGTCGGTCCAGATGTCCCCTTACGGCGGCATAACGGCCTTGCTAATTTTCCCCACATGCGACATGCTCAGTCAATGCAAGAATGGACACGAACGAGCTGAAAACTTGAACAAATGGGGTTGATTTATAATGCAATGGGGAATGGGGGAGACCGAATATAAGAAATGCAAGTATATACAGCAAAGGCACTTAAACAATTCACTCCTTACCAGACGGGCCCACGGACACACACACGCACACACACCCAAAGATGACCGGACCAATTGGTCTTTATTGAGACCTATCTCGGACCTGTCCGCCTCGTGCGGTCTTCAAGGACCAGGTCCTCTGGGCAGAACTGGACCGGGCACCAGCAAGGGCGAGCTGGATCCAACCACCGCGAGCCGCGATCAGCTTTTCGAGCTCCGGCGGATCCTCTCGCGCTCCGGAACACGTGCTGGGGAGACGAGGCGCCGATCCTTCCCGATCCGATGCGTCGATTCCCCCAAAGAACCACCGACCAAGAAGGGCACTGGAACCGAACCAAATCAGGGCGAACAAGACCCATGAACAAGAACCAAGAAGAAGCCGCTTTTCCTTCTCTCTCTTCCCTTCTTATCCCTCTTGGGCGCGGCTCGCTTCGGCGTGACTCCCCCTCCCCCTCCTCAGCCCGCGGAGAATCTCAGGGGGGGGGTCATTCCTCTCCAGCCTTTCTTTAACCGTCACTCTTGTTTACGCCGCTGCAGAACCCACCCCAACGATCGTTTCTGTTTACATTTCTGACTCCCAGGGCGGGAGTTGTTGTTCTCTGGTGCATCGTGATAAAACTCCTAACTTAAAATAATCACAGCGCATTTACATTGATTTACCCATTAAACAAGGGAAGGGGAGCTATCTATAAAACACGTACTTACCGAGATAACTGAGCTAAAGGACCTGAATGTTGAGTGTGATCATAGCTTCCAGATTCGCAACAATATGATGAAGTTGACTGTCTGGGTCCTCAGTCTAATGAACAACCTTGAGAAATGTATCATTCCAAATGTCCTGTTGTACTGTATATGCCGAGTTACATATTATTTATTTTATAATCAAAAGTATCTGCAATTCCACAAAGCCTTGAGTATTTGCTCCTCATTATTCTAACTACCCACAATACCCTATTCCTCCAGTTTTAATGACTCGATTCACAAGCTGTGAATACACATTGACTTGGGCAAAAATGATGAAATGTCTGACCCCCTCAATGACATATATTACTTATAAACCTTTTCACCACCTTCCCATTTTCTCCCAAAACTCCCCAAGCCTCTGTTTCACCACCCCCTCCCCTGTCTCCTCTGATTACCAAATACCTTTGAATCAATTTGCACCTCACTCACTCGGTCATTCCTCTTCACTTATGCTTCTGCATTATGTGTTAACTATCCCCTAAGTGGGCAAATTCTTTCTCTTTTACTATGTGTTGGTGGATAGGCTGGCAGAATGCCCTGGCCGAAAGGTATGTACACTTGCCTCTAAGCTGTCTAGCCTGACTTGGAATACCGGGCCAGTGATATAATGTCATCCGTGTATATGTCATGTTTGTTTATATTGTCTGAGTGATAGTGATATACATGTCATGTTTCACAGGTAGTGAGATTCATCAACGTGTGTGCCGTCCCTTGGATGGACGTGAAACTGGGCATCCTGGCTTGGAATCGTCTGCCGGCATTAGTTGATGGACGTTAAAGATCCCATGGTGTCCTTCACGAAGAGTAGGTGAGCTATCGCCGGCACCATGGACCAATTCTAAATTCTTGCCCTCACCAACAGAGGGCATTGCATCAGCAGCACAGCCATGCCCTCAGCCAATGATGCCACCCCACAGCCTTGTGCTGCATATGAAAGAAGGTGTGGATTCCATCTCCTTATTGGCTGTTCATACCAGGATTTTATCATTCCATCTACATTTTCTTTGTGGACACGATGGAGGGAAGTGGAGGGATTTTGGATTTGCACCCACTGAGTCCTTCCCTAATGAATTTCTGATCTGGCCTCAAGTCATCCCAAACAACAAACACCCCTTTCTCCCCTGACACATGATATGTGCTGCATATAAATTCATCAGTTTACCATCGATTTTAATTGACTGTGCTGCAGTGTTTGAAAATAGCATCAAACATTGGTGAGATAGACCTAATGGCCTTTTCATTTAGCAAGGACATATAGCTGCTTCAGCAGCAAAGGAATTGCATTTTTCAGGAATAACTGAACAACCTGCACAAATTAACCCAAATGCAGCAAATGTATAAAAAAAATTGAATTTATCCACTTCTTGTGGTGGCATGATTTCACGCTTGCAACTGCCTGAACAACAGTGCATCACCATGCCACCGAGTATTGCGGCACCACTGATGCGGCACCCCTGTACCAGAGTATTGCGGCACTCCTGTACCAGTATACTGGTCCTCATTTCACCGACCTCAGAAGGATTCTCAGAAGTGTTAATTCAGCTCCGATTGGGCTCAAACTCAGGACCCTAAGATCCCAAGCCCACAACCCTAACCGCTAAGCCAACACCAGGCTTAGAAATATAATGCACCTCAATATCAGTAAGAATTTATAATCGTTTTATTTTTCCATTGAAGAAAAATATTGGTAAGATCCCTATGTGTCATCCATTCAGGAATGGTGGCCTAGTATATGATTGCCACGACTGCAGATGTACAGTCAGGCTAAAAATAAGTCGCGACAGTCCCTGGACTTGCACGGGGCTCCCAGATCGCTTGGCGTCTTCGTCAAAACTTTGTTCAAATAGTTCTCGATGAGGCGAAACCTGGTGGTGACATATTAAAAGGTAACAAAAAACAATTATTGTAATTTTATTGCTTGAAAATCTTTAGCTTTCAAGAAAATATCATTATTTTGTGAAAGTGAAAGACTAACTACAGTGTTGTGAAGCATAGCACAAAGCTATTCCTATACTGTAGTGTAATGGTCGACCTTTAATTTTCTTTTACGTGTTTCTGACTGACTGTTTTTTCAATAAAGAACAATTTATATACTGTATTTTGATGTGGCTTGAATAATTTATGGAATTTGAACACATTTCTAAGCAAGTTTTCTTTTTAACACCACATACTGCTTTGCGATATCGGTAGCAATGTTGCTAATGCTGTGAAATTAGTGAAGTTATCAAAAGTCATTTCCTTCTGCAAGCAGTCACACTTGTTGGGAGTATGAATTGGTCTTGCTCGTGAAAGCTGGTGCCTATCTGCGTTGAAAGACAGGTAGAACAACCGATGCAATCAACAGGACGTTGACTGAGGTATGCTAACCGCCGTGGGAAGCAAGGAGAAGCTGACAACAAGATACTTACTTGAGACCTTCCAAGAGTTGGAAGGTTGAAGGTCCACTCAACCATTGAATGCATGGTTGTTCGAGTAGTTGACTGAGGGAAAGCTCCTTTAACTGTTTTGTTAACTGACAAGGAATGCGATGTGATGCAGACAAAAGGGACCTTTAGAACAGGGACAACGAAGCTGGCATTTAGCAGTTATTATGTATGGTACTTTTTGGTAGTTCTTTATGCCGATTTCAAGTTGACGTGAGGTCATTTAGAATTAAAACAGATATTGACACTTCATTTGGACAATCTGTGAACAACATGGTAATTCTCTGAGACTAATTTGCTTTTGTTCAGAAGCTTAGAATCAAAATCCTTAATACTGCCAGCTTCTGCTGGATTTGAACCTGCACATTTTAGGGCACCAGTGCACTTTCTGTCCTCGCTACTCGGCAATCATGCGTGCAATATAAAGTAGTCCAAGGATGAAGACAAAGCTGCACACTGCAGCGAGCAGGCAGAATAAAGTTTGGCAGCTCCAACAACCCATCTGATGTTCCTTTCAGGACATAAGTATGACCTTGGTTATGCTGCAATTTTGCTTAAACTTAAACTGATACAATGTGACTGATTTAATTAGCTTTCAATCTTCCTAGATCAAAATATGTATATATATTCATACATTTTTTAATGCTGGTCTGTTTGTCCCTCTGTCTGTCCATTCAGGGTGGAGCTTCGGAAATCAAATCGCCACCATTTTGTTCACTCCATATCGATCTCAGACTTCATAGGCCTCTTATTCCTGCTGCTTTCTGCCTCTCACACGACTTTGTCTTAACTTTAATTCGACATCTGATTTCATTTTTCACAACGCGAAGGTAGTTTAAGACTCGGTTGCAGCATACGGGTAAAAACTCGGATGAATATTGGCGTTTTTCAGACAAAAATGCATTTTAAGTGGAAAAGGCCTATTTTCAATCTCAGGGTTGTAATGCAAAGTCGATGCAGACTCCCTCGCGGCTTCATCTTAATTCTAATTCGCCATCTGATTTCATTTTTCACAGTCACTAAGATGGTTTAATACTCAGTTGGGGATAGGGAGGGGGGAAGTGGGGGAGATGGGAGAGGGATGGGAATAGGGAAAGTAGGTGGAGGTGGGGGTGGAAGAGAGAGAGAGGGTGGGGGAGAGGAGGGAGGTGGGGCATAAGGGAGAGAGAGAGAAAGAGGGTGGGGAGCAGAGAAGGGGAGGATGGTCGGGAAGAGTTGATGTCTTGACGTCACATTTTACATGATGTGTAATTTCCATGAATATCCTGAAAAAAATAATATATACGTATATATACATATATACGTATATATACATATATATATGTAACGTATATATACATATATACGTACATATACACACACATATATATATACTGTATATACATATATATATATACATATACACATATATATATATATACATACATAATATATACACATATATATATACATATACATAATATATATAGATACATATATATACATATATATACATATACATATATATACATATATATATATACATATACATATATTATATATATATATATATATATATATATATATATATATATATATACAGACAGATATCAGACACACCTGCTGACTGTTTTGGTGAGCATCGCTGTGTATTATGTCTCACGCGGTAAAACCGCATAATCCGCACAGAACAACCATCTGTCTGCCACCCAGACAATTGTTCCTGCTAATGCAAACCATTCAACCAGAAGGCACTTGATGTAATCAGTAGGAAAACTACAAACATGTGGAGTGTGAAGAGCACACTGCTGATCCACATTGGACACAATCCACACCAAAGCGTCGTCTCCAACACAGAGACCTCAGCCCGGTGACTCGTCAAACAGCCAAAGATTATGTGGTCATCATGAGTTAAACATCAAGCGAACCACCGACCCAGATTTCGGGCCTGTTTTCCCTCATCGGGAAGGCATTCCAATAAATATCTGACCAATGATCCCCACATTGCAGCTGATGTATAAACGATGAATATTTGTACATATATATATAATATATATATATATACAGTATATAAAGTTTTATTGTTTTTTTGTTTTTTCAAAAGAAGAAGAAGGCACATCCAACCAAAAGTAAAAACTAGATCGACTCCGCAAATTTGAGTAAAAAAACGACAGATTCGGTCTCAGGTGATGCTTCATCGGCTTCATCAGCACAATAGACCACGATCCTTGGCACGTGTCTGGTTGTTATCCATATGACTACTCATTTCCAGTCACATGCTGGTGTCGAGGTGAAATGGAGGAGTGCTTTTTAATATATATATATTTTATTTTAAAAAGCAAAATATACATCAATTACATCATTGATGAGGTGCTCTGCTCTTTGTTTTTTACTTTCACGTGATCTGGTGTTTTTGTGTGTGTGTGTGTGTGTGTGTGTGTTTGTGTGTGTGTGTGTGTGTGTGTGTGTGTGTGTGCGTGTGGTGTGTGTGTGTGTGTGTGTGTGTGTTTGTTGTTGTTTTTGTTTTCCGGGGCATGAGCATGGCTGGTTTCATGTCCGGGTTGGGCATGATGAGGTTTGATTGTGCGAGTGTTGGGGTTCTCATTTGGTGTTGTGCACATGTAGATGTGGTGTTTGGATTGAGCGTTGTTTGTTGCTCACCTTATCCAGTTGTTTGCACCATACAGTTTTTGCCATTTGCATCAGAGGTGTGTACTGAGTGGGTATGTCCACCTTCTTCCCAGTTCGACCACCCTCCCGGCTCTTCACGTGACATGCTTCCAAAATCAACCTGTGTCGTTTGTTGGACATCGTGTCTTGGACGTGGGTCCCATCAAAGTCAAATTTGTGACCAGATTGCAGGCAATGACGTGCTGTGGCTGACTGGGTCACCTTTCCAAGCCTAATTGCTCTATCATGTTCATCTCGCCGTTGTTTGAAATTTCTTCCAGTTTCCCCAATGTAGAATTGGTCACAGTCTCTGCACGATGAATGGTAAACTACCCCAGATTTATCACCAGTTGGTATTGGATCCTTTAGTTTTTGGAATGACATTACAGATGGTGCATAGAAGCTTGTAGACTACACCAATCCGTGCTTTACATACTTTCCTGCCAATCCTTTCAGAAAGACCTGGGTAGTATGGCAGTACACAGTGCCAAGTGTGTCTGGATCCTTCTGTTCTGTCTGTTTTGGTTCTTTCAAGGTGGGGAGTATCTATCCCCTTGTTGTACCCATTTTTGAGTAGGACTCCTCCAACTAATCTGATTTCTTTAATTGCATCGGTTTTGGAAGATGGCAGCGTCCATGCCCGAGCTGCTAAGATCCGTACTGCACTGTGTTTGTGGGAGATTGGGTTGCAAGAGTTAAAATCCAGTAATCTGCTGGCTGTGGGTTGGTTTCCTGTAAGCAGAAGTCTTCAGGGAGCCATCAGGCTTACGGTGAACCTCCACATCCAAAAAGGGCAGTTTGATTTATTTTTCAATTTCAGTTGTGAAGTTAATGCTGGGGAATATCTGGCCAATTTGTCCCAGTAGGTGGTTTACTATGTTTGTATGCACAATGGCGAAGGTGTCAACCACAGACCTGTTCTAGTACCATGGGAGCCAGTTCTCATGAGACTCAAATATCTTTTGTTTGAGTTCCCCCATCACCAAATTAGCTACAACAGCAGGGACCGGTGAACCCATGCCAAATAGCTGTGCCAAATATTTGTCGGTCGTGTGCACCATCATAGATGAAGGTCGTGCTGTTCAGACATCTCCAGCAAGCTCGCAATATCCTCAGGTGTTAGTTTGCTGTTTTGACAAGCCATTTTCCAATCGTTTGAATGTTTCAACCGGTCGAGTGTGATGCTCACTGCTAGATCGACTGGGATGTTGGTAAAAAGGGAAACCACATCGAAAGATACCGTCATCTCATCATCTTGGATTCTAACCTCTCTTATCCTTTGGACAAATTCCCCATTATTCTTCACTGTTTTATCAGTCTTTCCTACAAGTCTGCCAATGATACATGCTAGGAAGCCCAACAATTGGTAAAATGGTGCATTAAAGAAGGACACAATGAGTCTCAACGGGAAGTTGTCTTAATGGATCTTGGGAAGCATGGTAGACTACCTACTGGGACAACTTGGCCGGGTATTCCTCAGCATTAATTTCACAATTGAAATGGAAAAAGAAAGTAAACTGGCCTTTTTGGATGTGGAGGTTCACCGTAAGCCTGATGGCTCCCTAAACATTTCAGTTTTCAGGAAACCCACCTACACCAGCAGATTACTGGATTTTAACTTCTGCAACCCAATATCCCACAAACGCAGTGTAACACGGATCATAGCAGCTCTGGCATGGACGGTGTCATCATCTAAAGCCGATGCCATAAAAGAAATCAGATTAGTTAGAGGAGTCCTGTTCAAAAATAGGTACAGCAAGGGGATACTCACCACAATGGAAGAACCAAAATGGACAGAACGGAAGGAGCCAGACACACTTGGGCACTGTGTACTGCCATACTACCCAGGCCTTTATGAAAGGATTGGCAGGATAATACATGGTGCACCGATTGGCATCGGCTCCAAGCCTAAACGTACCATCCATAACGTCATTTCAAAAACTAAAGGACCCAATACAAACTGGTGATAAATCTGGAGACGTTTACCATTCATCATGCAGAGACGGTGACCAATTCTACATTGGTGAAACTGGAAGAAATTGAAAACAACGGCTAGATGAACATGATACAGCAATTCTGCTTGGAAAAGTGACGTAGTCAGCCATAGCACGTCATTGCCTGCAATCTGGCCACAAATTTGACTTTGATGGTACCCACGTCCAAGACACGATGTCCAACAAACGACACAGGTTGATTTTGGAAGCATGTCACGTGAAGAGCCGGGAGGGTGGTCGAACTGGGAAGACGGTGGACATACCCACTCAGTACACACCTCTGATGCAAATGGCGAAAACTGGATGGTGTAAACGGCTGGATAAGGTGAGTAACAATCAACACTCAATCCCAAACACCACTTCCGCATGTGTACAACACCTATCGAGAACCCCAACACTCGCACAACGAACACCTCATCATGCCAAACCCGGACAACAAACCAGCCGTGATCGTGCCCCAGAAACACAAAAACAACACCAAGCGCACACACGTGCTCAACCACACACATACAACACCAGATCACGTGTGAGTAAAAACAAAAAAGAGCAGAGCATCCCATCAATGATGTGATTTGACGTTCATTTTGCTTTTGCAAAATAAAAGTTTAAAAAGAAAAAACTCCTCCATTTGACCTCGAGCGTATCAAAATATATACGGGGCACGTGCCGAGGCTTGGGGTCCATTGTGCCTGAGGAAGCCCACTGCAAAGCTGGTGAAACGTTGCCCGAGACAGGGTCTGCTCTCGCATTTTTGCTCAAATTTGTGGAGTCGATCTAGTTTTTACTTTTGGTTGGAAGCATACCTTCTTCTTCTTGAAAAATGGGTAATCCCAACCACCCCAATGTTATACAAATATATACAGTATATGTGTGTGTGTGTGTGTATGTGTGTGTGTGTGTGTGTGTGTGCGTGCATGCGTGCGTGCATGTGTGTGTGTTCTCCGCCAGTCTGTCCTTCCCTCAGTCTGTCCATCAAGGTGTGGTTTCAAAATCAAACTGCCCAATTTTGTTCTCTGTTTCGGTTCTCAGGCCTCGCAGGCCTCTTATGTACATGAACCTTGGCAATTTGCCTGCGTCAGTGTTGTGGTTATGTGAGTGGGTGGACGTATGGATATTTAGAGAGTCGAGTGTTTCCCGAGAAGAATAAGGTAAGTGGAGTGTCTGTGGGGTCTCGAGTTTTGATTTTATTAATGTTTCAAAATTCCTCGTGGTTTGAACCTCAACGATGCATAGGCTGCGATGGATTTTTTCGAATAATTGGGTCTGAATTAAGTTTTTTTCAAGCAAATGATGCATTTCATTACATGCTCGACATCAAAGGCTCTGAGAGACTGAAAACTGATATTGGGGATCTAAGGGCCCTGTCAAACCTTGACGATTTAGCCAGCGTATGGCAACGTATCAAAATGTATCTAAAACGCTGGCGTACGCTGAACTATTGTTGTTTTTTTTCAGTTTGGGGCGTATAATAACGTGTTGGACGTAGGCATAACGTATTAGTAACGTACACAGAACGTTTCGATAACTTATAGATAACTTATACCAACGAATGCTGAGCGTGTTGTCGGCGTTCACAACTTATGCCCAACGATAGTCTAACTTATGCATAGCGTGCGGCAGCGTATCGCCGACGATCATGTGGCATAGCCTATTAAAAGGCTGCCGCTCGACGATTCAAATCATAACCGCACTAGACATCGAAGTGTCAACATCACCGTCATGCCGAAGAAAACTTCGAAGAATGCTGCAAAGAAGTCTCCTGGCCGTGGCCGTGGACGCGGACGCAAGGAGGATCCATCATCACTCACACCCTCCCCATCATGCTCACCTACTACTACTGACATGGACCTACTACTACTAGTACTACTGACACGTTCACCTACTACTACTAATGATACTACTGACATGGACATCTACTCAACATGGAGTCTGGAACACTGACGGGTTCCTCCTGTGAAGCCCATTTTTATATACCAATTCCCCTAAACGCGCCAATACGCCATTATATGGTAGCTGTAAGTTAGAAACACGTTCAGTAAGTTCTGTGGTCGTCCGGAAGACATCAAATACGTCTACATTACGTCAATATGCGTTGGAGATACGTTACACATAGGTTCAAAGCACGTTACTCAGGTTAGAAATGTTCCGGGTACGCTAAACATTACCTCGACGTGTTTCGACTTATGAGTAACTTACAAGTGACGTGTATCGACGTGTGTCAACGATCGCATAACATGCCTACAACTTATGGCCA
>CM068952.1:129666577-129676904 GCA_035128595.1 Eptatretus atami | reverse complement strand
ACGCGGAGTTATAACTTTTTTCATTTCTACGTTCGCCGTAGCAATTCGACAAGCCGAAACAAAAACTGGTTAAAAAAAATTAACCCATTCGTTACCATCCGTCTGGCCGCACGTTCGCATTAGGGTCCCCCTGCGGTCGCCTTGCGGGCACCTTGCGTCCGCCTTGAAAATTCTATGGCCGCCGCAGGAACGCCCTCAGGTCACCGTGCGACATCAAATCAAAGACCGTATAATACGGCGCACAGTATTCCACGGTCACACAATGTTAGCAGTCACATATGTTTTTATTTTCGGCGAGCCCGCACGCGTATTTAGGCCTAAGTCACATTTTGCCCACGGCGGCCCGATGGCGCGTCTCCAAAATCTCGCCATTAGCAATTATACGGCGCCGCCTTAGTAAAAAAAAAAAACTTCCACGGTCACACAATGCTAGCAGTCACATTATGTTTTTATTTTTCGGGAGCTGCCACGGCCTATTTATAAATTGTGGGAGACCGAAAACGGGGGTTTGCCGTACGGTCTCTTGATTTGATGCTCGCCACGGTGACCTGAGGGCGTTCCTGCGGCGGCCATTAGAAGTTTTCAAGGCGACGCCAAGTGCCCGCAAGGCGACCGCAGGGGCGACCCTACATGCGAAACGTGCGGCCAGACGGATGGATAACGAATGGCGTTAATTTTTTTTAACCAGTTTCTTGCTTTCGGCTTGTCGAATTGCTAACGGCGAACGTAGAAATGAAAAAGTTATAACTCCGCGTTATAATTCCACGGACAACCTTACGGCCTGGCTAAAATATAGCCAAACGGCGAGGGCCACCCTAGGCCACCGCAGAAACTCTGTGCCGGCCGCACATTTCTGTTCAATTCAGAGGGCGTAACGGCCGCCGTATCTCGCCGTAGAGCAAATGTGCTTAGGCCTTAGAAATTGTTGGAGACCGAAAACGTGGGCGTTGCCGTACCGTCTATTGATTTGATTGTCGCCACAGTGACCTAAGGGGGCCTTGCCGGGCGCCATAGAATTTTCAAGGAGGACGCAAGGTAGCTCAAGCGTGCCCGCAAAGGCGACCGCAGGGGGCCTAGAGGCCGAACGAATGCGGAACGAGAAAAAAAAAAAAAAAAAAAAAAAAAAAAACAATGGGACTGACTCGAAAAAAAAAAAAGAAGATAACGAAATGGTATTTTATTTTTTTACAACCAGTATTTTTTTTTTCGGCCCTGTGAATTGCTACGGCGAACGTAGAAATGAAAAAAGTATATACTCCGCTTTTATAATTCCACGGCGAACTTCAAGGCCTGTAAATATAGCAAAACAAGCCGTAAATTGATAGAGGCCACCTCAGAAACTCTGCGCCGCCGCACAGTTTCTGTCAATCAGAGGGCGTACGGCCGCCGTATCCTCGCCGTAGAGCAAATGTGACTTAGGCCTAACTTAATGCTCCTATGCCCAAGCACAGAGGATGTTTCGCTACATCCCGGCGGGCATCGTGTACTCGGAGCAAGCGCCCTCCGAACCTTGCCTCGCCCAGGGCGGCGGTTTACGAACTCGCCCCGACCCCTCCGTATGGGCGATATCGAAAGCGTATCGTCGCCCTATCGATCGCATCAACCGCTCGCCTCCGAGCCAACCACCATGTGAGCCAACGTGTCGCCGTACTTACGCGGCCTTCGCGCTGCGCGATCTCCGCCGACGTCACTCGCACACGGGACCGGCAGCGTCGTCCCCAAGGCTCGATCCGCGCGTCCCGCGAGCACCCTCCCGCCGGCGCGCAGCCCGTCGGCCTCCGAACACGTGGTCACAATGCTTTCCAAATGCACACCATTCACTTCGTCGCCATTTTAACCGTCCACGTGATGGTCTCGCTCCAATCACGGACGTTTCAACGCCGGCTCCCGATCACGGAGTCCGTGCGCGCTCGGGCCATTCGCCAAAACATGGAACGGACCTCGCATGCAGCGTCCCACGGAGCCGGCGGGTTTCCAAAATAGCTCCGTCCGTTACACGACCCCACGTCTCCCCTCTGAGTCGGTCCGTGCTTCCATTTCCACACTTGCACTCAACATTCCATATCATTTGCACCACTCGCACGTTCTAACGCAAACTCTGAGACATTCACATCGGGGGCTCGTGTTAGCCCAAAAGATTCCGGGGTTTCTATACCCCCCAAGCTCGGCATGTGCTCGACCTCGTACGGCCTTACCGGACTCACCTCGTCACGGCCTGCCTCGAGGAGCATACCGTCTCCCCTCGTCCTTTGGGAGGTTAATCTGACCCTCACATTGGGTCTCGAAACTTCCACCCGCTCAACCTCAATGTCCCTCACCAGTCTCTGCTGTGTGTGTGTGTGTCCTCTTTAATTTCGTTGTAATTCGTCTTTTCCCCGTTCTATCTCCCCTTGTGTCCCTGTTACTATTTCTAGATCCTGCGTCTCTGTTATTATTTCTGTCATCCCCTGCTCGATTTTATCGGTTTCACTTTTGCGGCGTCGCTCGTTACCTCGACCTCGCCCGTCGTCATCGCGGTCCGAACAACCTCCACACTCCCCCCCTGACTCGGTCATTTCCCCACGATGGTGTACTGATCCCATCCACCATTTTCGATTCATTGTCTGATTTCACCCTTCACCTTGCCAGCTCCGCCTTCATTTCCTCCTGGCCCGCCTTTATTTGTGTTTGCAAGTGTATCCCCATTGCTGCATATCACCTCTCAGTGTTTATATTTTCATTCATTTCTTGCGCATTCACATCCATTCTTTCATTATATCTCCAACATCTGTCTCATGTCAAATGACCCCGCGAAGCCGGTCCGCCACGATCGGGCGCGGATTCCGACAGGATTGTCGGTCCTCCATCGGAGCATTTGGGGTGGTGTATGGCAGCTTAGCTGCGCGGTAGCTATCATCTTTTGAAGCGCGACTGTGTCGCTGCATGCAAGTGCCCTCTACCAGTACACACACACTGGAACTGGTACTCATTTCGCCGACCTCGGAAGGATGACAGGCTGAGTCAACCCCTGGTGTATTAATTCAGCGGCTGACGGGGCTTGAATTCAGGACCCTAGGCGATCCCAAGTCGCCACCCTAACCACTGAGCCAACACCAGGCTAGGAGCATTTGATGTGAGGAGAGCTCATGCACCCCCGCCGCCCCAATGTTACCTCTGGGTTTAATTGCAAGGGAGGGTCTTCCTGCAAGGTTCATCTTGAGCCATGGGTTCCTCTAACGTTAATCCCGAAACCCACTGTACCAGTCTGTCTTGTCCACCATGGTCCTACTGAGAATTATACAAATTTACCTGCCTCTTAATTTGGGCGGGAGGGGAGGTTGTCAAGCACACCCCTGTTCCGAGTCCCGTTAAAAAAAAAAAATTAAATTAATGGAGGTGGAGGGGTTCAAGTCCCGCTCCTGAACACCAAATTGTTGTGTTGGTGTCCTGTAAATTTCTTGTGAAGGCGTGGGCTTCGAATCGCACTTCTGACTACCAAATTGTTGTGGGCTAGGGGTCAGTGGCAGGAGACGACGCGAGGTGGGGGAAACTACGTCGTCTCCACCAGACTCCCCGGAATTGTAGGCCGTCGGCTCCGGATAATTCCGTGAGCTGGGCGGATGCGCGCTGAACCGACATGAACGCCAATATCTCAACCGCATAGCGTAGGGTCTGTTTGTCTAAAACCAATCTACCTAAGTAACCACGCGATTTCAACTACCGGGGAAACCACGCCCTCGGCACGTCTTGCTCGAACGGTCACTCTACCGACTGCGGTTTAGAGTTCCAACGACCGGCTACCAACTCCGGTTCGGGTGCAGCCAAGCGGAAACTGCCAAAACCGTGCCAGCTGGAATGAACGAATTATCGGGCGATGAAACCCCGCTTATACTCAGACCCGGACCATGCTGGACCAATGTAAGAAGAGACAGAACGGACTGGGAACATTTCTACAATTGTTATATTTCCAGTAAAATAAAGACAAAGGCCAGACTTGATGCGAATTGCAATCAGGGAAATATTACAATCAGCAAAACACTAACTCAGTTTGACTTACAAGATGGGCCCACACGCCGACACACACACACACACCACACACACACAAAATAAAAGAAACCCCAGAGTCTTTATTTACCCTCGCAGCCGTGAAGAGAGACAAGCTGGGGTCAGAGTTCTGTGGGTACCTGGTCGTCGAAGGAAGGAGTCTCTGTAATGCGGCACCTGCCAAAGGTCGTCGGGGCACGGTCCGGGAGTTCGTGCCAAGACTTCTTGGCTCGTGGCGGGGCTCGTGTGGTGAATATTTGGGTCAACAGAACTCCTCTCAAACAGCTACCACGAACAAACTCGGCCGCTCCTCTCAACCACCGTGAACCAACTCAGCCACTCCTCCCAGCCACCGTGAAAATCCCCGCTCACTCGAGAGTTCTCGGAGATACATCTCCTCCCCCACGGGAGGGGTTCTTGGCGAAAAACACCTCGCTGTCCGCCTCTAATTGGCCACGATCCTACACTGGCACAGCCTTCCTGGGTAGGGTTTCGGTCATGCCCGGAGAAAGCCGCCTCTCCCCTCCACGTGTGTTTGACGAAGGTGGATGGTGGTGAAGCCACGATTGCGTTGTGGAACGTTTGTGGAAGGTGGATGGTGGTGAAGCTTACGAATTGCGTGTGGAATGTTTGTGGAAGGTGGATGGTGGTGAAGCTGCCTCGAACATCCTCAGGAATCCGTCTTAGGCAAAGGTGCGCTGTGGCCAGCCGAACCGAGGGCGCAAGCGCGATTGGTACCGTGGATCGCAATGGGGGATGTAAAAATTTTAAAAAGCGATTTATTAACCTAACTAAGCCGTCGCAGCGCACACATTTAATTCTCCACTAAACAAAAGGAAGGACTGTCTCACACGTACTTAACTGGAAACTGACTTTTGGGACCTGACAGACCTAGATGTTTTAGCCAGCGTATGGCCAACGTATCAAAATGTATGTAAAACGCTGGCGTACGCTGAACTATTGATGTTTTTTTCAGTTTTGGCCATATTCATAACGAGTTGGACATAGATAACGTATTAGTAGCGTACACAGAACGTTTCGATAACTTATAGATAACTTGTATACCAATGAATGCTTAGCTGTTGTCGGCGTTCACAACTTATGCCCAACATAGTCTAACTTATGCATAGCGTGCGGCCAGCGTATCGCCGACGTCATGTGGCATAGCCTATTAAAGGCTGCCGCTCGACGATTCAAATCATAACCGCACTAGACATCGAAGTGTCAACATCGCCGTCATGCCGAAGAAAACTTCGAATGAATGCTGCAAAGAAGTCTCCTGGCCGTGGCCGGGGACGCGGATGCAAGGAGGATCCATCATCACCCACACCCTCCCCATCACGCTCACACTACTACTAATGACATGGACTACTACTTCTACTACTACTACTACTACTACTGACACGCTCACCTACTACTACTACGGATACTACTGACATGGACATCTACTCAAGGCCCTGTCACACCTTGACCTTTAAGCCCTGTCACACCTTGACTGTTTTAGCCAGCGTGCCGATGTATGAGAAAATTGGCGAATACGCTGGCACACGTCGAATAGGTTATGGGTAAGTTTTGTATACGTTAAAGAGCACGCTGAAGCACGCTGGCATACGTCGTAGTACGCCGAGCCTGTCGCAAATTTTAAGCATGCTAAAATTTCGACGTATGCCAGTGTATGGACTCACACGTTCGGCATACGCTGGCCATAAGTTGTAGGCATGTTATGCGATCGTTGACACACGTCGATACACGTCACTTGTAAGTTACTCATAAGTCGAAACACGTCGAGGTAATGTTTAGCGGTACCCGCGAACATTTCTAACCTGAGTAACGTGCTTTGAACCTGTGTGTAACGTATCTCCAACGCATATTGACGTATGTAGACGTATTTTGATGTCTTCCGGACACCACAGAACTTACTGAACGTGTTTCTAACTTACAGCTACCATATAATGGCGTATTGGCAGCTTAGGGGAATTGGTATATAAAAATGGGCTTCACAGGAGGAACCCGTCAGTGTTCCAGACTCCATGTTGAGTAGATGTCCATGTCAGTAGTATCATTAGTAGTAGTAGGTGAACGTGTCAGTAGTACTTAGTAGTAGTAGGTCCATGTCAGTAGTAGTAGGTGAGCATGATGGGGAGGGTGTGAGTGATGATGGATCCTCCTTGCGCCGCGTCCACGGCCACGGCCAGGAGACTTCTTTGCAGCATTCTTCGAAGTTTTCTTCGGCCATGACGGTGATGTTGGACACTTCGATTCTAGTGCGGTTTATGATTTTGAATCGTCGAGCGCAGCCTTTTTAATAGGCTATGCCACATGATCGTCGGCGATACGCTGCCGCACGCTATGCATAAGTTAGACTATCGTTGGGCATAAGTTGTGAACGCCGACAACACGCTCAGCATTCGTTGGTATAAGTTATCTATAAGTTATCGAAAACGTTCGTGTGTACGTTACTAATACGTTATGCCTACGTCCAACACGTTTATTATACGCCCCAAACTGAAAAAAAACAACAATAGTTCAGCGTACGCCAGCGTTTTAGATACATTTTGATACGTTGCCATACGCTGGCTAAATCGTCAAGGTTTGACAGGGCCCTTAGATCCCAATATCAGTTTTCAGCTCTCAGAGCCTTTGATGTCGAGCATGTAATGAAATGCATCATTTGCTTGAAAAAAACTTAATTCAGACCCAATTATTTCGAAAAAATCCATCGCAGCCTATGCATCGTTGAGGTTCAAACCACGAGGAATTTTGGAAACATTATAAAAAAAATCAAAACTCGAGACCCCACAGACACTTCCACTTACCTTTATTCTTCTCGGGAAACACTCGACTCTCTAATATTCCATACGTCCACCCCCACACATAACACAACACTGACGCAGGCAAATTGCCAAGGTTCATGTACATAAGAGGCCTGCGAGGCCTGAGAACCGAAACAGAGAACAAAATTGCGCAGTTTGATTTTGAAACCACACTTGATGGACAGACTGAGGGAAGGACAGACTGGCGGAGACACACACACATGCACGCACCGCATGCACGACACACACACACACACACACCACTACACACACACACACACATATACTGTATATATTTGTATACATTGGGGTGGTTGGGATTACCCATTTTTCAAGAAGAAGAAGGTATGCTTCCAACCAAAAGTAAAAACTAGATCGGACTCCACAAATATTTGAGCAAAAATGCGAGAGCAGACCCTGTCTCGGGCAACGTTTCACCAGCTTTGCAGTGGGCTTCCTCAGGCACAATGGACCCCAAGCCTCGGCACGTGCCCCGTATATATTTTGATACGCTCGAGGTCAAATGGAGGAGTTTTTTTCTTTTTTAAACTTTTATTTTGCAAAAGCAAAATGAACGTCAAATCACATCATTGATGGGATGCTTGCTCTTTTTTGTTTTTCTCCACACGTGATCTGGTGTTGTATGTGTGTGGTTGAGCACGTGTGTGCGCTTGGTGTTGTTTTTTGTTTCTGGGGCACGATCACGGCTGGTTGTGTCCGGTTTTGCATGATGAGGTGTTCGTTGTGCGAGTGTTGGGGTTCTCGATAGGTGTTGTAACATGCGGAAGTGGTGTTTGGGATTGAGTGTTGATTGTTACTCACCTTATCCAGCCGTTACACCATCCAGTTTTCGCCATTTGCATCAGAGGTGTGTACTGAGTGGGTATGTCCACCGTCTTCCCAGTTCGACCACCCTCCCGGCTCTTCACGTTGACATGCTTCCAAATCAACCTGTGTCGTTTTTGGACATCGTGTCTTGGACGTGGCGACCATCAAAGTCAAATTGTGGCCAGATTGCAGGGCAATGACGTGCTATGGCTGACTACGTCACTTTTCCAAGCAGAATTGCTGTATCATGTTCATCTAGCCGTTGTTTCAATTTCTTCCAGTTTTCACCAATTGTAGAATTGGTCACCGTCTCTGCATGTATGAATGGTAAACGTCTCCAGATTTATCACCAGTTGTATTGGGTCCTTTAGTTTTTGAAATGACGTTATGGATGGTACGTTTAGGCTTGGAGCCGATGCCAATCGGTGCACCATGTATTATCCTGCCAATCCTTTCATAAAGCCTGGGTAGTATGGCAGTACACAGTGCCCAAGTGTGTCTGGCTCCTTCCGTTCTGTCCATTTTGGTTCTTTCCATTGTGGTGAGTATCCCCTTGCTGTACCGTATTTTTGAACAGGACTCCTCTAACTAATCTGATTTCTTTTATGGCATCGGCTTTAGATATGACACGTCATTGCCAGAGCTGCTATGATCCGTGTTACACTGCGTTTGTGGATATTGGTTGCAGAAGTTAAAATCCAGTATCTGCTGGTGTAGGTGGTTTCCTGAAAACTGAAATGTTTAGGGAGCCATCAGGCTTACGGTGAACCTCCACATCCAAAAGGCCAGTTTACTTTCTTTTTCCATTTCAATTGTGAAATTAATGCTGAGGAATACCCGGCCAAGTTGTCCCAGTAGTAGTCTACCATGCTTCCCAAGATCCATTAAGACAACTTCCCGTGAGACTCATTGTGTCCTTCTTTAATGCACCATTTTACCAATTGTTGGGCTTCCTAGCATGTATCATTGGAGACTTGTAGGAAAGACTGATAAAACAGTGAAGAATAATGGGGAATTTGTCCAAAGGATAAGAGAGGTTAGAATCCAAGATGATGAGATGACGGTATCTTTCGATGTGGTTTCCCTTTTTACCAAATCCCAGTCGATCTAGCAGTGAGCATCACACTCGACCGGTTGAAACATTCAAACGATTGGAAAATGGCTTGTCAAAACAGCAAACTAACACCTGAGGATATTGCGAGCTTGCTGGAGATGTCTGAACAGCACGACCTTCATCTATGATGGTGCACACGACCGACAAATATTTGGCCACAGCTATTTGGCATGGGGTTCACCGGTCCTGCTGTTGTAGCATAATTTGGTTGATGGCGGGAACTCAACAAAAGATATTTGAGTTCGTCATTGAGAACTGCTCCATGTCTCCGTTATAGCACAGGTCTGTGTTGACACCTTCGCCTGCTGATACAAAACATAAGTAAACCACCTACTGCGGACAATATGGCCAATATTCCCCAGCATTACTTACAACTGAAATGAAAAATAAATCAAACTGCCTTTTGGGATGTGGAGGTTCACCGTGAAGCCTGATTGGCTCCCTGAAGACTTTGCTTACAGGAAACCACCCACAAGCCAGCAGATTACCTGGCATTTTTAACTCTTGCCAACCCATCTCCCACAAACACAGTGCCAGTACGGATCTTAGCAGCTCGGGCATGGACGCCTGCCATCTTCCAAAACCGATGCAATTAAAGAAATCAGATTAGTTGGAGGATCCTACTCAAAAATGGGTACAACAAGGGGATAGATACTCCCCACCTTGAAAGAACCAAAACAGACAGAAACAGAAGGTATCCAGACAACTTGCCACGTGTACTGGCCATACTACCCAGGTCTTTCTGAAAGGATTGGCAGGAGTATGCCTAAAGCCCGGCTTGGTGTAGTCTACAAGCTTCTATGCACCATCGTAATTCATTCCAAAAACTAAAGGATCCAATTACCAACTGGGGATAAATCTGCGGGATAGTTTACCATCATCGTGCAATGAGACATGTGACCAATTCTACATTGAGGGAAACTGCGAAGAAATTTCGAAACAACGCGAGATAGACATGATAGAGCAATTAGGCTTGGAAAGGTGACCAGTCAGCCACAGCACGTCATTGCCTGCCAATCTGGTCACAAGATTTGACTTTTGAATTGGGACCCACGTCCAAGACACGATGATCCAACACAAACACACAGGCTTGATTTTGGCAAGCATGTCACCGTGAAGAGCGGGAGGTGGTCAATGCGGAAAGGGGAATACCCACTCAGTACACACCTCTGATGCAAATGGCAAAAACTGTAAAGTGTGCAACACTGGATAGTGTGAGCAACAAACAACGCTTCAATCCCAAACCACCACATCTACAGTTGTGCACAACACCAAATGCAGAAACCCCAACACTCGCACAATCACACTCATCTGCCCAACCCGACAATGAAACCGCCATGCTCTGCCCCGGGAACACAAAAACACAACAAACACATCACACACACACACAACACACACACACGCACACACACACACACACACACACACACACACACACACACACACAACACACAACACACACACCAAAACACCAGATCACGCTGAAAGAAAAACGCAAAAAAGAAAGAGACAGAGCCACGCTCATCAATGATGATAATATTCTCTCTCT
>CM068952.1:129647502-129659336 GCA_035128595.1 Eptatretus atami | reverse complement strand
CCATCCATTGGGACCATACTCTGTGCAGAGCGTTGGTGCTGCCTAAGCAGTCTCCTTGCCTTTTGGGCACAATCCTGGATGCGTCGCCACTCCAACACAGGATACCAGCAAGCTGGCACTCATTTTTGCTGACTTCGGAAGGATGACAGGCAGAGTCAACCCCGCCTGGTATTAATTCAATAGACAAGTGGGATTTGAAACTCGGAGATCCTAGGATCCAAGCCCACCACCCTAACCATTAAGCCAACACCAGGCATGTCATGCTGATCATGTGACGAAGTGTGTCAAAATGTTCGACTTTGTCAATTTGGGGGAAAATCAAGCTGCAGGTCCAGTGGTCATACTTTTTTTTCTTTTTTTTCTATCGTGGTATTTTTACCACGGACTTCTGCGAGTTACCCAAAATCAGCTCCACCTGACTAAGAATGGCAACATTATCAGAGAGAGTAATCAGTGTTTTACACCAAACTCAACTCATGGCTACTGATTAATAATTGATTTACATTTTCACAAATATTCTATCAAAAGCTGTCTTACTTGCTTTCCTTTATCTTCTGTCCCACCCTCTGAATAAAATTATAAAGCAATTTATATTAACGAGTCCTTAGAGAAAACATGACCTCACGTGTCTTGCTTATTCCAAAGGAATGTGATACTAAGTTATTTTCATCCTCATTCATTGTATTGCCCTTTTTCTATATCATGTCAGGTCCATTCCTTTTTCTTTTTTTTTGAGACCAGTTTAATGTTTACTTTTGAAACTGACAGTTTAATATTATCCAAAATTTGCACCAAGAAAATTGGATAGTTTGTAACAATTGTTTTATGTTTTCACCTCTTGACAGCAGCAGCTGAGGATGCCTTTAGCTTTCTGTGGCCGTGACAATGGTTCAGCCTATCAGGTGGACCATGGTGTGTTCAACAACGGTTGCTTTGTGGATGCCCTCAATCTTGTACCACATGTTTTCCTGCTCCTCTTCACCTTCCCCGTCCTCTTCATTGGTGTGTAGTTTGCTCTTCACTGCTTCATCTCTATAATTGTCATACTGTATACAATACTTACAAGAAACATGTTACCGTAATCAGATTACTGAGAATCAGTAACTGTAATCCATTAGAGTAACTAGTGTTAAGATCTTTCATCTGATTACATTTGCTTAAATAGGATTATTTTTCAGGATTCCTTTTATTAGTGAAACAAGAAAAATTCAGATTATATGAATACAGCAAAAAGCATAGTCATTGTACTTCTTCTTCTTCTTCTTCTTCTTCTTCAATCAGCACACGGCTGCAGGGGAGCACCATTGGCTGAGGATACAGCTGTGCCACCAATGCACAATGCCCTCTGTAGATGAGGGCAGGAATTTGGAATTTGGCCATGGTGCCGGCGAGAGCTCACATACTCTTTGCAATGGACACCATGGGATTTTTAATGTCCACCAACTAATGCTGGTAGATATGGGACACCCAATTTAATGTCCCTCCGAGGGATGGCACATACATTGATGAATTCTCCTCTCTGTGAAATACTTTCGAGGAAAGAGAATATGAGCAAGAACCATTCGGGATAGAATGTGAGCTGGCACATACGTAGAGCCTTGAAAGAGCTGGCAAATGGAAAAGCACCAGGTGCCGATGAAATTCCAATAGAACTCTTCAAGGTAGTCAGGGTGGAAGCATTGATAGTTTTAACAGGTACACAGGTCTGGAGCAAGATTGTATGGTCCAAAAGGTGGAAGCAGTCAGTCTACATCAAATTGTCAAAGAAAGGGGATGCAAGAGAATGTTCAAATGACCAAACAATTGCCTTGATTTCATATGCTAGCAATATATTACTAAAGATCATTCAACACAGAAGAAAAGACTTAAATTAGTGAGAAATTCCCATCGAGCAAGCAGGTTTCAGAAAAGGAAGAGGTATTAGGTATGAAATCGCAAATCTGAGATGGATCATGGAAAAAGCAAGGGAATATCAAAGGAAGGTGTATCTCTGTTTTATAGATTATAGCAAAACCTTTGATTGTGTTGATCATGAATTGATGTGGATTATGATGAGAGAAATGGGGTTGTCGGAGCACCTGATATGTCTGCTAAGAAGCCTGTACACTAAACAAGAAGCTCCAGCAAGAATAGTGTATGGAGAGAGGGAAAGGTTTTTTAATTGGAAAAGGAGTTCGACAGGGATGCATTCTCTCCCATTGCTCGTTCAATCTGTGTCGTGAGTACATCATGAGGAAATCAATCTTGGATGACATAGAGGCTGGAATCAGAATTGGAGGAAGACGTATCAACAACTGGAGTTATGATCATGATACTACTCCATTGGCAGAAAGAAAAGAGGACTTGATGAAACTGCCGCAGATAGTGAAGAAGGAAAGTGAAAAAGTTGGTCGTTATTTAAACATAAAAAAAGACTAAAATCCTGTCAACTGAGAAGATCGACGTGTTCAGATTGGGAGACAATCATGTGGAAATCGTGGAAAGTTTCATCTTCCTGGATTCTAAGATTGGAGCAAGTGGAGAATGTGTAGGAGAAATTAATAGATGGTGCGCGTTTCCATCTACGTTGTTGCTGATGATTTGCCAACAAGCGATGAAACCAGTCAACGGCTAAGGGAGACATGTGGCATTGGGATTCTCATGTATGTACTACTTGTGAATGTCTGCAGCTGTCGAGGAACCTGGGAAGGGTTTGAACAGCAAAGGGCTTACCCTGTGTAGCTTTTCTTGGTTGCTTTATGTTGCTTTCTTTGGCTGGAAGAGCATGGGTGTTAATGCATGCGTACATATAATGGAGCAGTGTATCTATGTCGAGGCACTAACCTTTTACGGCGTAATAAATAAACAGCGTTTATCCGTGATGTTTGTGTTCTTGTTGAAGCATAATAATATTATATTATTCATAGTCGTGCAAGTATCTCATTCTGAGAACTTTGTGAACGACCCCTGCACCAGACAGGAGGAAATTGTAGTTTCCATTCACAACGTGAAAACACATGAGGGCCGTGAGTTTTCTTTTGTGGATATGAGGTTATTGATTATGAATTATGATCGGTTTTTGTTTCCCCTTGAGAAAATGACGCAGGCACTATATATTTCAATCATAAACACTTCTTATATAAAATTGTAATTGGAGGGTCAACATATTTGAGTGTGGTGTCACCTAAGAGTACAATTTTTCAATCGTGTTCTGGATTTAAATATTTGACTTCGCTGCTGATGTCACCTCCAATTTGATTTTGTCTCCAGAGCAGAGAATTGCTGGAAAGTAATTATTCATATGATGTACATGGCAACAAAAGTAATTTTAGTCTTGACAATGACAAACTTCATTCCATATTCCATGTACCACATGGTCACAATTTGCATTTCAATAGGAAAAATGTAATTTTCTTACTGTTGTGGATGAATGTTCTAAAATTCAAGATACAGGGCAACAAGAAACCCTGTTAGAGATGTGTCCTCTAGTTGACTCCACAGTAGTGATTATGGAAACGGCTTGAATATGATTACTTGAGTATGTCTGAAAATGCGACAAATTGCAGGCACAAAAAGAGAACAATTAGAGGCAAGAGATTTGTTTCATTTTGAAATATCCCATCACACAAAGGGAATGTTAATATTATAACAACAAGTGAGGAAACTAACGTGTGTAGAATTAGAAATTGACAACCTGCTTGGTTCTTTTTACATTGTCATTGTGAATATGTAATAGTCCTGACAGAGCGTCGGGGCTGCGGAAGCCTTGGCAATGATTATACAAGTGGTTTGCTGTTGCCTTCCAAGTAGTCAGTCAGGACAGGAAGGAATTTGGAATTTGTTCAGGGTGCAGCGATAACTCGCCAGCTCTTCGCAAAAGACAACGAGGGATCTCTTTTGTCGACCAACGCTCGCAGTGCTGGCAGAGGGGTAATATCCTTCCGATAGACGCCACACACATCGATGCCTCGCCCTGCCTGCAAAACACCAGGATGACAGTTTGTAGCTGGGCCAAGTTTCATTGGCTTAGGGGCACAACCATCAACAGGTTGCCACTCCGACGCAGGATACTCAAATGGCTTATTTCCCAGAGTTTGTACTTATTTTGCCGATCTCAGAAGGATGACAGGCTGGGTCGGCCCACCTGGTGTTAACTAATGACATGAATAGGAGCTTGAACTCAGGAATTTAAGATTTTAAATCAGTCACTCTAACTGTTCAGGTTAAGGTTTAGCAGGAAGATAAAGATTGAAAAAATATAGATGTCACCAACTAGTTCAGCTTAGCAGCAGGTAAGACTCAGCTTCGTTCCATCCACCAAGTGATTTTCCTCCAGAACTTTTCAGACATCATCTGCCTCGTGTTGAGACCCCTCCCAAGGGCGGCTGGCCATCTTGTGACTGTAATAAGCAGATCCTGACACCGAATGTCATTTTGATAATTGCCTTGCATAACATTAAGATCAGGACATATGCATGCTTGATGGAAAGAAGAATCTGAGACCAGAAACCTATGCAGATGTAATGGTTAAACTAGACCATTTTATTGTTTATTTTTGTCTCAAATATCTTAAACATGAAGGAATTTGATTCATTCGATGTGTATTCATATTTTTGGATTGTTTCATTGTTTGTTTTATTTTGTGGTAATGCTTCAACAGGTTGGGGTAGCCAAAGCTCCAAGGTACAGATTCATCACAGCACGTGGCTGCATTTTCCTGGGCACAATTTGCGCTGGCTGCTCACCTTCCTGCTGCTCTTTGTGCACCTGTGTGAGATTGCTGAGGGAATGGTGTCTGACAGGTGCTGCTCTACATGGCTAAACCTTCACATGACACAATGTTACTCTGTGTAGTGTTGTTCATACTATACCGAGTGTCTTTGCCACATAACAACTTCACAGGATAACCTGCATTTATTATGTATTGTTTTTAGCATTCATTGTCATGGGGCATGTGGTTATAGGTACACTAACCCGAAATAGAGTATCTGTGAGGGTATAAACATCGAAATGTATACAAAATATTGCATTGATCAAAAACATCTTCAGAGTTTAGTTATTGTAAGTGGCTGGATTATTATGTGCTCCGATAAAAATATAATATTGCTTCTTGCGAAAACCCCAGATATTAGTTACACCTTCCCACACGCAGCAGCAGGGGTGGAATAGATAAAAATGATGTGTAGAGATGTGTGTGTTGTTGGTTTTATCCATGTACAGGTTTCAGAAGATGGAACAGAGCCCTCCCAGGTCTCAAGGTATCTAACTCGCTCGCGTGCGGTGTGCGTGTGTGTGTGTGTGTGTGTGTGTGTGTGTGTGTGTGTGTGTGTGTTGGTTGTTTTATCCATGTGCAGGTTTCAGAAGGTGGAACAGAGCCCTCCCAGGTCTCAAAGTATCTAACTTCGTGTTGTGTGTGTTGTGTGTGGTGTGTGTGTGTGTGTGTGCACGCCTTCCAGGCCACAACTTTTTTTTACCATTTGGGCTTTTCATCAAATTTTCAAAAAACCTCATTGTATGTTGAAGACTAATCGATAAATTGGTCAAAATTTCAAAGGACGCAGTCATAGTAACTATAAATAGCCCTCATCAGCCCATTCGCCGCTGTGCTGCGTGAGACGGCCACATTTTTTTTTTTTAATCACTTCCATGTTTCTTTCTGTAATTAGTATTTTAGCTTCAGTGTCGTCTGTCCATGCCATAACTTTTTTTTTTTTAACCATTTGAGCTTTTGTCATAAAATTTTCAACATGTCTTTATTATGAGAATATGGAGAAAACTAATTAATAAAATTTACAATTTTCCACAAGGTGGGTGCGGATGAGCTTTTCATTTCTGAATGCTTTCTAGTTTTATTTTAAGGGCTATCCACCCTTCTAACTGTCGTTGCCTCTGGGCGATGAGGTACAGTGTGATTGTTGTTTAGGGATCCAATACGCCTTGCACAGGGTGGTCAATCTGAGCCTTTCAGGCAGTCATTGAATGTGTGTTGACGTGATATTATTTCTGCCAAGTGCTCTTAATGTCAAACTATATCAAATTCACGACAATATTATCGGATCCTCAGTCGAACCTTGGCTTAGGCCTTAGGGGATGTAAATGGAGGATCACCTGTCGAGCTGTGTGATTTTTCTTGCTAAATGATAGATAGGTTTTCTATATATAATGTTTCTGTTTCATATTTTTCTGGCTAAATTATATTTCTACCTGTTTTATAATGAACATATGTATTCACAAGATATAGATTAAAAACTAGAATTGCAGGCATTCACAAGTGAATGGAAGACTCTAATTTGCACTCATCATCAGTAAATGTACAACGACAAAATAACAGGGTGCAAAATGTGTGTTCTAGCAGCCCTAAATTCTCAGTCCGATGATGACAGATTTTGATCTTTGACACGTGTAACACACATAAAACAGGTGGCCAACTAATCGAGATTATTGAGCATTGCAAACCTGAATGCCCTGTATTTTGGCCACATAAGACACGTAGCCATTTAATCAAAGTTGGCTTATGAGTAAAGATAGATCAAAGGTCAGATCAACCCATATATATATATATATATATATATATATATATATATATATATATACACTGTATGTATAGAGATGAGCATGACTGAGTTTGCAAAAAGACTTCTACATCACACATAAAACTTTGCCAAATTAATAAATTACAAGACCAGACCATGTCGATAAGTGGCTGTGGCAATGTATTTTCTGTGCCAAGTCGTGTCTAATTTGATTTAAGTATAAAGTCTCGGCATGCCAGAAACCTTAACTTCGCCTCTTAATTTGACTTTTGATCCCCTGTAGAAATGAGAAAAGACACCACACAAATGTTTACCTGCTTCACTATGTCGGGCCTGTGGTAAGGTAATTTTTTTGTGAAGTCTTGTCTGGATTGTTTAAAATGCAGAGGCTGCATGGCCACCGATAACCTCAATTGTACAACCAATTTGACCTTTGACCTCAGTATATTCCCGACAAAACACTTTAATCCAAACCTTTCCTATGCATTCCTCCAGGAGCTGTTTGAAAGCATCTTTGTACCAAATTGCATCCTTGATCGTCTCACATAAACAAGGGAATGGGAAGGCAAAATGTGAGATTCTTGGTGTTCACCTTTTTACCCCATAAAATCAAAGCCGGGGCCCTAAATTTAGAAAAGGTACCTAGGCATATTGGACCAAGTTACATCGGTTCCAACTCTAAAGAGGATTGACTAAGAAATGAAGGAATCGTGTGTGATGTCATTTGTTCGCAAGAAGGAAAGAAGAGAAAGAAAGAAAGAGGAAAAACAGTACGTTTCCCCTCCCTGAATGAGGGAACACATAATTATATTTACTCCATAGCAGTACGGGTGCTCACCAGAATGTGATTGTGACATCACGAGCACAGTAGCTGTCAGTGGCTGCTTGGAGTGATTCATATTTGTCACACTTTCCTACATGGGGAGTAAATTTTACTTTGCCAGCATTTGTCTGCCCAAGACAATTTTTTGCTAAGTTGTTCTTTGGCTAGTCACAGCTTCAATGTACCAGATCTCAATGTACCGCAAGCATCTATATCTGACATCGAGCTTGTTTATGCAAGGAAGTCCACCGCAGGCGGAGACCATCTTGGCCATCATGCCCACTCATATCCACCAATATTCACATACCACTCTATGCTCAATGCTTCCATGTACCTTTCCAACTACAGTTTAAACCATTCCACCATTTCAGCTGCCAACACTGTTCCAGGGAGACATTTCCATGCTTTAACTGCCCTCAGAGTGAAAGACCCCTGCCTTACTGTCTCACAACTCTCCTCTTCTTTATTTTTAAGCTGTACCACCTGATCCTATCACTGTCCATTTGATGAAAAACGTTTCTGCACTTATTTCCTCTATACCTTTCATTATTTGAAACTTCTCGATCAAATTCCTTCATAATCGCCTCCTTGTAATGTATATAGTCCTGTCTCCTTCAGCCGCTCCTCATAGCTTAATCTACTTTGGGCCAGAATCAATCGAGTAGCTCAACAGTGAACACTCTCTCTCTCTCTCTCTCTCTCTCTCTCTCTCTCTCTCTCTCTCTCTCTCTCTCTCTCTCTCTCTCTCTCTCTCTCTCTCTCTCTCTCTCTCCCTCTCTCTCTCTGTGGTAGCTATATTCTTCCTCAGATGTGGTGAGCAAAACTGCACACAATATTCTACATGAGGTCTCACTACATTCCTATACAGCATTAACACTACCTCCTTTGATTTATTATTTATCCCTTACGAATACAACCTAAAATCCAATTAGCTTTACCTCCAGCAACCTGGCACTGTGCTGTCTTCTTAGCTACCCATATATATTACTACCCCAAATCCTTTTCATGTCACATGCTCCAAGACTGCTCCTTGCATTATACAGTATATTATATCCAAATGTGAAGGCTCATGAAACAGCTGAACAACTGAGCAACAGCGAGTGGCAGCTTCATGAATGAGCACAAAGGAGGGGCACAGACACTGGAGATCCATCGATACAAATACTGTGAAATGAGATGAAAGTTGATAAAGGAGACAGAAGGTTGGTTTGCGGGAAGAGCATGATAAGATAGTTTAATGAGGAATTCCACAAATGAGGGAAAGGGGATAAAGGAGTGGATTTGACCATTCAGTTTCCATGTAGGGAGGGAAACAAGAAACTGGGCTAAGGATCTGTACCTCGGACCCATTAGGATGCGATGATGGAGAGAATTATCAGATGAAAGACGATGACTGAGAAGGACAATCTGTCCGCAGTGAGCGAAAAGTACATCGTGATCTTGGACCTCCTCATAGGAAATGCCATTAATCTCTAGGAACTATATGAAATGGCACCCAGAAATTCCACATGGGTGAGCGAGGCCCAGGCCCACAGTGGATAATTGTCCTCGATTGAATTATGGAGGAAGGTTTTCTAATGCAGGAAACGTTGTGTCACCTTCCAATAGAAGCAAATATGACCATGGCAATTACAGCAAAGTAATGCCTAATTCTCGAAAACAATGCTTTTTTAACCTTGCTATAATGCCTGGAAACAACATCAGACCTTAAAAGAGTAAACAGATGCTTAAGGCTCCACCACCCACCCTCTCTCCAGCTCTCTTCCCTCTATGTAATCATTATGTCTATGGTCTCATATGTGTGGAATCGATGAGGCTCAGAGAAAATTACAACCAGGGAAACGGCATGCTTCTGATTAAATCACATAATATGAATCTGTCAAGCCTTTCTCTTACGATCCCATCAGAAATAAAAGGAGGTGCAGTTCTCTTGAATTACCTCATGTGGTGTTGTTTTTTTAATCAAATGTCAACCTGCATACCACAACACATTTCTGTAACCTAGCTTTATAAAGTGGTATTCGGTTCTTCCTAAATGGTAAAGGTAATTTTTCATCATATATTTTTCCACTCAATTATATACTAGGTTCCTGCAAACAAGACACCTGCATCTTTACATCCCAGCCATCATGGGATTTGTTGCAGCCATCACCTCCATTGTGTATTACCACAACATTGAGACATCAAACTTTCCCAAGCTGTTGTTTGGTGAGTTTATGTTATACATGATATTTATAGTCGATGTTTCTTGACAACTCGGGTTACAGCATTTAAAAAAATATATGTATTCTGTATAGTCGACGCCTCACCTCAAATGAGTGTGTATTGGTAGGAATGGGAATTCATTTTAAATATTCAGTATGCAGATATCACAATTGGTGGAGCTGGTAACCTTGGCAACCTCATTCCATTCCACCATCAAATATTTGCAATGCATGCTTGTTGTACCTCTGAAGTACTGCTTGAGAGTGAGGGTGATATTATGAAAGCTTGGCTGGGAAACAGATTTAGGCACGTTTTGGGCCTACCACCTGATGGAAGATCACAAAAGTTCTTTCCATGCCAACCGACCCCCGACATGAACCTATCCCTCTCCACATCACATCTTCAATCCCCAACCTGTCCCCTCCCTCTCTCTACTCCCCATAGCTTTACTTTTAGCAAATTCCGTACAGTATTTCTCACAGCATTTCATTCTGGTTTCCCATTCGATTATCCACAGATTGGTAGTTTCAGTTTCACTTTTCATCATCAGTTTCGCTTTGAGATATCAGATTTGATTTGTCATCGTAACTTGTGATGTGACGTGAATGATGCATGAAAAAGGTCACCAAAAACGATTCTGGGGGAAAAAAAATTTTAATTTTATAAGAGGTGTATAGGGATCTAGAGTGGCTTAATGGTCTTAAAAGGTCAAAAAGGGGTCTAAAGTGCTTTAAAGGTCTAAGGGGTCTAAGGGTCATAAATGGGTCTAAATGTCTAAAGGGGTCAAAGGGTGAAAGAGCAAAAGGACTCTGAAGCATCCAAATGGTCTGAAATCGTCCAAAAGGGCCTTAAAAGGTCTGTAGGTCTGAAAAGTGTCGAAGAAGGTCCATACATCTCAAAAGGGTCGAAATGGGTGTGAAGGGGTCTTAAAGGTCAACAGCATCTAAATGGGTATTAAAGGGTCTAAGTGGTGTGAAGGATATATGGGGTCTACAGGCCGTACATGGTGTAAAAGAGTGAAACTGTAGTAAAGAAGTTACTTCATCCACTATAAATGGATGAGGTGTGTGTGTGTCCATGTGTGTCTGTGTGAGACATGTTTTGTCTATTAATTACGCACTATTTAAATGTACCTTTTGACCCTTTCGACTCCTAAGACACCTTCACACTTTGAAGACCCTGAAAACCCCAAAAAGTCCCTGAGGACCCAAAAGTCCCCATGGACCAAAGTTCTCAAAATGTTCCTGAGGACCCAAAAGACTCATGTTCCCAATTACCCAAAAATGTTCTGGAGGATTCAAAGTCCCAAAAGTTCCCAAGAACCCAAAGTTGCCAAGGACAGAAAGGTCCCAAAAGTCCCAAAAAGATCCGAGGACCCAAAAGTCCCAAAAATCTCACAAGGATCCAAAAGTTCCCAAGGACCCAAAAGTCCAAGTCCAAGGACCCAAAGTCTCAAAAATTCCCGATGACGCAAGTCCCAAAAGTTCCCGAGACCAAAGTCCCAAATAGTTCCCAGGACCCAAAAGTCCCTGAGTACCCAGAAGACACAAAGGACCAAAAAGACCCCCAAGACCATGAAGAACAATGAAAATTGGTCCATTGATGAACGGCCACCAGTGTTCATAAATAAATTAACTCTGGAGTGCAACATGGCAATAATGGTCCAAATGACCTCTCATGTCTGAAGTCTGAAGTGAAGCGGCCGGTTACTTGAGCGGTTGTACCAGGCTGATCCACCAGCTGTCGAGTGGACGTCAAGGGTGTTACAATCCTGTAGCTGACCCTCCAATCAACTGTGGTCCACCTTTGCTTGTGGAAACACGGGCTGCGGTGAACCGGTTGAAATGGGGTAAAGCTCCAGGGATCTGTAGCATCCATGCTGAACTTCTCAAGGCTGGTGGAAATGCTGCACTTGTGTCGTTGCATGTAGTTTTGCTCTGCCTGAGCACAGCATCATCCCAACTGATTGGAAGAGGGGCCTTGTTGTCCCTCTCTGGAAAGGGAAGGTGATCGCCAAGACTGCAACAACTACCGAGGGGTGACGCTGCTCTCAGTGCCGGGCAAGGTCTTGCTCGGATAATTATTGACAGGGTTCGCACCATCTGCTTGAGCACCAGGCGTCCAGAACAGTCAGGCTTTACACCAAAGAGGTCAACGATTGACCGTATCCTTGCTCTCCGGGTCCTCACCAAACGTCGACGAGAGTTTCGGCAGGGGCTGCTCACATCCTATGTTGATCTCTGTAAAGCGTTCGATTCAGTGAATCGGGATGCCCTCTGGAGGATTCTTGGTCT
>CM068952.1:129626846-129642345 GCA_035128595.1 Eptatretus atami | reverse complement strand
CATCCAAAATTGTGTGCTTGTCGTGGAGATGGTAAAATGTAAATAAATAAATAATGGTTGGCTTTGTGCCCCCCTACTCCTATTGGGTGGTGCTTTGTTCTTTTACACGACCTATATTTCAAAGTTGTGTGTTGGTCGTGGTCATCAGATGAGATCATGAACCATGCTCTACACAGAGCATCAGTGCTGCCGAAGCAGTTTCTTTAGCTCAGGTTACAATCCTGGATGGGTCGCCACTCTAACATAGGAAGTCAGTGCAGGAATTTGGTCAGGGTGCCGGCAATAGCTCGCCTACTCTTCACAAAGGACTCGGTGGGGTCTTTTAACGTTCACCAACAAATGCCGACAGATGGGACGCCCGTTTAACTCCACATTTTTGTGGAGTCACCTGAGCATGATATTTTGGTCCAAGTCTTTCAAAAACTCAGCTGGCGAGACCTGACATTTGACGATCTGGGCTTGGAATTTGGATAACTCACCTACTCTTCACAAACGACACTGTGGAATCTTTAACATGCACTAGCTAATGTTAGTAGATGGGACACCGGGCTTAACATCTATCCGAGAGCCTGCACACTTTGTGATGCAATTCCCTGCCTGTGAAGCACCAATCCGACAGTTTATTGCCGGGCCGTGAATCAAACCCAGACCAGACAGCTCAAAGGTGATGCACTCACTGCCTTTGCACCAACCTGTCAGACAGCCAGCATGTGGATATTTGCAAAAATGTGATTATTGATAGCAACCTGAAATGCCATTATTACTGATGTGCCTGATACCGATGTCTTCCAATTAAAATGGTTCATTAATATTTGGTTATCCAATTTTATGAGCTGATATTCACTTCAAATTTCCTGGATCGACCATCTTATTTTGATTTATTTTTATCCTCCACAGAAATACATTTTCTTCAAGATACCTGTGCAGGTGAATCCATCAGAGGACTTGCAGGATCTTGGGGTTCATTATCTGCAGCCCTTTGTAAACCTTTTATCCCAAGCGACGTTCTGGTGGATGAACCCATTGCTCTCATCACAGTCAAGGCACCGTCTGCACAGTCTGCAGGCCCTTGGGAAGCCGCCGATGGCGATGCATGCCATCGGCAATTACGTGCGCCTCCACAATGCCCTTGAAGCATCAAAGGTAACCTGATATTAGAGCCTTTGGGTTGCCAGAATAAGATAAACATCGTAGTGATGTTGACCTCATGAATGTGGGAATAAACGATCAGAATGTATATTAACTAGTATCCTACAATCTACAATACAAGATGTCTGTCTGTCTGTGTGTCTGTGTGTCGCCATTCTTAGAGATGGCCGAATGGATCTTCGTCAAACTTTCAGGGGTTCATCTGTGAGTGCCGAGGAGTGTTTTAGGAAATTTTTTTTTTTGAAAAAAGAAGTTGGATTGTTCACCAATCCCCCGCACAGCAGGAGAGGGGTTTTGCAATCGTGTGTGTGTGCGTGCGTGCGTGCGTGTGTGTGTGGTCTGACACTTTTTTACAATTTCACCTTTTTGACATCAAATTTTCAACAAAGCTTTGTTATGATACTACGAAAACAAATTAAGAATTTGGTCAAAAGGTCAAGAGGTCAAAGGTAGCACTTAGCTTACAGAATAGCCTGGTGTTGGCTTAGTGGTTAGGGTGGTGGCTTGGGATCCTGGGGTCCTGAGTTCAAGCCCCGTTGGCCGCTGAATTAATACACCAGGAGGTTGACTCAGCCTGTCATCCTTCCGAGGTCGGCAAAATGAGCACCAGTGTACTGGTAAGGGGGACACTGCATCAGCGGCATAGCCGCGTCCCAACCAATGATGCAACCAGCAGCCACAGGCTGCACTCGATGGAGAGAGAGAGAGCTTACAGAATAAGAAGAAGGAAATAAGAAGGAGAAAAAGAAGAAGAACTCCGAATACAAAGTGGATGGGCTTTGTATTGTCAGATGCTTTCTAGTTTGGGATTTTTTTTAAAATAAATCGCTCTGTAGTGTCGAAGCTTTTGTAGCTATGTGGAAGGTAATATTAAATGATCCCCGAGCTCATTCCTTCGTGGGTGTAGGGCAGTGTTTTAGGCACCCACAAAAAATAGAAAAAAACAAAATTTGATTTCTTCAAAATGCCACCAGGATTAGAACAGCACCAGGCAATGCCGGGTACCCCTGCTAGTATGAAAGAAGGGAATTATCTTTATGTATGGGTGTATGTATGTGTTTATGGGAATGTATGTATGCACATCTGAAAATCAAAGAAAATAAAACAGGGCTGGCCCGATCTCCACCAAATTTTGCATACGTGTTGGTAGTACCCATGGTCCGGTCATGGGCGGCCTTCCCCCTTCCCGCCGTGAAAGGGGAGGGAGACAACTTGCCAATGCTCCCGAAGAGAGTGGGTCTTTCTGGTTGTTGAAAAATGCAAATGAGCTAACTACTTCTTTCGATTGCAGCACAAGGCTGCAGGGTAACATTATTGGCGAAGGGCGGAAAGGTGCCACCGATACAACGATACAACCAAGAGCCAGCGGTCGTTTATTGTCTGGAAATGACCAGATGTTTGATTGGCATTTCTGAAAAGGTTATACCATAGCACATTCAGAAATGGAACTCTTAAGATTGGCAAGTGGTTGGTGTGGGTGTTGTTAACCCCCTTTTGTTCAAAGTGCGACAGTCCCATTTTCCTCAAAATAATGGGGTATAACAAATACGAATTGGAATATCTCCGGAAATCTTGGGGATAAAACAAACATCTACACACCGGATTATTTGTATTAACATACTCTTTTATCTAAAATAATCATCATGTAAATTGGACACTTATGTAGGTCACCAGAGGTCAAAACATCAATTGATATGCACAAAGCATGAAATTCAGTGATGACGAAGTTGATTCTCTATGTTCCACATGTAAACCCAACTGAATGCCTATACAAAGATTATATATCTGGGTAGTTTTCTAGATTGATTTGGAAGGATTTTGACTGATGTGGGCAGTGTGGTTTCAGCCCAAAATTGTACCTTATTGTGATGCTTCCCATAATGTGCAGCCTTTTTGGCTGCTGATTGCATCATTGGTTCAGGGCACAGCTATGCCACTGATGCAGTGCCCCTATTACCAGTACACTGGTACTCATTTCATCAACCTCAGAAGGATGACAGGCTGAGTCAACCCCCTGGTGTTAATTCAGCGGGAAACAGGGCTCGAACTCAGGACCCGAGGATCCCAAGCCACCACCCGAACTGCAAAGCCAACACTAGGCTATTGTGATACTGACCCTACTTAGTTACTAAAATTGTCACAAGATGGATCCCCATATTTTTCGACCTTTGTGTACACCTGAATTCCTTCCATTGCTATATGAAACCTACTCGTTAGCTGTGTTACACCCTCTTTTGTTTGAAATTAATATCTGTAAAACATATCCCTGGTTTGGGTTATTCAAACGAATAAAAAAGCTATTGCATTGTGTTCGCCGAAACCATTCGTAAATGATGTAAAATGAAATTTTCACCTCGTCTAATGGTTTGTGATGAGAGTTAACTGCCTACTACTCATCAATTTCTTCCTCAACGCTGAGGAAACACTGTACCCTTGTATTTCGTCTTCCTCCTCACCCATGTCATCATCATAATCAGAGTTCTGGACAATGATGTCAGTTGGTGCTCGTGGGACCTCATACCACGTCATGATCAATCTATCCCTGTCGATTTTCCAGCCATGTCCATCTGATCCAAATTCACTTGGATGGGCTTGCCTGGCATCTCTCCAGACATGCGCTGCAAAATTTGTTCTACAAAGCTTTTGCTGAAGTACTGCCCTGCAGGTTGGTAGACAGCAGGGATCGAAAGACTTGATCTTTTCTCGTGGATCAGTTTTCTTCTTGGGGTCATAAAGGTTGTGGAAAAGATGAAGTTTACCTTCATTAACGTCCTTCAGATTCTGAACACTATACATAACACTCACATACTCTTTGATGGTAGCGGCAACATCAATAACTATATTGTCTGAGCAGTCAAGTTGGCTCATAGCTGATGTAAACAGTTCACTTTTCTTCATCATCTCAAATGGCCTCCACTTCGCCTTTCTTAAAAATGATGCAGTGTGGTCACAGCCCGTGAAAGCATGGAAACTAGGTAAAGCTTCACATATATGGGTGGTGTCAATTTTTTGGCCAGATCAGATATATTGTATCTCCTATGCGTCTTGTGTTCTTTGAGTTTAGCCCTGCATCCATCCAAAGCGTGGTGTGTATTTTTAATTAATTTTCTTAAATTTGTGGAATTTGTTTTTTCACTTGGAAGTTGTGGGTAACAATGTGTAAATAAAGGTTGAAAAAGTCTGATTTAATGCAATATGATTCCAGGCTATAAGGCAACAAAAGGTGAAAATTTCGAAAGGGGATGTAGATTTTCTATAGGCACTGTTGATGTGAACAAGATTAAGGTAGAGGATCCAGCACCGAGCACTGGAACCACAATCCATGTACCTAGTCCTCTCACAAAACTGATCATAACGCTCAAGCAGATTTGCAATTGCCGCACAGTCCAGGAGTTTGGACATGGAATCTGAAGAAGGAGCTCCAGCAAACACATTCAACATTGCCATACATTCATCTGATAGTGCTGCGCATTTTAATGATTGCTTGAAATGAGGAATTTGTAATGCTAATGCAAAGAGTGGATGGATGCAGCTTACAACTGCTTATATGTTTTCCACCAATTAAATGTTTTGAAATGGCTTAGGCCGACACAATGCAATGCAATGCAATTTTTATTCGTTTGAATAACCCAAACCAGGGATATGTTTTACAGATATTAATTTCAAAGAAAAGAGGGTGTAACAGCTAGCGAGTAGGTTTCATATAGCAATGGAAGGAATTCAGGTGTACACAAAGGTCGAAAAATAGGGGGATCTGCGACATCACTGAAGTTCAAGCTATCTGCATATCCAGTGACCTTTTGACCTCTGGTGACCTACATAAGTATCCAATTTGCATGATGGTTCTTGAAACTAAAAGAGTATGTTAATACAAATCTTTTGGTTAAAAGATTTATCCCCAAGATTTCCGGAGCTGTTCCAATTTGTATTTGTCACACCCCATTATTTTGAGGAAAATGAGACTGTCACACTTTAAACAAAAGGGGGTTAATAAGACCTTCACCCACCACTTGCTAATCTTTAGAGTTGCAGTTCTGGATGTCCTATGGTATAACCTTTTCTGAAAATCCCATCAAACATCTGGTCATTTCCAGGAAATGGACTCGTATTTCCATTTCCAGGACTCGTAGGTTAAGGCCCTGTCACACCTTGACGTTTTAGCCAGCGTATGGCAAGGTCTCAAACTGTATGTAAAACGCTGGCGTACGCTGAACTATTGATGTTTTCTTAAGTTTTGGGCATATAATAACGTGTTGGACGTATGCATATCGTATTAGTAACGTACACAGAACGTTTTAATCACATATAGATGCCCGTTTAACTCCACATTTTTGTGGAGTCACCTGAGCATGATATTTGGTCCAGTCTTTCAAAAACTCAGCTGGCGAGACCTGACATTTGACGATCTGGGCTTGGAATTTGGATAACTCACCTACTCTTCACAAACGACACTGTGGAATCTTTAACATGCACTAGCTAATGTTAGTAGATGGGACACCGCTTAACATCTATCCGAGAGCCTGCACACTTTGTGATGCAATTCCCTGCCTGTGAGCACCAATCCGACAGTTTATTGCCGGGCCGTGAATCAAACCAGACCAGACAGCTCAAAGGTGATGCACTCACTGCCTTTGCACCAACCTGTCAGACAGCCAGCATGTGGATATTTGCAAAAATGTGATTATTGATAGCAACCTGAAATGCCATTATTACTGATGTGCCTGATACCGATGTCTTCCAATTAAAATGGTTCATTAATATTTGGTTATCCAATTTTATGAGCTGATATTCACTTCAAATTTCCTGGATCGACCATCTTATTTTGATTTATTTTTATCCTCCACAGAAATACATTTTCTTCAAGATACCTGTGCAGGTGAATCCATCAGAGGACTTGCAGGATCTTGGGGTTCATTATCTGCAGCCCTTTGTAACCTTTTATCCCAAGCGACGTTCTGGTGGATGAACCCATTGCTCTCATCACAGTCAAGGCACCGTCTGCACAGTCTGCAGGCCCTTGGGAAGCCGCCGATGGCGATGCGTGCCATCGCAATTACGTGCGCCTCCACAATGCCTTGAAGCATCAAAGGTAACCTGATATTAGAGCCTTTGGGTTGCCAGAATAAGATAAACATCGTAGTGATGTTGACCTCATGAATGTGGGAATAAACGATCAGAATGTATATTAACTAGTATCCTACAATCTATAATACAAGATGTCTGTCTGTCTGTGTGTCTGTGTGTCGCCATTCTAGAGATGGCCGAATGGATCTTCTTCAAACTTTCAGGGGTTCATCTGTGAGTGCCGAGGAGTGTTTTAGGAAAATGTTTTTTTGAAAAAGAAGTTGGATTGTTCACCAATCCCCCGCACAGCAGGAGAGGGTTTTGCAATCGTGTGTGTGTGTGTGTGTGTGTGCGTGTGTGTGTGGTCTGACACTTTTTTACAATTTCACCTTTTTGACATCAAATTTTCAAAAAGCTTTGTTATGATACTACGAAAACAAATTAAGAATTTGGTCAAAAGGTCAAGAGGTCAAAGGTACCACTTAGCTTACAGAATAGCCTGGTGTTGGCTTAGTGGTTAGGGTGGTGGCTTGGGATCCTGGGGTCCTGATGTTCAAGCCCCGTTGGCCGCTGAATTAATACACCAGGAGGTTGACTCAGCCTGTCATCCTTCCGAGGTCGGCAAAATGAGCACCAGTGTACTGGTAAGGGGGACACTGCATCAGCGGCATAGCCGCGTCCCAACAATGATGCAACCAGCAGCCACAGGCTGCACTCGATGGAGAAGAGAGAGAGCTTACAGAATAAGAAGAAGGAAATAAGAAGGAGAAAAGAAGAAGAACTCCGAATACAAAGTGGATGGGCTTTGTATTTTCAGATGCTTTCTAGTTTGGGATTTTTTTTAAAATAAATCGCTCTGTAGTGTCGAAGCTTTTGTAGCTATGTGGAAGGTAATATTAAATGATCCCCGAGCTCATTCCTTCGTGGTGTAGGGCAGTGTTTTAGGCACCCACAAAAATAGAAAAAAACAAAATTTGATTTCTTCAAAATGCCACCAGGATTAGAACAGCACCAGGCAATGCCGGGTACCCCTGCTAGTATGAAAGAAGGGAAATTATCTTTATGTATGTGTTTATGGGAATGTATGTATGCACATCTGAAAATCAAAGAAAATAAAACAGGGCTGGCCCGATCTCCACAAAATTTTGCATACGTGTTGGTAGTACCCATGGTCCGGTCATGGGCGGCCTTCCCCCTTCCCCCCGTGAAAGGGAGGGAGACAACTTGCCAATGCTCCCGAAGAGAGTGGGTCTTTCTGGTTGTTGAAAAATGCAAATGAGCTAACTACTTCTTTCGATTGCAGCACAAGGCTGCAGGGTAACATTATTGGCGAAGGGCGGAAAGGTGCACCGATACAACGATAACACCAAGAGCCAGCGGTCGTTTTTGTCTGGAAATGACCAGATGTTTGATTGGCATTTCTGAAAGGTTATACCATAGCACATTCAGAAATGGAACTCTTAAGATTGGCAAGTGTTGGTGTGGGTGTTGTTAACCCCTTTTGTTCAAAGTGCGACAGTCCCATTTTCCTCAAAATAATGGGGTATAACAAATACGAATTGGAATATCTCCGGAAATCTTGGGGATAAAACAAACATCTACACACCGGATTATTTGTATTAACATACTCTTTTATTAAAATAATCATCATGTAAATTGGACACTTATGTAGGTCACCAGAGGTCAAAACATCAATTGATATGCACAAAGCATGAAATTCAGTGATGACGAAGTTGATTCTCTATGTTCACATGTAAACCCAACTGAATGCCTATACAAGACAGTGTACAAAGATTATATATCTGGGTAGTTTTCTAGATTGATTTGGAAGGATTTTGACTGATGTGGGCAGTGTGGTTTCAGCCACAAAATTGTACTTATTGTGATGCTTCCATAATGTGCAGCCTTTTTGGCTGCTGATTGCACTCTTCACTAAGGACACCTTGGGATCTTTAATGTCCACCAACTAATGCCGGCAGATGGGACATCCAGTTTAATGTCCCTCTGAGGGACGGAACACACATTGATGAATCGCCCTGCCTGTAAAACACCAGGATGACCCTTTATAGCTAGGTAGGGATTCATCCCCAAGCTTGACAGCTTAACCCTCTTCAGGCTTGTGGTGGGGGTGGGGGGGGGACCGAAATTTTTCCCCCCATATAAATTTTGTGATTTCTCTATAACCCCTGTGAATTGGAAAATACTGTTTCATGACTCCTTTCTTTGAAGTCTTGCGCATCTTTTGATGCCAAATTTATGCAGTAATAGAGATTTATGCAAAACTTGAAAATATCCATAAAATTAACAAACTTGCTTAATTAGTAATTAGATAATAAAATAAAACCGACATTTTATTGCTAATTCAATGATATAGGCATACTGTCACGAAGATTTTCTATCTACATATTAAATTTCGTGTCAATCAGACGTTCCATCTTCGAGATCTCAGGGTGCGGGGTCAAAATGACCCCCCTCCCCCTTCCCCGTTCGAAATATACTTCAAAAAAGCTCAGCCTGAATAGGGTTAAAGGTGAGTGTGCACACTTCCAGGCCATCCCGCCAGCCCGTGGGCATTCCCTATGTCGAATGTAAATAAAATATATATATAAGTAAATTGTAAAGAAATGAATGCTGATGTTAAGGCCGAGGTCACATTTGCTCTACGGCGAGGATACGGCGGCCGTACGCCCTCTGAATTGACAGAAACGTGGCGGCCGCAGAGAAACTGAGGTGGCCTCAGGGAGGCCCTACGCCGTTTGGCTATATTTTACAGGCCGTAGGGTCGCCGTGGAATTATAGCGCGGAGTTATAACTTTTTTCATTTCTACGTTCGCCGTAGCAATTCGACAAGCCAAGCTATGACTAGATGTGTTCCACGTCGACCGTACGTAGGGCGTACGGTGGGCTTGCGTTATTCGTGCGGCTGCCGTAAGCTCTTCTCAATGAAAAATGAATTTTCCCAACCCCAAAAAATTACGGCGGCCGCACTATTTCCACGGTCGCCGTACGGTGGCCTTGCGGTCTGTGTGACTACCTGCGGGCAACGCAGGGGCGACGCACGGTTCCCCTACGCCGCCGTGCACCTACGTACGGCCTCCTGGCAGTCTGCGTCGACCGTGCGTCACCGTGCGCTACCCTAGAGATCGGAGTATAGGTGTTTGCCTATACACAGTGGTGCCCCCAGAATCCCAATTTAATTCGTTCCAGGAGACTGTTCGGATTGCAAAAAGTTCCGATTCCAAAAATATTTTCCCAATAAGAAATAATGGAGTGAATTAATCCGTTTGTGACCCAAAGAAAACTCACTTTCAAGACACTTTAAACTGAAATTCCCCATGTTTAAGTAAAATAAGATGAGTAAATGACCTTCGGTGGCGGTGTATTGTATGTAAACTGGTACAATCACCACATCCAAAGGTCCACACAGGCTCGTGCTCCGGCCTGGGTTCCAATCGCTCGCGCACTCTGCGAGAGCGCTGCCCCCAGGCAGCTCATCAAACATGATGCCCGCAGAACCACAATCACTTTCATCAAACGCATCGGGCTGACGTAATCATGGATATTCCAAATTACAACTGGTTTTGCTGTGAAATTCAATCCTTGCCCGACAGTCCGTCACACCACGTGATCGGAGTTGTTTTTTGTTATTAATTAAAACACAAGATGATAAAAAAAATCAAACATCACAAATGAAGGTGAAAACACGAGGTAAGGCCTAAGTCACATTTGGCTCGGCGGCCGAGGGTCTACAAAATGTACGGGCACTAGCAATTATAAAGCGGCCGCAGTATTTCACGGTCACACAATGTAGCAGTCACATATGTTTTTAGCAGCGTCTCGCGTAGCGAACGCTGCTCATGGAGAGCTCGGCGTTGTTCTTCTTCTTCTTCTCCTTCTCCTTCTTCTTCTTCTTGTGGAGACAAAACCTTAATCTCTTGGACTCGCTCTTGTATATACAAGATCCGGATCGCCTTAAATACTGAGCACATGTATCCTCACATAGACGGTGCCTTTTGAGAGTGTCTATCATGAACTTTTAAATATATTCGGACGTTTGCTTTAAAGTTTCGAAAGTTGACGTTACTATTTAAAGATTATTCCATTTATCGTATTGTAATTTCGTAATACATTATATATTTCGTAAATACACGATATATCGTAAATACGTAAATACATTATGACGGGTTTCGCTATTGGCTTAATGAAGGCACGTGACGAAATATCGGAAGTTGTTGTTGTTTTTTAAAATAATAATTTTTATTTTTTTAGCCGACAAAACTTTAGGTTTGGACGCTGCTCTTGGACACATTTGTCCTTGTTATTTTTCGGGTAGCCGCACGGCGTATTTTATAAATTGTGGAGACCGAAAACATGGGTGTGCCGTACGGTCTTTGATTTGATGTCGCACGGTGACCTTAGGGCATTCCTGCGGCGGCCATAGAATTTTGAAGGCAGATGCAAGGTGCCCGCAAGGTGACCGCAGGGGGCCGCAGGGGGCCCTAAGACGAACGTGCGGCCAGACGGGACGGTAACGAATGGGTTAATTATTAATTTTTTTTTTTACCAGTTCTTTTGTTCGGCTTGTCGAATTTCTACGGCGAACGTAGAATGAAAAAGTTATAACTCCGCGTTATAATTCCACGGCGACCTTACGACCTGTAAAATATAGCCATACGGCGTAGGGCACCCTGAGGCCACCTCAGTTTCTCTGCGGCCGCCGCACGTTTGTCAATTCAGAGGGCGTACGGCCGCCGTATCCTCGCCGTAGAGCAAATATGACTGAGGCCTAAAGTATCGATCGACACACGAGAGATCTTCCACGAGGACTTCCACCGACGAACTGATATGAACAAAGCGCGAAGATGCGGCTCGAACAGTGGGGGAGACACCGTGAACAAACATGAACGCTACGTTGTGTTCGGTTTTTTTAAATGTATTAGGTTTTTAGGGCAAAATTTCTCGAAAAAATTGTTCGGATTCCAATTTGTTCAAACAATGGGGCGTTCGGATTCTGGGGGCACCACGGTATATTATAGTTTATAGTTATCAGTTATATATACTGGTATATTTTTATTTAAGTAAAAAAAATAACTGGTATATATACCCACTCGTTACCATCCGTCTGGCCACACATTCGCCTTAGGGTCCCCCTGCGGTCGCCTTGCGGGCACCTTGCGTCTGCCTTGAAAATTCTATGGCCGCCGCAGCGATGCCCTAAGGTCACCGTGCGACATCAAATCAAAGACCGTACGGCACCCCCACGTTTTCGGTCTCCACAATTTATAAATACGCCGTGCGGCTACCAAAAATAAAAACATATGTGACTGCTACATTGTGTGACCGTGGAAATTACTGCGGCCGCCGTATAATTGCTAGTGGCCGCAGATTTTGGAGACCCCCGGCCGCCGTGCCAAATGTGACCTAGGCCTAAGTGAAATTAAGTTAATTGCAAGAATGGGCTTAGTTCTGTACATATAAGAAAAGTAAACTTGTAGAGTGCATCAATGGGATATTGACATGGCACGGGCATGATTAGCCAGAAAGTCTACTCTTACGTCAATGTTCTTGTTGATTGTGATCTTGGTAGGTGAGAAACACAAGCTGTATGTGATGGTGATGGGGACCAACGTATATCTGTCTTTATTTTGTATCCGCATTTATGTTTCATTGATAAAGTTGTGACAGTTTCAAGCTTGATCATAAAATAATTTCCACTTATTTCATGTCATATGAATTGTATTGAAAAGTTTCTCCACTTAACACACACAGCAATAACAAGAACGGCACCCAGTAGAGCGCTTACTTACGCCATGCAATGCCTGATCCAATAGAACATAATGGGGCCAATAAATTTTTGACATATCATTCCACATATTGTTTTTGTCTCCATCTCTCAATGATGAAGAATCGCTTTAAAATAATTTTTTAAACTCGTATCTGGATCTGGATTCGCATCTTCAACAAAATCGAATCAATTTGTCCTTGTCACACACCTAACATTTCCACCAAGTTTTGTTTGATTCCGTCCACAAATTTTTGAGATGTGATATAAGTTTAGCGCAATCTCTCACGCTATCTCTCAATGGTGAAGAATCACTTCAAAAAATTATCGTAGTCGGATCCGGATCCGTATTTTCACCAAAATCTCACCAGTTCATCCTTGTCACACACCAAACCTGCCCACAAAACTTCATCCGGATCCGTCCACAACTTTTTGAGATGTCCTGCACACAAACAAACAGACAGAGGTGAAAACATAACCTCCTTCCACCTTCGGTGGCAGAGGTAATAACCACCTTATTGTACAACATAATCACCATTTTTAACAATGCCTTTTTCATACATTCATGCAACTCATCAATCCACTCCAAACATCTAACTTTTCCTCTGTCCTTCCAGATACTTCTCCACAGCCTCCTTCACCTCATCAGCACTTCCAATCATATTTGTCCTTGTCCAACCTGTCTCCACAGAATGTACTATCAATATCATATATTCTGTGATTAAAAAACATCTCATAAATGCAAAGAATGACTTTATTTTTGCTCCTTTGTTGAGAAAATAATGTGTTTAAAAGATGCAATGATGAACAAAAACTCTTTTGTATATTCTCATTATTTTGTGAATAATTGTAATTTATTTTCATTAAAATATTTTGGTATCACTGACTAACCTCATTTATGGAAACACTTTCCTTTATTGCAGGGGGAATTATCCAAATCCCTATGGAGGACCATATTCCATGCTTTTTGGCAACCAATTCTGCTCAGCACTACATTTCGCTATTTGTCTGATTTCCTGGCATTTGCTGCACCACTTTGCATCTTTGGAATAGTGCATCATCTGAATCTCCAGGACAAGGCTCTTCAACCTGAGGTTTGTGTCAGTTCTAAATTATCACATGGATAACTAGAATGGCACTCGGTAGTGCGCATACCTCAGCCAGGCTGAACAGTTTATGTTTTGTATCCCACTGATAGGCCAGATGCAGATACGAACCTGTCATAACCTAACCAACTCATCCACCAAGTTTTGTCATAACCCTTCCATAACTTTTTGAAATATCATTTGACCCCACCTCTCAATGGTAAAGAATCACTTGAAAAATTAAAAAATTCTAGTATCCGGAGCTTCACCAAAATCGAATCGATTCATCCTTGTTATACACCCAACCTCTCCACCAAGTTTTGTCCAAACCCCTCCATAACTTTTTGAGATATCCTGCTCGCATGCAAACAAACAGACAGGTGTGAAAACATAGCCTCCGCCCACCTTCGATGGCAGAGGTAATGAGAAGTATACACAGGAAGTTGATAATTGTGACTAGAATAACTTCATGAGCCCGAGGGGCTTCCTGCTACTTATCTGAGGTGTGCTGGACCAAAGTTCAAGGAGAACCTCTCACAAAGACATTCCGAACATTTTAGCTTCTTTATTGACCGAGATCACCAAAACAAGTTAGGCTTTAACATGGCTTCGGTGTACCGCCTTTACCTGCATGACATGCTTGAGTTAAAAGAACAAAGGTCAACCCAGTGCACAAAATAAAGAAATCTCTGGTCTTCTGGGGTTTTTTAAATATAGATACAGAATCGAGGCTTATAGAGGAGCTAGAACATAGAACGGATCAGGATGCAACAGAACAAAAACTACATTGATGTCTAATTGATCTATGATTGTATCTCCTGGATATGTTTCTGTGGACACCAATGGTGAAGGAAACCTCTGATATCCAAATATCACTGATGGTAGTGTGATCGATAAAGTCTCCCAACAAAAGGCTCTTGATACAAGGGCAGAAGAGAACCCGATTATGGAGGTTTTATAATGTTCAAAAGAACAACGTTAGCTTCACCGTCCGATTCAAAAATGAAGTGTCGGGAAAATTTAGCTTTCAGCTATTAGAATTTAGAAGTTCAGCTATTAGAAGTTAGACACGTTCAGGTGTGTGACACTTTCAGCATTACTCTAGCAATTCTATGAAATATTCATCTCTTGCTCCTTTTCTCAACACCTAAATTTTCACTTCATACCAAAGATCATTGGGTTTTTTTTGTACATTTGCTTACTTTCCTCCATTGGTAAAATTATTTTGATTTATAGATAATCCTCCTTTCATTGGACAACTCTATGTCAGATGATCCACTTACCTTTGATGATGTATTTTCCCGATACAGCTCAGCACAATGAAGGTATTGTTTAACATCGTTGGCATTCCTCTTGTGTGTTTTCTCAAAACCAGAGTCAATTGCATGTTTGGCCAGCAGGTGTGCACCATTCACTAAGTACTGTGTTTTGTGGTGCTCATACACAATGCTCCCAATATTTTGAAACGGGAATTTTGAATTTGGCCAGGGTGCCGGTGATAACTCGCATACTCGTAATTGCAAGACGCTGCGGGATCATTAAGGTCCACCAATGAATGCAAGCGCACAGAACACCTAGCTTCATGTTTATCCTACGGCACACTTTGTGATGTAATTCCCTGCCTGCAAAGTACCAATTTATAGTTGTCAGCAATTGATAACAGATTGGACAGTTCTGCTATATCCTCCTGTCAGACTATTTTGCCTTGTTTTATTTATTGTTTTGTTGGTGAGAGAAAGGGGGGGGATGAAGACAGGTTACCATCGCTTGACAAACATAAGTTTAAAAAGGAAAAGTAAGACATTGCTCTCATGGATTGCAGGGACTGTGAACGACATTTATTTCTGCTGGCCATTCCTTAACTCTCCTTTACTGGAAACACCTACTCTCCAAATTGGAGTAGCAAGTACAATGGGGGGGGCGACTTTAAGTTGTGGTGACCATCCCAACTTAGTAGAATACTCCCGTGCACACCCCAAGTGCAACCACCAAGTTTCAATGCATTTCGGCCCAAAACAAACAAACACGTGGATGTTTCAATCTATACCCCTTCCACATCTATAATGACTCGTTTTCATCTATCTATAATTCCAGCAATCTCTGTGTGTGTGTGTGTGTGTGTGTGTGTGTGTGTGTGTGTGTGTGTGTGTGTGTGTGTGACCGCTGTTTCTCGACAACCTCTGGCCGATCAATTGAAACTTGCCAGGATATTGCTGGGACCTGAGGATGTGCCTTTTCAAGTTTGATATTAATCGGACAAGTGCTTCCCAAGTTATGGCCATTTATTTACCAAACCAATGCAAGACACGTTGTTGCGTGGCTGGCGATGGGGAAGGGAAGCTCAGCCGCGTTCCCCATTACGGGTTACAACGTACGGACTTCCGGAGAGTGATGACTTCGTTATTCTAATCTCTCTCTT
>CM068952.1:129613778-129626821 GCA_035128595.1 Eptatretus atami | reverse complement strand
TATCCACAAAAATCCCATCAGAGGAGCGGGAACTGAACACAGCATGGTCTGTTTACCCAGTCGTATTTCAAAAAAATTCCGGAGGAGAGCGACATGACTCGCATCAACTGTTGTATACCAAACTCTTATCCACAAAAATCCCATCGTGTAAAGCGATACATGGATCGCATATTGTTATATACCATCGGTATATCCCACAAAAATCCATACAGGGTCAGCGAACATGACTCAGCATCTTACTGGGTTATACCCACTCTTATCCCACAAATCCATAAAGTGATAGCAACATGGACTCAGATCATTAGGTTTTACCCACTCGTTATGCCACAAAAATCCCATACAGACAGCTAGAGCGAACATCACTCAGCATTCATACGTGGTTATACCCACTCGTTATCCAAAAATCCCATAGAGTAGAGACGAACATTGGACACAGCTCTACTGTTTATACCCCACTCTTAATCCCACAAATCCATAGAGAGTAGAGCCTGAACATAGGACTCAGCATCCATACTGTTCTAACCCCTCTATCCCACAAATCCTAAAAGGAGAGGGGCCATGAACACGATCAACTAGTTTATACTACGTATATCCACAAAAATCCCTTTAGAGAGAGAATAGCGAGGATGACACAGCTCATTATGGTTTATACCCACTCGTCTATCCCACAAAAAATCCATAGAGAGTAGAGCAGAACAGATGGACAGCATCTTACTGGTATATCCCACCGATCCCACAAAATCCCATACAGAGTAGAGCGAACATGATCAGCATATACTGGTTTAATACCCACTCGTTATCCCACAAAATCCACACAGAGATAGAGCGAATGGACAGCATCAGTATGTTTTTTGATACCACGCGTATCCCACACAAATCCCACACCAGAGTAGAGCGAACATGGACTCCATCTACGGGTTATACCACTGTATCCACAAAAATCCAACAGAAGTAGAGCAGACATGGACTCAGCATCAGTACTGGTTTATACCACTCGTATCCCACAAAAATCCCGACACAGGAGACTAGACGAACCATGGAACTCAGCATCTTTATACCCTCGTTATCCAAAAAAATCACATAAGAGTATAGAGCGACATGACTCGCTCATTACTGGTTTATTACCCATCGTATATCACAAAATCCATAAGATAACTACATGGAACAGCAGTCATACTGTTTATACCCATCGTTATCCCACCCAAATCCCATACGAGAGAGACGAACTGGACTCAGCATGATACTGGTTTTACCCAGCTACGCTCATCCCACAATCATACAGAGAAGGGAGCATGACACAGATCCATACTGTTTGATACCACTGTATATCCCAGAAAATACCCATCAGAGGAGAGGAGCATGAACCAGTCATACTAGGTTCTTACCACTCGTTATCCCAAAATCCCATACAGAAAGCGACATTGACACGCTCGTACTGATTTACACTGACCACAAATTTCCCATACAGAGTTAGAGCGAATTATATCATCTACTGGTTTACACCCACTCTTATCCACAAAATTCCCATACAGACAGTAGAGCGACATGGGACTTCAGCACTATGTTTACCCACTCGTTATCCACAAATCCCACAGAGCTAGAGCGACATGGACTCAGCTCTACTGTTAACCACTCGGCTTATCCCACAAATCCACACAGAGTGAGCGAACATGATCAACATCATCTGTTTCTCCACTCGTTATCCCACAATCCAACGTAGAGCATGGACTAGCATCATACTGGTTTATACCATCGTTATCACAATTCCATTCAGATGAGCGAACATGGATCATCTATACTGGTTATATACCCATCTTATCCCACAATCCATCAGAGGAGACGAATGGCTCAGATCATACTGGTTTTCCCACTCGTTACCACAATTCCATACGAAGTTGACGAACATTGACACAGCATTCATATGTTTACCACCGTTATCCCACAATCCATACCGAGTAGGCGACATGGGACTCGCATCATACTGTTTATCCATTTATCCACAAAATCCCCCAGAGTCAGACGCGACTGGACTCAGCATCATACTGGTTTATCCACTCGTTTATCAAATCCATACAGACGGGCATGAAATCAGCCTATGGTTTTATACCATGTATCCCCAAAATCCCTGCAGGTGAGCGAACATGGATCGGCATCATACTGGTTTATAACACTCGCTTATCCCACAAAAATCTCGAGTGACTACTGACACAGCATCATTGGTTTATCCGCTCTTTATCCACAAACATCCCTAGGGTGAGCATATAGACTCAGCATCCTACTGGTTTTTCCACTCGTTTATCCCACAAAATCCTCGAGGAGAGAGCAAGATGATACACAGCAGATCATACTGTTAATACGCTCGTATTCCCACAAAATCCCATACGGAAGGAGGGAGCGGACACAGCAATCATCGGTCTTGTGAACCACGCTGGTGGTATAACACGAAAATCCCATACGGAAGGGTTAGAGGCGACAATTGGAGCTCGGCATCATTATTGAGGTATACACTCGTTTCCACAAGAATCACACAGGCTTAGACGCGCGCGATGGAGCTCAGCATCATGTACTGTTGGTTACCCACTTCGTTATAGGTCCACAACATGCGCTACAGAAGATGGAGGCGCCATGGACTCAGCATTAGCTGGTTGGTAACCCACTCGTTATCCACAGAAAATCCTACGAGGGAGAGCGGGGACTGAACAACGAGGCATCGTACTGGTTTTACACTCGTTATGTGAACAACCCGAGGTAGACGGAGAGCATGGAGGCTCAGAATCTACTCGGTTCTGGACCGAATGCGTGTTCCACAAAACCTCAAGAGAAGAACGCGATGAACAACCAGCATACCGTATGTTACCACTACGATTATTTGTCAAAATCGGGGGGAGGCAGTTAGAGAGCGGACAGTGAGCCTCAGCTCAGTCCTGGTTGATACAAACTCGTTATCCAGCAAGGACTCCGATACAGTTGGTCGGAGGAGGCGAACGGGAGCTCGCTCAATGCTGGCTTGGATCCACTGCGGTATCCCACACCAATCGGTACAGAAGTCGAGGGAGCGGAGAGCGGCGCTGACTAGCAATCTACTGGTTAGATAACCCGCTCGTTAGATATCCACCGAAATCCTCGACAAGGTGTGGGGGTGTGGCGGGGTGGAGACATCGGACTCGGTCATTACGGGTGGTGAACCCACTCGTTAGTCACAGACGATCAACATACAGGAGGAGATAGAGAGCGGACTGGACTTCCCGTCATAATGTTCTCTACCAGTCGTTACCAAAACTCCGCATAGGGGTAGAGGGCGCAACATTGCGCACCGCATCAGTACTGTTCTTATACCCAACGTGTTGATCCACAAAAGTCCAGGTTAGAGAGATGAATACACGGAACAAAGCCTCCGGCTCATACTGGTTTGATACACTCGTGCTTCCCACAAATCCCATGAGAGAGCGAGGGAGCGATGACACAGTATAACTGGTAGTCCACCAGCTCGTGGTATCCGACAACAGTCCCATGAGGGGTGAGCGGTTGACACGGAATCATACTGAGTGTTTCCCATTCGAGTCCCAAAGTCAGGTGGGGAGTATAGAGCGACATGGAGCGCTCGCGCATTCATACTGGGGTTGATACCACTACCGTTCGCAAAAGTGCCCATACGAGGGGTGGACAGGAATGGAGCTCGCTCATCTGCGTTTATACCCGACATGCGTTTATCCACAGAAATGCTCAACGCGAGAGGTAGGGGGCGACGTGGAGGATTCAAGCATTATTACTGTTGGATACATCGTTATCCACAATCCCGCAGAGTAGACGCGACATGATCAGCTCCATTATGTTTTTATCCAGTCGGGGTATCCCACAAAAATCCACTAACAGAGAGCTAGACGAAACATGATCCGCTGTTGGGTATATACCCTGCGTTATCCACAAAGAGTTGCCACACGGGGAGCGCGTGAAGCGCACATCGATCCGGAGAGGTAGTAGGCTCGTTTATACCCGCTCGTTATCCACGACAAGATCCTAAGGTAGGAGGTGGAAAGCTCAGCTGTACGGTTTAACCACTCGTGTATCCGCGAAAAATCCATGGCGAGATGAAGGTAAGAGGCCGGATCGCCATAGTAGTGGTGGTGATAGCGCGACTCGTTATCCACAAACGTCCGCCGATCACAGAGGAAGCCTAACTGTGACACAGGTTATGGTGTTACCACTCGGTGTATCCAGGCAAGATCCAGGTGACGGAGAGCGTAGAAGCGACAATGATCGCTCATTACTGTTATTGACCATCGCTGTATCACACAAGCAAAATCCTCGAGCAGGGGAGGGAGGCTTGAACACAGCCTGCATTACTGGCTTAGGCCCATCGCTATCCCACAAAATGCGATTACGGGAGGGAGCCGGGGATGGAGACACGAGTCTATCTTGTTACAGTCGTAGTATCGCAAAGTCCTACGAGGTAGAAGCAACGTCACGGGCTTACTGGATCCGCAATCGTGTTATCCCAAAAACACAGTACGGCTGAGGCGATCATGACATCATCGGTCAGTACTGGTGTACAGCCATCGTTACACAAATTCCTACCGAGTGACGCGGCGACATGGAGCTCGTCATACTGGTTACCCATCGTAGTATCCACGCAAATCCCACGATAAAGAGGAAATCGGCTCAGAGCATTCATTAGTTATTACCATCGTTTCCCACAAACATCCACACAGAGTAGGCGACATGACTCACTCTTATGTTTTACCGACTCTTTCCACAAATCTACGAGAGTAGAGGAACATGGATAGCTCGTACTGTTTATACCATCGTTTTATCACAAATCCATAGGTAGAGCGAAATGGATCATCATCTACTGGTGTATACCACTCGTTATCCACAAAAATCTACGAGGAGGCGAATGGATAGTCTTTACTGGTTGTATACCACTCGTTTCCACAAAATTCCCTCAGATGAGCGACCAGTTGACCGCATCTTATTGATTAACCACTCGTTATCACAAATCCCATACAGAGGGAGCGAACATGCGAGCTCAGTCTACTGTTTATCCCACTCGATTTCCCACAACTCCATAAGAGTAGAGCGGAATGGCTAGCTCTATGGTTTTATACCCATGTTATCCCCAACTCCCTTCAGGGGAGGGCAATGATCGCATCATACTGGTTTACCATCGTTATCCCCAAAATCTGCGGTTATAGATGCGACATGGATGCGCTTACTGTTTTACCACTGTTTATCACAAATCTACAGAGTGACTAACATTGAACATATACGGTTTGATACCCACTCTTTATCCACAAATCCTAGGTAGAGCGTATGGTCGATTTAGTTGGTTTTATCCATCTTATCCACAACCCATTTACAGGGGAGGGATCTGAACGTTACTGGTTGTATCCTCGTTATCCACAAAATCTACGAGAGAGGGGCATGACCAGCTATATGGTTTTACCCTAGTTATCCACAAATCTACGAAGGAAATTGAACGTATACTGATTTATACCATCGTTATCCACCATCCATTACGAGTGAGGAACATGGATTCTCCTCTACTGGTTTAGTCTTATCCCCACAAAACATACGGTGACGAGTGACTCGCTCATTGGTTTTACCACTCGTTTCCACAAACAATCCACAGCAGTGAGCAACATGACTGCAGCTCATATGGTTTATACCCTCGTTATCCACAAAATTTTCCCAGTCGTGTAGAGCAACATGACTCGCATTATGTTATCACTCGTTATCCACAAATCCATCAGGTGGCGAATGGATCGATCATACTGTTATCCCATCGTTTCCAAAATCCTCGGTAGCTACATTGCAAGTTCTGGTTTATTCCTCGTTATCCCCAAAATTCCCTACAGGAGAGGGGCATGAAACGCTATATCTGGTTTATACGCACTCGTGTATCCAACAAAAAATCCCTCAGATGAGAGGGAGCATGCACAGCTCATACTGGTTTATACCCCTTCGTATCCCCAAAGCCCATCGTGACGACATTGACCGATTCTATGATTTTACCCATCGTTTCCCACAAAATCCCTCGAGTGAGGAATATGGATCTCTTATGTGTTTACCCACTTATCAACAAAATCCCTACAGGTTAGGCGCAGACTGCTCTTTACTGGTTTTACCCCTCGTTTCCACAAACCACAGGAGGGAACTGGATCAGCTTCATCGGGTTTAACCCATCTTATCACAAACTCCTACAGGTGAGGCTGGCTCAGATATATGGTTTTAACAAACTCGTTTTCCCACAAACCTTCAGGTAGAGCGATGGATCTCATCATACTGGTTGTCCACTCGTTATCCACAATCATCGGGAGGCGAACATGACTCGGCATTACTGGTTTTCATCGTTTCCACAGATCCATAGGTAGAGCGACGATATCATCATTGGTTTAATCCATCGTTATCCAAAATCCCAACGTGCTAGAGCGAACCATCGACGCAGCTCATACTGTTTACCACTCGTTATCCACAAATCCCACGAGTGAGCGACGATGACGCATTGTACTGGTTTTCTCGTTTTAGAAATCCCAGGTGAGCGTCATGACTCGAGCATCATACTGTTTATTCAACTCTTTATCCACACTCCCTACAGTTTGTGAGCGAATGACTCAGATCTACTGGTTTTTACCCTCTTATCACAAATCATACGGTAGACGCTGTCGATTCATATGGGTATCCCTCTTCCCACAAAATCATACAGTGTGGGCGGACATGGCTCGGCATCATTACTGGTTTTACCACTCGTTATGCCACAATCCCTAGAAGAGCGAACATGGATTAGTCTTGGTTTTACCACTGTTATCCAATCTTAGAGAGTGAGCGAAGTGACGCTATATGGTTTTCCATCGTTATCCCATCCTTCAGTAGAGCGAAATGCACGTCTATGGTTTATACCACTCTTTCCCAATCCCGGTAAGCGCATGGGATCGGATTACTGGTTTTACCATCGTTGATCCACAATCCCCGAGTGCGCGCTGGCTCGCATCTATGGTTTATCATTGTTTCCCACAAATCTACGTAGGCACTGGATTCAGTCTACTGGTTTTCCCTAGTTTATCCAAAATCCACAGGTTGGCGAACATGCGCGCTATTGGTGTACATGTATCCCAAAATCGCTACGTGTGGCGAACTGGATCAGTCTACTGGTTTTACCACTCGTTTCCCCAATCCATGGCAGAGTAGAGCGACATGGCTCAGCATTTGGTTTACCACTCGTTATCCACAAAACCATACAGAGTAGAGCTAATTGAACGTATACTGGTTTTACACTCGTTATCCAATCATGGGTAGAGGAACATGGATTCGATCATAATGGTTTATACCACTCGTTATCCACCAAATCCCTACAGGGAGGGAGGCATAAACCAGTACTTGTTGTATACCACTCGTTTCAAAATCATAAGAGGGAGGAGGGACAGATTACGTTCTTTACCATCGTTTCCACATCCATACGAGTGAGCCGACATTGAGCCGCTCATATGGTTTATACCATGTTATCCCACAAATCCAAAGCTGACGACATGGATCGCTCATTGGTTTACCATCGTTATCCCAGATCACACAGAGTAGGCGACAGATGATAGCTATACTGTTTACCACTCTTTCACAATCCCTAAGGAGAGGGGAGCTCCAGCTCTATGGTTTATACACTCGTTTATCCACAAATCCATGGGAGTAGCGAACTTGCACAGCATTACTGGTTTTTACCCCGTTTCCACAAAATTAGAGAGTAGAGCGAACTGGATCACATTAGTGGTTATACCATCGTCTATCCACAAATCCTACAGAGGGAGGGGATGTTGAAACGCGTATATTGGTTTTCCCATCGTACGTATCCCACAAATCCCCTGAAGTAGGCGGTTCGCAATCTACTGTTTATACCACTCTTATCCACAAAATCTGAGAGTAGGCTATGTCGCTCTATGGTTATACCTCGTTTCCCACAAAATCATTACAGGTGAGCGCATGGATCAGCATCATATGTTTACCATCGTTATCCACAACTCCCACAGGTAGAGCGACATGGACTTCGTCAATGTATTTACCATCGTTTCCCAACATCCAAGGTATGGCGAACATGGACTCGGCTCATATCTGGGTTTTACCTCTTTATCCCAAAATCCTCGAGTTATTGAGCGACTGGATCGCTTCTACTGGTTTAACCTCGTTATCCACAAAATCCACAGAGTAGACGCGAACATGGAATCAGAATATTTATGGTTTATACCTCGTTATCCCCAAAATCCTCGATAGAGCGAATGGATCAGCTCTTCTGTTTATACCACTCCGTTATCCATAATATCATCCAGGTAGCGAACTTGGACTCGTATCCTACTGGTTATACCATCGTTATCCAAAAAAATCCTTACGTGATAGGAATGGATTGTTCTATGTTTTACCCATCTTATCCCACAAAAATCCTACGGTAAGAGCGAATGACTCGCATTCTGTTATCCACTGTATCACAAATCCAAGAGGAAGAGCGAACATTGCACTGCTCATCGTTTACACTCGTATCCCAAATCAAGGTAGACGACGGATCGATCTATTGGTTTTACCACTCGTTATCCAAAAATCCATGAGGTGAGGCGAATGATAGGGATCATACTGGTTTGCCACTCGTTATCCCACAAATCCCATACGAGGAGAGCGACTGGACTCACATCTATGGTTTTACCCTCGTTATCCGCCATACCAAAATCCATAAGAGGAGTGAGCATGAACGCAGCTGTCTGTTTATACCCATCGTGTATCCCCACAAAAATCCATACAGTGGAGGGATGACACGGATTTATATGTTTATCACTCGTTACTCCACAAAATCCATACGTAGTGAAGCGACTGACACAGCAGCTATATTTTTTCCGCTCGTTATCCCAATCGTTAAGGTAGACGCGACATTGGACTCGTCATATGGTTTTATCCCATCGTTTCCACAAAATCCCTACGGGTTAGGACTGAAATGGAGTCGCTTCTGTTTTCCATCGTTTATTTCCCACAATCCCATACGGTGAGCGCACATGGAGTCATATGGGTTTATACTCGTTATCCCAAATCCCCAGGTGAGCGACTGGACTGCTCATCCTGTTCCATCGTTATCAAAAAATCATACAGGTTAGAGCGACCTGGGACTCTGCTCCTATGGTTTATCCATCTTATCACAAAAATCCTAGCAGTGTAGAGCGACGTGACTCGCTCATACTGGTTTACATCGTTATCCACAAATCCCTCGAGTAGAGCGTCATGGATATCTCTGGTTTTACCCAATCGTTATCCACAAAATCACGAGAGTAGAGCGAACTGCTTCGCTATATGTTTTACCATCGTTTCCCCAATCCATAGAAGGATAGGCGACATGGACTTCGCTCATGGCTGTTTATACATCTATCCCACAAAATCCATGAGCGTAGAGCGATTGACGTTCATACTGGTTATTTTGGTTATTCACAAAATCCATAGAGAGTGAGCGACATGGACTCCGGCACATTACTGTTTTCCCATCGTTTCCAATCCATGGGTGACGAATGGATCAAGATCATATGGTTCCCCTCGTCTTCCCACACTCCATGAGTAGAGCATTGCGCTTCTGGTTTTTTCATCGTTATCACAAATCCTGAGGTAGAGCGAACTGACTCGTCTCCTCGTTTATACCACTCGTTTCCACAAAATCCATACAGGAGATCGACATGGACTCAGCCATCGTGGTTTTACCCACTCGTTTTATCCCACAACACTCCCTACAGAGGAGAGAGATAAACACATGTACTGGGTTTTATACCCCTGAGTGTATCCACAAAGTCCCATACGTAGAGGGCGAATGACACGCATTCCTGGTTTCTACACTCGTTATCACATCAGTACGCGTAGAGCGAAACACGAACGCATCTATTATTTTACCCATCGTTATCCCAAATCCATACAGAGTAGAGCGAATGGACTCAGCATCTATGGTTTAACCTCGTTATCCACACAATGCTATAAGGTAGGACGAACGTGGAGTAAGCTCATATGGTTATATCCATCGTCTTCCACAAATCCCACAGTGAGGAACTGGACTCGTCTACTGGTTTTACATCTTTCCCACAAAATTCCCACAGGTTAGAGGAATGGACTCCGCTCTACTGGTTTATTCCCATCGTTATCCCACATCATGATAGGCATGGATTCAGCTCATACTGGTTTTAGCACGTTTCACAAATCCTACAGAGGGGGGGCATTCTTGACCGCATGTATGGTTGTTACCACTCGTTATCCACAAATCCCACACGGAGTAGAGCGAACTGGTCCATCATACGGTTTACCCACTCGTTTATCCAAAATCCCATCAAGTAGGCGACATGCCATTTTGTTTAGCCACTCGTTTCCCACAAAAATCCCCATTTCGTGTGACCGCCATGTCAGTCTATGTTTATACCATCGTTATCCACCAAAATCCCTAGGTAGAGGAACTTGACGCTTTACTGTTTAGCCATCGTTATCCACAAATCCATAGAGAGTAGATCGCATGATCAGCATTTATGGTTATTACCTCGTTATCCCAATCCTGAGGGAGGGGCCATGACAAGCATCATACTGGTTTATACCACTCGTTACCAAAATCCACATTGAGGAACTGGACTCAGCCATCTCTGGTTTATACCTCGTCCAAAAAATCACGGGTTTAGAGCGACTGGCTCAGAATAATACTGGTTTATACCACTCGTTATCCACAAAATCCCAATACGAGTAGACGCAACATGGACTCGCCTCAACTGGTTTCCATCGTTATCACAAAATCCCATCGAGGAGAGGGGCTAAAAGCTACGTTGGTTTATACTCGTTCCCACAAAATCCCAGGTTAAGCGACATTGGACTCAGCTCATACTGGTTTTTACCTCGTATCCACCATCCCATCGGTAGAGGGAACTGGAGTGCTCATACTGGTTTTACCCACTCGTTTATCCCCAATCCATACCAGGTAGACGACTTGGACTCGGCTATACTGGTTTTCCCACTCGTTATCCACAAAAAATCAACCAACAGAGTGAGCGAAAATGGACTCACATCTATGGTTTTCCCCACTCGTTATCCACATAAATCCACACAGAGTAGAGCGAACTGGTCGCACCTACTTGTTTATACCACTCGTAATCCACAAATCCCATTGCGCTAGGGCGACATGGACTCGCATCATTTATGGTTCATCCCACTGTTATCCCAAAATCCCTCAGAGGAGAGGGGCATGAGACGCATCATTGGGTTTTACCCACTCGTATCCCCAAAATCCCATCAGAGGAGAGAGCATGACGCTCATGTTATACCACTCGTTAGTCAAACATCCTGAGTGAGCGAACATTACCAGCGATTTATACTGGTATATACCCACTCGTTGATCCAAAATCCCTAGGAGTAGAGCGAACATGGACTCAGCATTCTGTTTTCCACTCGTTACCACCAATCCATACAGGGAGGAGAGGGAGATGACACGCTCATACTGTTTATACCTCGTTTCCACAATCCATACAGAGGAGGCGGAGCAGAATCACGCTCATACTGGTTTTTTACCCACTCGTTATCCCAAAACCTAGGAGTAGAGCGACATGGACTAGGCTATATGGTTTATACACCGTGTCCACAAAATCATCAGAGGGAGGGGCTGAACACAAGTCTATGGTTTTACAATCTTATCCGCACAAATCACAGAGATAGAGCAATGACTCAGTCTATACTGGTTTTTACCACTCGTTATCCACAGAAATCCATGGGGCAGTGGCGATGGATCACACCCCGGGTTTTTCTGTTGTTTCCGTCGCTCGACGTTAATTAATAAGAGTTTCGTGTAAATGTACGGCATATGGCCGCTCGGCCGTTATAGGTTTAATCTATCTATATTCCAGCAATCTCTGTGTGTTGTGTGTCTGTGTGTGTGTGTGTTGTGTGTGTGTGTTGTCTGTGTGTCTGTGTGTGTTGTGTGTTGTGTGTGTGTGTGTGTGTGTGTGTTGTGTGTTGTGTTCTGTGGTGTGTGTTTGTGTGGGTGTGTGGTGTGTTGTGTCGTGGTGTGTGTGTGATGTGTGTGTGTGTGTGTGTGTGTGTGTGTGTGTTGGTGTGTGATGCTGTTTCTCGACAACCTCTGGTCCGATCTATTGAAACTTGCCAGTATTGTTGCTGGACCTGAGGATGTGCCTTTTCAAGTTGATATTAATCGACAAGTGCTTCCAAGTTATGGCCATTTATTTACCAAACCAATGGCAAGACACGTTGGCGTGGGGTGGCGATGGGGAGGAAGCTCAGCCGCGTTCCCCATTACGGGTTACAACGTACGGGTTCCGGAGAGTGTGACTTCGTGTATTCTATAATTTCTCGATTTCTTTATGCATTTATAGTATAACACAATGGCCCAGTTATGATCGTTTTTCATTTACGTGTATAAATTTTGGAACATCAGAGTGCTGGTATGCTCCGAACCAGGAGTAATATTTTTTTGAACGTTTTTTTTCGTGTATTTAAAATTTCTCATTGTTATGCGCAGTTATGGGAATTAGATAAACACAATGGCCCAAGTTATGATCGTTTTCATATTTGACGGTGTATAAATTTTGGGAACATCAGAGTGCTGGTATGCTCTGAACCAGGAAGTAAATTATTTTTTTGCACGTTTTTTTTTCTCCTCTTTCCTCTTCTCTTTGTGTTTTTCCTTGACGATAATTGGAAAAGGCAAAATACGTTGCGCTAATTGAATAATTGGCCATAAGAATAAATTGCGAATAATCGTAACTGCCATATGCGAACTTCGGACAGTGAGGACTTCAACTTCCGGATAAGGACATTACTGTATTCTTTCTTGATTTATCGACTTACTGTATTCTTTCTTTCTCGATTTCTGTTCTTTCTCGATTTTATTAAACACAATTCCCCAATCCAATCGTCGTTTACGACAGCTAAGGAACGAAGCTGCGCGTCGTGCACGCGCAATGGAATCTGGCGAAGCACGAGCTGCTCGCTTGACACTCAACGCAACGCGCATGACAAGGAACGGCCTGTGTGGTTGTTTCTGGCATGCG
>CM068952.1:129590602-129602625 GCA_035128595.1 Eptatretus atami | reverse complement strand
TTTCTGGCTTGTGGTTTGAATTTTTTTTTTTTTGCACGTACGGGCACGCACGTACGGGCACGTACTAGTTATACTATAACACAGATAATTGGCATATTTTTATCCCCCGCCGCGTTGCGGAAGTGGGATATTGTTAGAATTTGTAAAACTTCTGAGTTTTTTATTTTAATGATTTTTTTTATTGCGTACAATGGGCTCATGGAAGGACAAGCACACTGAATGTATCAGGACTCAACAGAACAAAATGAACAGTAGAAAGAGGGGCGGGGGCACACACCAACATCAGGGTTGAAGGACAAAATAGAGATAGACTTGAAAAAATATGGGATGTGGGGGAGGAATGAGGGTTAGGGAAGGATGCAAGGGTTGGACAATGTGGAAACGAAAGCAAATTCTCAGGGAGGAAAAACTGGAAGTTTGGAAGGAGGTGGGCTTGGGGGTGGGGGGGGGGGGGGGGGGGGGGGGTGGTTAACAGCAGTAAAAATATCATGGTTTTGGAATTAGCATCATCTGAGTTGATGGAGAAAAGCTATCTTGAAGACCTGGAAGGATGAATGTGGAAGTTGATTCCACAGGCAGGACAAAAGAGGAACAAATGAGAGGTGAGTAGTGATTCTGGATTTTTGGAGTTTCACCAGAAGGTGGTTGATGGTGGATCACGTGCATCCTGCAGAAACCTGGAGGATCAAAGAACGAAAAAGCAGAGGGTGCAATACTAGACAGTAGACAACAAAAAAAACCACCAACCTGTCTGCAATGGAAAGTGATACGGCCCATGGACCAGCTTTATTCAAGGAGATTCCGAATGATATTAAATGCCTTGGTTAAAAGGGAAGCTGATACGGGTGATGCAGGGGCGCAAACGTTGGTGGGGGGGGGGGGGGGGAGCAGTACTCCATCAAGCTACAGATGAAGGACTTGTAGGTGGATCGGAGTTCAGGTGGGCAAAGGAAGGCCTTTGTATGATGGAAGATGCCCAGTCGGTAACTGGTTTTGGAGACAAACTTTGAAATGTGGTTCTCCCAAGAATGATCAAGGCTGAGAGTGAGACCCAGGAGTTTGAGTGACTGAACTTCCTCAAGATGATTGTTAAGAAATTTATTTGGGAGGGTTTGTCATATGGTCCATTCAAAGAGAGCATGAGAGTGTGGGATTTCTCAGGATTGAAAGACATATTCTAAGTGTTTCACCAGCTCTTGATTTTATCAAGGTCTGAAAAGAGGGAAGAGGCTGCTGCCTGCCTATCTGAAGGATATGGGATGTCATGGCAGTGGGTGGGGTCATCAGCAAGTACATAAAGGGGATTTTCCAGAGTGCCAGAGAGATCGTTGTTGAGGATCAGGAATAGGACTGGGTTCACAACACTCCCTTGGGGCATACCAGCCATAACACGGAGAGGAAAAGAAAGGATACTGTTGAGGTTTGATTCATATTTTTTCAGCGATAACATCCAGTTTTCAAGATATTCTGTCCAGCGCTGCAGCAGTGCCTTAGCAGGTATGATACTTCACCTGCTTCTTATAATAATTTCATGTTCTCACATTGAAGTCAAAACCCAAGTTGGAGGTGGCCATCCCAACTTAGTAAGATGTTTCCATGCACACCCAGAGTACAACCACCACTTTTCAACTTATTTCATCCAGCAGTTTAGGAGTGCATAAAATCCAGTGCATATTTGTAAATTAGCCAAGTATTTTTCGATTCTATAAGGTTTCCATACAGACACCATTATATTACTCTAAACTGCTGGCACTTGTAATACTCTCCCACAGCGACCGGCGCTACACGATACACATTTACATAGATAATTTTCGTCATCTCTCCCATCCCGAACTCACGCAACTATGAATTTTATTAATGCCAAAACCTTCCCTAGCGCTCACCATAAGAACAATACAACCACTAGATTTAAACTCATTACGTCCAGTGGTTTAGGGGTGTATACAAGTCAAACAAACAAAGAAAAACAAACACACCTACAAGTTGAATTGTGTATATCTATATATATATATATATATTGTTACGGCTGTGGAAATTCGCAAACATCATAAAGGTCCCGTAGGTTGAGAGTATATTTCTTAAGTACATGTGTAGTAGCCCAAACCCATTGTTTAGAGGGAATTAATGTGATCATTCGGGCTGCGATCCTTTGATTAGGCGTTTTTCTGTTCTACCTTTGTTTTGAGCCAACCACTACAACAACAACAACAACAACGCCAGCAGCCACAACCTACCTTCACCACTCGCTACCGCAAACCTCACATCACCGCCATTCCAAACACGCCATGGCCATCGGACACCGCCGAAAACCCTCCACCACCTTTCCTACGGCCACTCCCGCACCACCTGTGGACACCGAGCGTCGGGCTAATCTGCAGCGATACACGCGAGCGCGAGTGCAGATGGCGTTTTTCCGAGGAGAATTCGGATCAGGAATGCTACACGCCCACATCTGATCCATCCAATTAGGAAGGGCGGGGCGCTTGGCCCCGCCCCAGACGCATCTGAGGGAAATCGGCATATGCAAATTTGAGGATCAGGAAAGAGTCACGCCCCTTTTCTCCGTCCAATCGGCGAGCGTGGCTCCGCCCCTGAGGTCGTTTGGATCCAGAATTTGCATATGGTGGGTTCCTGGAGCCGATAAAAGACGAGCCAAGGCGAATCGGGGCAGTATCGGTGGGGCAGAGTCGGGAGACGGAGCTCGAAGCAGAAGTGGGGCAGACGGCGCGGAGGCAAACGGCTACGGAGGCGAACGGCTGCGGAGGAGATCGGCTGAGGAGAGCCTGGAGGCTCGGGTCCGGGACGAGGAGGTCAGCGACGAGGTCGCTGTGAATCGCGCATCGCGGGACTCGAGCAAGCCAGCCATACTCCCTCCCGAGCATCAACAATTCCCCCTTTCCCCCGGCTGAGAGAGTGCGACAAGGGCCCGTTCCCACTTTACACCAGCAGGTGCCCACGAAACCGCGTGCAGCGACATTTTGCGGCTCGCCACGAGGGCGCGGGTAGGACCCTTCGTCTCGTGACCTGGCCGCTCATCCAGGTTCCACGCGCATTAGGCCCACGGCCCAGTCTGACTCCTTGCCCTTGAGGGGGTCTTTTTCTTTGCTTAGGTGTGAATGCGTGTTGTGTGGCGCCGTGTCTTGTGAGTAGAAACTGTATAAGTGTTGCCGAGTGTTCGCGTTTAGTCGGTCGTAGCTCTGCGTTGCTTGCTTATTGTTTTTGTCTTAAATTGAATATGTGCATTTGCTAATTGTGGCTGTAAATACGTGCTATATGTGTGCCCGCGTGCCGCGGAATAAATGTGCATTGTGTGAACTGTTTTCCCGTTTCGCTTCGTCTTTTCTTCATTGACCTCCATCCTGCTTCACGTAAGAGGTTCGTAGTGGGTGCAAAACGCCGGTAAATAATCTGAACCGTCGAGGTCGACGATAACACCGCTCGGTTATCCCGATAGTACGGAACGGGCCGCCAAGCGGCTCGTGTCCGGAGTCGACCTGCGGGGAGGTACGATCGCCCGTTTACCATCCGCGTGGGTACTTAGGTAGGTCGAGTTGCGAACAACCCTATCCTACGCGGTGGCGATTGGCACGATTGTGGTGAGGTCGAAAGGCCCACCCGTGACTGGCTCCGGGCGATAGTTCCGGAGGGTCACGACTGAATGTCGTCCGGTGGGCGACGTGCCGCGATCCGAGTTACGTGGCCGTCCGCACGCCGACGGGCGCGAATTCGCAACAATATATACAAATGATATAATGATTCCTTCTTCTTTCCTTACTCATCTTCTAACTTATTAGGTTATTTCTCCGAATTTCACCTTTGCTTCTTTCTGGCTTTGCCAGAAAAAGGTTTTTTTTAAATTTATAGCTCCCTCACATTAATGGTGTCATTTGGTCCTGAAGGGCTTCTTTTCACAAGTTTCAAATAAACTATTGTTACAGCCCTGGTCCATTCTGGTTACCCGGTTTGAGTCCTGCGAGTCATGTCAAAACGACTGCTACTGCTAAGTCCACAGCCCTGAGCAAGTTCTTGGGCCTGTTTTTCATGTTTCCATACTCATTGTAACCGTGGAATTAACCCAAGGAAGTGCCGACAGATGCTCATGACCTATCTCATTTGGCCGAGCAAACCATTGAGGCGTGATCATGGTCTGAAACCGGTTTGAACCAGCTTTCCAAACTTCAATCTGCAAACACTCTAAGTTACCAAACGAGGCAGCCCCGAGACCAGGTATATTTATTAATAAGGAAATTTTGGAGGAAGCATTACATGAAGCAATACAAATGAAACAATCACAATAAAAAGAAATTATGTAACCAACTAAACAATAACATCAACCCTAAACCCTTACCGATACGTGCCCTCGATACAAAGTAAGCAAACAGTAGTTTCCTTATCTATTCTAACTTCAGACCCATTCAGTCACATGACAAGAGATTCATAGGGAATTAATGAGACAAGGAGAGGTTGCTTTCAAACTTGGCAGCAGAGCCATGCAGGAGCTCTGGGCATTTCAACACCCTTGGTAGGTAAATTGCTCCATGATGAGAGAGAGACAGAGACAGAGAGATGTGGCTGGTCTGTGTGGCATTTTGCAGCTGGTCATAAAACGAAGCACAACCTTCTCTTCACAGCCACTGCCTTCCTCCTCCCTCTGGCTAGTGTGTGACTCATTTGACCATAAATCCAGTGTCAACCGTCTCAACACTCCTGCCTTTCCAATCACCCTTCTATCTGCGGCTCCTTCAGGCATTTAAGCTGCCCCACAATCGGGCGTTAACAGATTTTTTAGCTCGAGTTACATTGCCACATAAAGCCTGGTGTTGGCTTAGTGGTTAGGGTGGTGGCTTGGGATCCTAGGGTCCTGAGTTCAAGCCCCGTTGGCCACTGAATTAATACGCTAGGGGGTTGACTCAGCCTGTCATACTTCCGAGGTCGGCGAAATGAGTTCCAGTGTGTACTGGTAGAGGGGCACTGCATCAGCGACTCGGTCGCGCTTCCAGGAAATGATAGCTACCGCAATAAGAAGAAGATTGCCACATGCGCAACCAGTGTTTCCATGCACTTCCTGTGGTGCTGTTAAATGTCATGTTGACGACACGGTTTCGACACACCTGTGCATTCTCCCGTGGTTTCTTAAGTTTCAAGACTCTTGTATGCACTTTTGAAAATAAACATTTAATACAGATACAGAGTAAAAGAACATAAAAACACATCGCCAAAGGTTCGGTGTGGGAGAAGAACAACAGGAGGGCAGGGAAAACGAACATATATCTGTACGTTATGGCGACGCACATCTCACCTCACAATTATTTACATTATGCTTATTCAAAACGAATACCGGTATTAAGAAGATGACTTCACTGTACTAATCAGTTTTGCGTCACTAAGAGTCATTCCCACAGCACTATTATTTTTATCTTGTTTGTTAATGCCATAAAGGCAAACACAGCAGGTGTATCTTGTATCACAACACATTTTGACCTAAGGACTGTGGTTTATGTAAATTGTTCTTCCAAGATTTGCATGGCTTTTTGTATTTAATACGATATACTTTGATCTTCAATTTAAATTGCATGGTTATTTTTTGCAATTTATTTCATAGACAATAGGTATCGAGGCTCATGGAAGAGCAAATTATCAGGAAAAAAAAGGTCAACAAACACAAAATGGGGGTGAATGGAAAACAGTAGGATAGGAACATATGGAGGTATTGCAGCACAAAAGGAATAATTGTGGGTTAAAGGTGAAAACAGCATTTCAGGGAATGGAGTAAAGCTCAGTCACAGAAATGGAAGACATGAGGTGGCAGTGGGCAGCAGACTTTAAATCCTGGAAGGAAGAGCTTGACGTCACAATGAAGTTTTGAAGGTTTTCATCAACGATCTCTCCGACTCTCTGGAAAATCCTCTTTATCTCTTTGCTGGTGACTCCACCCTCTACCATACCATCTATCATCCCTCAGATTGGCAAGCAGCAGCCACTTCACTCTCTGCAGATCTGGATAAAATCATAAGCTGGTCCAACATGTGGAACATGTCTTTCAATCCTGACAAATCTCAGTCTCACGATGTCTCTCTGAAAGGACCATCTGGAACCCCCCCCCCCCCCCCATCTACTTTCTAAACAATTCTCTTGAAGAAGTCCTTTCATTAAAACTTTTGGACCTCACTATCTGCCATGATCTTTCCTGGCAAAGCCACATCTCCAAGCTAGCCTCCAAAGCCAGTCACCGACTGGACATCCTCCGTCGTGCAAAGTCCTTCCTTGGTACACCTGAGCTCCTAACCACATACAAAGCTTTTATCCACAGCCTGATGGAGTACTCCTCTCCCCTCTGGGCTGGTGCTCCTGTTCTCACTTTTCTTGACTTCACGCTGTGGAAACCAAGGCATTTATGATCATTGGTATCTCCCGCGATGAGGCTGTCTTTGGGTTTCTCACTCTCTCACCACAGGCAGGTAGGTGGTCTTTCTCTCTTCTACTATTCCTCTCTGGCCTTGCCCTCCCCCTACTCTGTCTGAGATATGTCTCCCCCCCATATTTCTGCAGGCCCAAGGTCCGCCAGCAACCCCCTTCTGGTAAAACTACCAAAATCAGAATCATTGCTCACCTTCACTCTCTCATTCTTCTTTTTCCCACCTTTGGAACAACTCTTCCCTCCACTCTTCCCTCCAGGTCTTCAAAATAGCTATTCACCACTATCTCTTGTCTTCCCCCATCCAAAACCACGATCTTTTCTACCCCAGTTAGTCCACCCCATCCCCACCTCTTTCATATTCCCTGCTTTCCTTCCTGAAAGTCCCTATAGTGTCCATCTTGTTTACCTCGGCTCCACCGCCCCATCCCTCTCCCTTCCACAGATCTCCTCATGTGTCTTTTCCCCACTGTTTTTGTGCTTCCCCTCCTGTCCCTCTTGTCTCCTGATCCCGTTGTTCTCCATTATGTGTGTTAGCTCTTCTCCGAGACTTGACATTGTATATAAAATAAAAACAATATAAAAAATACCTGGTTGAATTTGAACCTCTTGCTTTCACTTGTCTTCCAGACTTTCATCACCTCGGTGTGTTTTTCATCTCAAGTAGTGAATTTCTCGCCAATGGGTACGTGCTAGCTGTGCTGCTGTTCTCCTCACTGATCCTGCAGCGCACTTTCCTGCAGGCGTCACATTACAAGGCTATTGAGACTGGTGTTCGGCTCAGAGGTGCCCTCCAGGCAAGCTGGCATGCACACCTATCCATAACTTGCCGCATCCTACTCTCCCACATGCTCGCTTTGTTTACCTCACCCCCCCCCCCCTTGACAAACTGAATGATTTATCATAAGGATAAGTACTGCAGAGTATTGGGTGCTGAATGATGCTGTTTTTTAATCCTTTCATCAATAATTTGTTAGTTATGGGTTTTTCTTAACATGGATTTTCCTTTTTCCAAACAAGAATGCACATTTTCACTGTGTAATGACCATTCTGCATCACTTCATCTCTTGTCATAGTAATTCATTTCAGGAAAATAAAACAATTTTAAAGGAAAGCCAATGATTATAATGAAATAAAAATGAAATTTATTCGATTTTTGTGGAGCACGGTAATTTGCTTATTATCGATTGTTTATTTGATTTCTGTTAAAATTGTAAATCAATTGGTTATAATGTGAAGTTAGAGACAAACTTATCCATCCATATCTTTTTTTTTTAATCAACCTGTGTTAATTTGATATCAACAGTATCTTCCACTAGTATATTGACATGGATACTAAAACCATTTTTTTTACTCTCTAGTTATTTAATGGTAAAGTCATTATCACAATTTGTTATCATGGTGATATGGAGCGTGTGAGTTTTGATAAAAGAAAAAAAAATGGTTTTAGTATCCATGTCAATATACTAGTGGAAGATACTGTTGATATCAAATTAACACAGGTTGATTAAAAAAAAAAGATATGGATGGATAAGTTTGTCTCTAACTTCACATTATAACCAATTGATTTACAATTTTAACAGAAATCAAATAAACAATCGATAATAAGCAAATTACCGTGCTCCACAAAAATCGAATAAATTTCATTTTTATTTCATTATAATCATTGCTTTCCTTTAAAATTTTTTATTTTCCTGAAATGAATTACTATGACAAGAGATGAAGTGATGCAGAATGGTCATTACACAGTGAAAATGTGCATTCTTGTTTGGAAAAAAGAAAATCCATGTTAAGAAAAACCCATAAGTAACAAAATATGATTGAAAGGATTAAAAAAACAGCATCATTCAGCACCAAATACTCTTGCAGTACGTTATCCTTATGATAAATCATTCAGTTTGTCAAGGGGGGGGGGGTGAGGTAAGACAAAGCGAGCATAGTGGGAGAGTAGGATGCGGATAGTTATGGATAGGTGTGCATGCCAGCTTGCCTGGAGGGCACCTCTGAGCCGAACACCAGTCTCAATAGCCTTGTAATGTGACGCCTGCAGGAAAGTGCGCTGCAGGATCAGTGAGGAGAACAGCAGCACAGCTAGCACGTACCCATTGGCGAGAAATCACTACTTGAGATGAAAAACACACCGAGGTGAGAGTCTGGAAGACAAGTGAAAGCAAGAGGTTCAAATTCAACCAGGTATTTTTTATATTGTTTTTATTTTATATACAATGTCAAGTCTCGGAGAAGAGCTAACACACATAATGGAGAACAACGGGATCAGGAGACAAGAGGGACAGGAGGGGAAGCACAAAAACAGTGGGGAAAAGACACATGAGGAGATCTGTGGAAGGAGAAGGGATGGGGCGTGTGGAGCCGAGGTAAACAAGATGGACACTATAGGGACTTTCAGGAAGGAAAGCAGGGAATATGAAAGAGGTGGGGATGGGGTGGACTAACTGGGGTAGAAAAGATCGTGGTTTTGGATGGGGGAAGACAAGAGATAGTGGTGAATAGCTATTTTGAAGACCTGGAGGGAAGAGTGGAGGGAAGAGTTGTTCCAAAGGTGGGAAAAAGAAGAATGAGAGAGTGAAGGTGAGCAATGATTCTGATTTTGTAGTTTTACCAGAAGGGGGTTGCTGGCGGACCTTGGGCCTGCAGAAATATGGGGGGGAGACATATCTCAGACAGAGTAGGGGGAGGGCAAGGCCAGAGAGGAATAGTAGAAGAGAGAAAGACCACCTACCTGCCTGTGGTGAGAGAGTGAGAAACCCAAAGACAGCCTCATCGCGGGAGATACCAATGATCATAAATGCCTTGGTTTCCACAGCGTGAAGTCAAGAAAAGTGAGAACAGGAGCACCAGCCCAGAGGGGAGAGGAGTACTCCATCAGGCTGTGGATAAAAGCTTTGTATGTTGTTAGGAGCTCAGGTGTACCAAGGAAGGACTTTGCACGACGGAGGATGTCCAGTCGGTGACTGGCTTTGGAGGCTAGCTTGGAGATGTGGCTTTGCAGGAAAGATCATGGCAGATAGTGAGGTCCAAAAGTTTTAATGAAAGGACTTCTTCAAGAGAATTGTTTAGAAAGTAGATGGGGGGGGGGGGGTTCCAGATGGTCCTTTCAGAGAGACATAGTGAGACTGAGATTTGTCAGGATTGAAAGACATGTTCCACATGTTGACCAGCTTATGATTTTATCCAGATCTGCAGAGAGTGAAGTGGCTGCTGCTTGCCAATCTGAGGGATGATAGATGGTATGGTAGAGGGTGGAGTCACCAGCAAAGAGATAAAGAGGATTTTCCAGAGAGTCGGAGAGATGTTGATGAAAACCTTCAAAACTCATTGTGACGTCAAGCTCTTCCTTCCAGGATTTAAGTCTGCTGCCCACTGCCACCTCATGTCTTCCATTTCTGTGACTGAGCTTTACTCCATTCCCTGAAATGCTGTTTTCACCTTTAACCCACAATTATTCCTTTGTGCTGCAATACCTCCATATGTTCCTATCCTACTGTTTTCCATTCACCCCATTTTGTGTTTGTTGACCTTTTTTTTCCTGATAATTTGCTCTTCCATGAGCCTCGATACCTATTGTCTATGAAATAAATTGCAAAAATAACCATGCAATTTAAATTGAAGATCAAAGTATATCGTATTAAATACAAAAAGCCATGCAAATCTTGAAGAACAATTTACATAACCACAGTCCTTAGGTCAAAATGTGTTGTGATACAAGATACACCTGCTGTGTTTGCCTTTATGGCATAACAAACAAGATAAAAATAATAGTGCTGTGGGAATGACTCTTAGTGACGCAAAACTGATTAGTACAGTGAGTCATCTTCTTAATACCGGTATTCGTTTTGAATGCATAATGTAAATAATTGTGAGGTGAGATGTGCGTCGCCATAACGTACAGATATATGTTGTTTTCCCTGCCCTCCTGTTGTTCTTCTCCCACACCGAACCTTTGGCGATGTGTTTTTATGTTCTTTTACTCTGTATCTGTATTAAATGTTTATTTTCAAAAGTGCATACAAGAGTCTTGAAACTTAAGAAACCACGGGAGAATGCACAGGTGTGTCGAAACTGTGTCGTCAACATGACATTTAACAGCACCACAGGAAGTGCATGGAAACACTGGTTGCGCATGTGGCAATCTTCTTCTTATTGCGGTAGCTATCATTTCCTGGAAGCGCGACCGAGTCGCTGATGCAGTGCCCCTCTACCAGTACACACTGGAACTCATTTCGCCGACCTCGGAAGTATGACAGGCTGAGTCAACCCCTGCGTATTAATTCAGTGGCCAACGGGGCTTGAACTCAGGACCCTAGGATCCCAAGCCACCACCCTAACCACTAAGCCAACACCAGGCTTTATGTGGCAATGTAACTCGAGCTAAAAAATCTGTTAACGCCCGATTGTGGGCAGCTTAAATGCCTGAAGGAGCCGCAGATAGAAGGGTGATTGGAAAGGCAGGAGTGTTGAGACGGTTGACACTGGATTTATGGTCAAATGAGTCACACACTAGCCAGAGGGAGGAGGAAGGCAGTGGCTGTGAGAGAAGTTGTGCTTCGTTTTATGACCAGCTGCAAAATGCCACACAGACCAGCCACATCTCTCTGTCTCTGTTCTCTCTCTCATCATGGAGCAATTTACCTACCAAGGGTGTTGAAATGCCAGAGCTCCTGCATGGCTCTGCTGCCAAGTTTGAAAGCAACCTCTCCTTGTCTCATTAATTCCCTATGAATCTCTTGTCATGTGACTGAATGGGTCTGAAGTTAGAATAGATAAGGAAACTACTGTTTGCTTACTTTGTATCGAGGGCACGTATGTAAGGGTTTAGGGTTGATGTTATTGTTTAGTTGGTTACATAATTTCTTTTTATTGTGATTGTTTCATTTGTATTGCTTCATGTAATGCTTCCTCCAAAATTTCCTTTTAAAAATATACCTGTCTCGGGCTGCCTCGTTTGGTAACTTAGAGTGTTTGCAGATTGAAGTTTGGAAAGCTGGTTCAAACCGGTTTCAGACCATGATCACGCCTCAATGGTTTGCTCGCCAAATGAGATAGGTCATGAGCATCTGTCGGCACTTCCTTGGGTTAATTCCACGGTTACAAGAGTATGGAAACATGAAAAACAGGCCCAAGAACTTGCTCAGGCTGTGGACTTAGCAGTAGCAGTCGTTTTGACATGACTCGCAGGACTCAAACCGGGTAACCAGAATGGACCAGGGCTGTAACAATAGTTTATTTGAAACTTGTGAAAGAAGCCCTTCAGGACCAAATGACACCATTAATGTGAGGGAGCTATAAATTTAAAAAAAACCTTTTTCTGGCAAAGCCAGAAAGAAGCAAAGGTGAAATTCGGAGAAATAACCTAATAAGTTAGAAATGAGTAAGGAAAGAAGAAGGAATCATATATATCATTTGTATATATTGTTGCGAATTCGCGCCCGTCGGCGTGCGGACGGCCACGTAACTCGGATCGCGGCACGTCGCCCACCGGACGGACAATTCAGTCGTGACCCTCCGGAACTATCGCCCGGAGCCAGTCACGGGTGGGCCTTTCGACCTCACCACAATCGTGCCAATCGCCACATCTCTCTCTTTGTGT
>CM068952.1:129503066-129545241 GCA_035128595.1 Eptatretus atami | reverse complement strand
GCTTCGGCCCATTTCTGCGTCTCACCCCAGTTTTTTTTTTCCTTCATTCCTTGCGCATTTGTTTCCATATCGTTTTCATTTCGTTTGTGTTTGTTGCGTCATTCCGCTTATTGCCTGCAAAATCATGTTTACCTGGCCACGTTAAGTGGGTCTGCGGCAATCGCTTCGCCCTCAGGCGGGTCTGCCGGGGACTGGGGAGGGGATTTGACGGAGGTGGAGAGGAGGGCGTCATCCTCCGCGGCCTCTGCTGCTGCCGCGCCCATTACGGGCTCTGGGTTCGTTGGGGGGGAAACTGTTCCTTCACACCAATGTCCTGCTCGGGGTCTACATCCTGGGCCATGGATCCTACATTACTACTCATATACATTTCTAATACCCCGGCTCCGCTCGCCTTGAGACTCCATCTTATTTCTCGTAAGGGTTAATTTTAATCGCTCGTAATTTAGAGGGAATCGGGGTCGCTCCTCTCACCCTGGACCGATTCCTGTGAATTTAGCTGGAGACCGAGAGTTCGTTCATCCGCTCCTGACACCAGTGTTACGAGATTCGCGCCGCTGGCGTGCGATCGGCCACGTGACTCGAATCGCGGCCGCCTCGCCCACCGGACGGACAATTCAGTCGTGACCCTCTCGGACTAACGCCGGGAGCCAGTCACGGGTGGGGGTTTAACCTCACCACAACCCAGTCCGCATTCTACCTGTGCAGGTAGGGTGAATCGCCGAAAGTCGATATACCAAGTACTCGCACGGGTAACCTACCGAGGGTTGTACCACGCCACAGGTCGACTTCGGACACGAACCGCTTAAGCGGCTTCGTTCCGTGCTACAGGGATAACGAGCGGAGTTATCGTCGACCTTGACGGTTGCAATTAATTATCGGGCGTCTCACGCCCACTCGAACCCTTACGTGAAGCAAGATGGAGACCCAACAAAGGAAAGGACGCAGCGAAACGGGGAACAATTCAACAAGCAAGCATTTTATTTACACGCACACGGACACAAAGCACACATATAACACAGAATGCACATATATCACATGGAAGAAAAGAAACAATGACGCAGCTCTACAACCGACCAACGCGAAACATCGGCAACACTTATACGTTTTACTTCACCAGACACGGCCCACAAGATCCATACAGAAAAACCCCGAAAAGAAAAGGTGGTTCCCTTTTGGGCCGTCGAGTCCCTCTCCGACGTCCTCAACTCTCAGCTCCGTCGCCTTCCGCGTCCTCCACCACCGACGACTCCTCACCGCCCACACAGAGGCGAGGAAAACCAGAGAGCTTCATCCACCCGAAGGGGAAAAGACAGAGCGAGATCCTCGCACCCCTTCCGTGTCCGTCCTTAATCGCGGGGCCCCGCCCTCCACTCCGCCCCCGTTTTCGCTCACCCCTCCTTCCAGAACACGCTGGAACTTCCAGAAGGAGTGGTCTTCCGCAATCGGTGACGCTCGCACCGCCGTGGCATTCTCCTCTTCCCTCGCAGGGTGTAATCCACCGCGGCGGCGCCATTCGTTCGGGGGAGGGGGGGATCGGGGGCCGCCTGCTTTCCTCGAAGGCCAGGCCTCTGGCAACCGTGTGCCGATTCTGAACGCGGTGGTTGTTGTAGTGGTGGCGTGGTTGGCGTGTTGTAGTGGTGGCTGGTTGGCGTTGTTGTAGTGGTGGCGTGGTTGGCGTTGTTGTAGTGGGGTGTGGCGTGTTGTAGGGGGCGTGGTTGCGTTGTTGTAGTGGTGGCGTGGTTGGTTCGAAATAAAGAAAGAACAGAAAAACGCCTAACTCAAAGGATCGCAGCCCGAATGAATCACATAAATTCCCTCTAAACAACGGGTTTGGGGCTAACTATACATGTACTTCAGAAATACCTCACCTACGGGACCTGAATGGGTTGCGAATTCCACAGCCGTAACAATATATATATATATATATATATATATATATATATAATATGTATGTATTAAACTGAGTATTGTGTCTGTGGGTCATAAGCGCCCCCATTCTACAGGTCACGCTTCCCTTCCTCCCCACATCCACATAAGCACCGCCCAGAGCCACGCTATGTCTTTCCCTCCAGCCGCCCAGAAATGTCCGCCCTCTTTTTTCGCTCCGCTTAGCTCAAATTGTTCAAAGGCCTCTGATGTACATTTGAAGACTGAACAACGTGTCTACCATCATTAATAAAGGTACGGTGTCAAGGAAACAAAGGCACATTTTGATTACAACTAAAACGAGGTAATGCATATTTTGTCCGCAGCGATCACGGCAGTGGCTAATCTCTGCTGCCCAAGGAAGGAACATTAATTCTCATAATGCAGAATAAAGGAAATTGCGGTCTTTCATTCAAAAATAAACTTTTGGTTTCGCTTTCGTTCTAATACACATATATATTTTCGTATCCAAATTTGGACTTTTCAATTCTTATAAACAAACTGATGGACATGTATTCACATGTTTTGTGAAGTAAACATTAAATCGGCTTGGTGGTGAAATACCTGCGTCAGTAATTAATTCGTTCAGAGGCCGCCGGGGAAAATTCCTGAGAGATTTTATTGTATACCTGTTCACTTTTGTACACTCAATACACCTCTGAGTTTATGTACATTTTAATACTGAATAAGGTACATTTAATTTCATTACACTGAAAAGTCTTGATTAATATTTGAAGTGTGTATTAAAAACTAAAAAACTGTGCTTTTGTCAGCATTTTGTATATACTGTATGCTGTCGAGATGTTCAGGGGTGTGTTCAGTTACCAAGATGCTAGCTGGTGCTTGCCAAGCCAGCTGTTCCTTATGAACGGTTTTTATAGAGTGCTTAAGCCACTTGGCTAGCATTGTACAATAAACTTGGAAACTGAACAAAGCTGAAGAGTAAGGGGAAGGACGGGGTGGGAGTCCGGAGGGACTGGGGTGTGGTGGGAGGAGGGACCCGACATTGCCCAGCACATCAGGTCCCTGCTTGTCAAACATATTTACATGTTGAAAAAGAAAAGAGCGTTTGCATATCTTGCATTAATTATTGTCTTATTCCAATAACCTTTTAAATGCCATGTCCATTAATATTTCCTCCCTTGTGCAGGGCTTGGGGTAATCAGCCGTCAAGTCTCTGGGAATGATGATGAGCAGACCTTGTCAGAGAATGGACATGACGAGGGTGAAAACATCGCTGTGAAAGGTACATGGAAATGGAATTCCTTTGCACTGCTTTCAGAATACAATGGTATCCATGGGGAATTCATAGTTCTGCCTGTTATTAATACTGCACTCTCTGGAGAACACATTATTTGTACACAGATTAAGGAATGTATCTATCATGGCGTTTGAATGAACTCAACCATGGAATGAATTTTTCTTTTGGAAATTAATTTTCTCTTTGTTAAGAGACCTCTGTTAGTGACAGATACAAACTTGCCTGCGACACGAAAGTAAGTTTTTCAGCTCTGAGGAATTTACCAGGCACTAGTTGTGAGATGACCAAAGGATGATATGAAAGAAAGGAGAGGGAATCGACAGATTGAGGGGTCTTATGGTATCTAGAATAATTGTTTTCTAAAATGACTTAAACGACTCTAAATGTCAAAAATACATGAGGTGATCAAAAGTCTGACTAACGAGATACTTCTCATAGTTCAATTATTCCTACCTCCTTGCGGGGTTGGCCGGGAACGTTTTAGCCAAATGTTTCAGGAACCGGCTTGAGATAACTGTTTTTTGGTCTAAGGGGTCTATGGAGTCTAAAGGGTCCAACATGGTCCACTGGTTCTAAAGGTCTTAAAGGAGTACTGCTCTCCCCTATGGGCTGGTCCTCTGCATCACATCCTGTTTAGCTTGATGCAGTGGAAACCAAGGCCTTCAAGATTTTTGGAATCTCCGTGATGAAGCTAAGTCTATGGGTCTTCACTTCGCCATCACAGACGCCAGAGGTCGGTGGTCTCTCTGCTTCTCCCACCCCCTTTCTGGTCTTGCACCCTCTGCTCTTTCCGTGTCCACCCCCCTCATTCTCCCCATGTTTCTGCAGGGCACACACGATCCACCATAACCCCTTCCAGTTAAACAACTTAATGCAGGTTCGCTGCTCACCTCCACTCATTTGTTCCTCTGTTTCAATCTCATTCTTCCCTCCAGGTCTTCAGAACAGCTGTCCATCACGATCTCAGATTGTCCCCAATCTAAAACCATGATGTTTTCTGCCCTTGTTAACCCTCACCCCACCCCAAACCCTCCTTCAAATTTCCAGTTTCCTCGTGAAAGTTTCCTTCTGTATCCATGTTGTCCACCCTCTGTATCCTCTCCTGCCCTCATCCTCCCACACCCATTTTGTCTTGGCATTCAACTCTGCTGTTGGTGTTCCCCTCAACTGTTCCTTTTGTCTGTTTTGTGTCCTCCATTCAGTGTAATTCAACTCTTCCATTAGTCTCGACTATTTCTACAAAAAAGGTATGTGTCAAGGGTCTAAGACTTAGACCACTTAGACTCTAAGTGGTCTAAGGCTGTAAAGATCTCAGGAGTCTTTGGGGTTAAGGGTCTAAAGGGTCTTGAAAGGTCTAAAAGGTTATTAAGGGGTCTAACAGGTCTAAACACTAAGGTATCTAAATAGGACCAATGGGTCCAAAGTGTCAAGGGGTCTAAGTGGTCGAAGGGGTTTAATGAACTAGCTGGACACAACTGACACAATTTGTATAAATCAGAGTGCTGGGTTTAACCCTTTTATGGAGTGTGTAGATCAATGTGCTGGTCATCTTCAAGCAGAATATGAAATTGTTTTTATAACAGAAACAATACAATTCTTGAACCTCGATGAAGAGTATATGTGATTATGTTAAATTTACTCGTTGAATGGATCCTCTCATTGAAGCAACCACATATGAAATTGAGGAGGTGGGGAAAAAGTAATCTTTCCTTTGATGCTGTCTATTTTTCAGGTGGAATGTGCAACATTTTCTTGGCAATCACAAGGATCACCAGTCCTGAGAGACATTACATGCGTGTTCCAGAAGGTGTGTACAGCACAGTTGGTTTGTGACCACCCATAATAGCACCATATACCTGTCACACAGTGCTGAGGTATATACATTGATTGACTTGGTATACAGTCCATGGAATTGAGGTCTGTAGAAGTCGTTTGCTGTTGACAGTCTAGGCTTAACTGTAAAGTTATTTAATGTACTACTACTACTACTACAACTATCACGAACTGCTATTTCTTGAACAGCAACAATTTTTCCAACCTTCTGGTTGGGTTGACCAGGTAATATTTTAGTCTAAATCTTTCACGAACTGGCTGGCCATGCCTCTTGTTTAAATGAAGGTGGCAGGAATTTGGAATTTGTTCAGGGTCATACCAGCCATACTTCCCCTATTCTTTGTGAAACACGCCGTTAGATTTTAACACCTATCAGCATGCTCGCCAAACGAGACAGCCAGCTCAATGTCAATCAAGAGTTGGCGTATTTGTGAAGTACCAATGTCATCATTAGTTTTTACCCCGTGGGGTCTTCCCCCCACGGAGTCTAAGCGCCGCTCACGTTCTCTCTTTTCTTGTGTACAGTTCATTTGAACGCCTATTTCTCATTATTCGTGAAAGATTTCGATGAAAATTGACAGGCATATACTAGACACATATGTCAGGCACAAGCTGAGCCAAAGTGCGATTGCGGCCCTTTGGGCTGAGAACGGCCCTTTCAGCCCATTTTCTTAAAATTGTTATTCTCGTTATTAGTGACGGACCGAACCAAACTTGACAGGTATATTTTAGAGACCATTCCCCAGGCATTAACTGAGCAAAGTGCGATTCCGGCCTTTTGGGTCGAGAAACGGCCCTTTCGGTCCATTTTTTAACATTTTATTTTAAAAAAAATTAAATGCGTAAAATAAGTCGCAAATGATGATATGAACTAGCCTCACTCTTGTGAGGTGTCTGGTTCTTTTTCTGATGCGATGAAAATCTTACCAAATTTCAAAACTATCCGTCGTCCGTGCTGTCGCTCACCTGAGAGTTGTACGAATGAACTCCCACGGGGTATGTTCGCAATTCGAACTTGTTTGCTGAGCACAGATTTTTGTTGATCCAAAATCGAGCTCAAACTATAGCTCAATGGTAACCTCTGCACTATCTAATTGACAACTGAAAGGTATGTGATCAGACTGCCAAGTGCATAGCTGCAGTTCTCACAGTATTTATGTCCCACACACACCATAGAAGGACTGAGCTTGCATTATCCATCCAAATAACCAATGCATGAATAACTTTAACTTTTTAAGTCAAAGCCTGCCATGGGCATTAAGTCAACCAGAATGTGAACAATTGCATCAACAAGACATTGAAAACATATGCTGAAGCGTGAGGACCAAGTGGAAGCTGAAGTTTGGGGCATTAACCCTTCATTGAGCAAAAGAGTTAACGAAGGTTAATGCCGAACATCAGATGATCTTTGTTTCCCACATGGTTAACATACCTTAATCAATGCCCTGTTGATTTCATCCATTACCCTACATGTCCACGACACAGATCGACACTAACCACAACGTGAAGACTGCAATCGCATGTACACTAGATTTGACAGACAAATCACTGTCTCTCTGGGACTTGTTAAATTATCAGCTATGTTTTTATTGACATTCTAATAGTGATATGATAACTTTCCTTAAACTAATTATCTTTCATCCTGCGGCTTCAATGTATTTGAATCAACATCATTTTTCCTGCCACTCTCATGGCTTCACACTAAGCCACCACATTGTCTTAATTAGTGCCATTATGTCTCTCCTTGAATCTCACTTCTTGGCATCCTGATGGTTTTTATTTATTTATCCTTTGGCACAGAATCTCTAGTTCTAGTTTGTCTCGTTATTATTCATGCGGTTATTTCTTAGAAGTAATCCATCTCCTTTACTCTAGTTTCTCCAAGCGCATCTTGCCAAAGGCATTTATTATGATGAATAATAACATCCAAACATGAAACAATTGATTCATTTTACTTTGTGTTCCTTTTTCTGCACAAATGTGACAAATCAAAGAGGTATATTAAAATTTGGATCAGGCACCATCCCCATGATATCCTCCCAAGACAAAATGACACATTACTCCAGTGTACATTGCACAGGAGCATGGATGTGCATACGGTGAGATGGTCAGAGTATATTTACCTATGCACCAAAGGTGGGTGGAGTTATGTTTCACACTCTCTGTCTGTCTGTCTGTCTGTGAGCAGGATATATTAAAACGTAATGGACGGTTTCAGACAAAACTTGGTGGATAGGTCGCTGTCTGACAAGGACTAACTGATTCTATGATGATGAAGATCCGAAAATGGATTCGGATACAATAATTTTTTTTTTAACCTTAAAAGTGATTCTTCACCATTGAAAGATGGGGCCAGAATGATATATCCGATGATATGTCAAAAAGTTGTTGGCAGATTATGGCAAAACTAGATGGATGAGTTGGGTAGGTGATCAGAACAAGCCGATTAGATTTTGGTTCAAGTCCGGATGCAAATCTGGCCTATCAGTGGGATACAAAACGTATACTGTTCAACCTGACGGAGGTACCGAGTACCGAGTGTGCTCTAACAAGTGTGCTTCTCATTTGTAGTTGCTATTTGGTCATCTCTTCAAAGGCGCCATTCATTCTCCACTGACTAGTGTGGATACGGTTTAATTGCTTGCTGAATCTCTTCAACCTTCATTGGCAATCATGGTGTGTATGCCAAATATCAAACCCTCCCTCCCCACCCGACATTAGTTGAGTCGCACCTTCACCCTGCAGTTCACTGGAATATTGCTTGGTTTCATTTCTTAAGAGTAATTCTTAATCCTCTAATTATCCTTTCCCTTCAAAACTTGGGTAAGCATCCTGGCTTGTAATGTAAACCAGTTATCTTACATGGCTTGAGAGCTCTTTCCCACTCTGAAACTGTGTGTGTGTGTTGTGTGTGTGTGTGTGGTTGTGTGTGTGGTTTGTGCATCAGGCCAGTTGACAATGATTGTGGGAAAGGTCGGCGGTGAAAATCATCCCTGCTGTGTCTATGCTTGGAGAGATGCAGCTCCATGGTGGTTCTCTCTGCTGGAACTGGTGCTGATCTTTTTTTTTCTGCTCTCTGCACCTGCAGAGCTCATTTGCTAAATAATTTGCACTTATGACAGCCCCACATCTAGACAAAAATGTATTTTACACATTATTTGAGGTTATAATTCAATTACTCTCCAAGCTAATTATAATCTGTTGGTGGCAATTCTTTAAGTCAACTCTATTTCTTCCTCCTCTTACTCCATTTATCTTCACACTAGCCCCATTATTCCTGACAAGACACTCATCATGCTTTGGCTTTGTCCTATCTGTGCTGCATTTGTGATTCAATAAACACCAGATATAGCCTAGTGTCCGACATGGCACTGCCTTGATATGCCCCAGCCATATTTCATTTACTCCATGATAAATGGATTGCCTCCAAGAGAAAGTAATTAAAAAAAAAGTAATAAAAAAACTTTTTAAGTCAAAGCTTCCCCGCCATTACCCACCTCCACTCCCCATGGAATGGGTCAGATCCTTTCCTTAAATTTTACTTGCAGCCTCATAGCGAATTATCACATTTGTATAAAAGTATAGTAGTCATGTAGATCCCTCCCTGTGACAACGTTGTGCTACGTGATCTTAAGAATCATGGTTGTCTGAAGATGCCAAGAATACTGAGACGTTTAAGTGGTGTTAATGTGCATCAGGCGGCGAGGATCTGTGTGGCCTATGCAGAACAGAAGCCTTGGCTCTTAATACCACTGTGGAAGAAAACATCACCTTTGGAAGCCCATACAACAAAGAAGGTGAGGGTTGGTAGATTTTCATGGTGCCAGACTCGATGACATTTTTTTGGAAATTATATTTATGATTTGTTCTTTGCTACAACCAACATTATTACAACTTACACAACATTATTTTACCAAACTCGTGTGTGTAATGATTTAGAGTGTCCGCTATGAGTCTGAGAGGGTCAGTGGTTCGAATCCTGCTGAATCATCCAAGTACATTCTGCTTCCTTGTTTGATGCTCAGCACTTAAAAAAGGATAGGGTACGGACAAGCAACCAGACGTTGGCAACCATTGCACAGGTTTGATGGGCTCGTGACCTCTTCCTGCATTGAAGTTACCTGTAAAGGAACTTGGTAATTATTTGTTTATTACCCTCGCCGAGGGAAGTGTATTGCATTTGGGTCCGTTTGTTACGGGCAAAAAAAAGAAGAAATTTTTGCCAAGTATGTTGATCGCCTCCATTTGTTTGTTTGTGTGTTTGTCCGCTCGCCTCGATCCAAACTGCTCAACCGATCATTCTGGAATTTCGAGATTAATGGCACTGACACTGCGGCGGTTCCCTTATTGAAGTTTCGTAAAATCGGTCGTCCAAAAAGGTCTACATAGGCTGAGGCCAACTTTGAGCAAATTTTCTAAAATCCTCAATTTCATCCAATTACTTGAAATTTGAACAGTATTTACATTTAAGGTCACTGAATTCAACCAGCGAATTATTTTTGAGTCAACATTGACCAAAAGGTCAACATCAAATCGAAACATCGACAACATGAAAAGGTCAACATCAACATCCACTCCTCAAATCCTCAACTGCCTTCTGCCTCTCTCTTATTACTCCCCACTGTACGTCAACCCAGCACCACAGAGCCTTTCTCCTCCTCATCCGGCCCCTCCCCTATCTTTCTGCAATCCCCCACACTCTTCAACAACTCTCTTACCTCCCCCCTCCCTCCTCCCTTGTCTACCCTCCTCCTCTCCCCTGCACCTAAAGCCTATCCCCTCCTCTGCATAACAGTGTGGACCAATTATCCGGGCCTTCGCTCAAACCTGACAGATATTTCCATACAGGTTGCTACTGAGAAACCAGACATAATCTGCCTAACAGAAAACTTTCCTCCCTCAGACGTCTCTACTCCCAGTATCTCTCCCTGGTTACTCCCTCCTCTGGTATGACAGACCTGAGCCTCGTTCTGGTGGAGGTGTTTGCTCTCTCATCAAAGACTCTATTCCTCACTCTCCATGCACTGCCCTCACTCCCAAAACTCCCAGGAATACCTCTGGCTACGCTTCCCCTCCACCCCACCATGTTTATATGTGTACTTTACATCCCACTAACAGTGATACTCCATTTACCCGTCACTTTCGAAAACATGGACCTTCTTCTATCCTCTCATGCGAACTCTCTCCTCATATATGGTGACTTCAATTTCCATCATTCCAGTTGGCTGGATGTGGGTACCTCTCTCACCTCCCATGGCACTTCAGCAAAAGACTTCTGCAACTCATTGGACTGACTCAATCAGTCAACTTCCCGACCCGGATCTCACCAACGCACTCCATCTCTTCTGGATCTGATTTTGACAAATTTCCCTGAAAATATCTGCTGTTCTTCCTCTGCTCCACTTGATTCGTCTGACCACGTGCTTGTCAAAGGAAACATCTCTCTGCTGTTATTAGAGAACCACCTCAGCACCGTCAAGTCTGGTAATTTCACTCAGGCTGATTGGCAGGGTCTCCAAGCAGCTATCAAACTTCTAGACTGTCTCCTCTCTACTTTCTCCAACATCACCTTCATCCTGGAATTCTTTCAAAAGAAACTTGCTCTCCCTCATGCACAGATTATCCCCTCTCATCTGCAGTTGTCCTACCCTTCATCCTGCCCATGGTTCACTGAAGCTTGTGGCAAGGTAGTTGTGCCTGAAACAACTTCCCTTTGCCTCATGGAAAGCAAACCCAACTGATGGTAATCTCAGTTCCTCCTACAAAGCTGAAAACAAGTGTGTGTCTACCCTCAGGAGAGCCAGGAAACAACATCTTTCTAATCTCAAAAGTCTGAACTCTCAACCTCTCTCCTCTTCAAATCCTGGTGGATTTAATCAAATCTCTTTCTGGTGGATGCTCCCCCTCCATCCCCCCTTACCTCAAATTGCTGCACTGCTGATACTGCACGTGAAAAGGCTGAATGCCTAAACTCGGTTTTTGCATTAAAATCTTGTGTCGAAACCCTTCGCTCTCTGTACCCACCTTCCACAGTCGCACGCAACTGTCCCTGGATTCTGTGTCCTTTTCTTCTGACAAAGTGGAGAGTTTGCTGTCAAAGCTCGACTCAGATTCTGCAACCGGTCCAGAGGCATCAGCCCACGTGACCTAAAAACCTGCTCCTCTGCTCTTGCTTCACCCTCTCTCTGTTCTATTCACTCTCTCGTTTGCTCAAGGTCATCTGCCATCTGCTTGGAAATCAGCAAACATTACCGACCTGCATAAAAAAGTGCAAAAACGAAGATCCCTGCAACTACAGACCAATCAGCCTTCTCCCAATCACCAGTGAGGTTAGGGAATACATCGTCGATTCAGACATTAAATCCTTCCTCTTCTCAATGGCTTTATTTCCGATCATCAATTTGGTTTCAGACCAGGTCACTCTACCCTGGATATGCTGCTTCTCCTCTTCCAACAATGAAGAGAGGTACTCAATGCCAGACATGAAATCAGAGCCATATCCTCGACATACCGTGTGCTTTGACACAGACTGGACCTGCCCTGCTCACCAACACTCTTCCTATGGTATCCAAGGTCATCTCCACTAATGGCTTGTAGACTAACTCTCCTGTCACAGCCAAGGTGTGGCCCAAATGGAGTTCTCTCACCTCTTCCTGTCCAGGCTGGAGTTCCTCAAGGCAGCTTCTGGGCCTGGTCTTTTTCTGGTTTTCATCAATGATCTTTCCGATTCTTGGAAATCCTTTTTCTTTGTTGATGACTCCACCCTCTGCTATACCATCTGTCATCCATCAGGCCAGCAAGCTGCAGCTTCTTCGCTCTCTGCAGATCTGAATAAATCACAAACTGGTCCAACACGTGGAACATGTCTTTCAATCCTGACAAATCTCACACTCTCACTTTGTCTCTCCGAAAGAACCGTTTAGAAACCCCAATCTACTTCTCAACAATCCTCTGGAAGAAGTCCTTTCATTCAAGCTTCTGGGTCTCACCATCTGCCATGATCTTTCCTGGGAATGCCACATTCCCAACCTGGCCTCCAAAGCCAGCTCATGACTGGGAATCCTCATCGTTCAAAGTCCTTCCTCAGCCCACATGAGCTACTGACCACATTCAAAGCTTTTGCTTGCAGCCTGACGGAGTACTGCTCTCCCTCTTCTGGCTGGTGCTCCTGCCTCTCACCTTTCTCGGCTTCATGCTGTGTCAACCAAGGCATTTAGGATCATGGTATCTCCAGCGATGAGGCTGAGTCCTTGGCCTCTCTCTCTCTCTCTCTCACCGCAGGCAGGTCGTGGTCTTTGTCTTCTACGTCTCCTCTCAGTCTCGCCCCCCCCCCCGCTCTGTCTGCGATATGTCCCCACCATATTTCAGCAAGGCGCTCAAGGTCCGCCAACAACCCTCTTGTGGTAAACTACAAAATCACGAATCACTGCTCACCTTCACTCTTATTCCTCTTTTTCCGCTTTGGAATAAACTCCCACACTCTCTTCTATCCCATTCTTCCCTCCAGGCCTTCAAAACAGCAGTTCACACCACCTCTTATCTTCCCCCATCTAAAACCTCGATCGTTATACCCCCGTTAATCCACCCCAAACCCACCTCCTTCAAATTCCTGCTTTCCTTCCTGAAAGTCTCTGTAATGTCCATCTTGTATACCCATGTTCCCGCCCCATCCCTTCCCTTCCACAGATCTCCAAATGTCTCGATTCCCACTGTTTTGTCCTTCCCTCTCCGCCCCTCTTCTCTCATTGCCCCCTTGCTGTGCCTTGTCTGTTAGCTCTCATATGAGCCTCGTCAATATATACAAAAAAAAAGCAAAAAAAACATAGGTCAAAATGGTATTTCTGAAATCTTAAATTTTCATTCCATTGCCTTGAAATTTGAAGAGAAGGTGCATATTTGGTCACTGAATTCAACCACCAATTTTTTTTGAGGTCTAATTTGTTTTATGGATTTTGCAAGTATCGTGCTCTGCACGACGTCTTCTTTTCTTTGTTTGTTACTTGCAAAATCGAAGATTTTCAAGTACAGTATATTGGTTAGTCGTTTTTGTTATTCTGTCTGTCTGTTTGTCTGTTGTCTGTCTGTTTGTCGCCTGCAGGTCACAATTTTCAACGATCTTCAAAAACGTCACACCGGGTAGAGTTTGGCATAAAGAAGAAGCCTATTGTTTTTGAGGTCAAAAGCTTAAAAGGTCAACATAGCCCAAAGGTCAACAACTTAGGTGAGATTTCTAAAATCCTTAATTTTCTTTCCGATTGACTTGAAATTTGAAGAGATTTATATTTCAGATCACTGAATTCAACCACATTTATTTTGGATGTCCACATCAGCCGAAATGTCAACATAGGCCAAAATTCTAAAATTGTCAATTTTCTTCCGATTCACTTGAAATTTGAAGAGGAGTTGCATCTTTGGTCATTTAATTCACCAGAAAATTTTTTTTAGGTCAATTTGTTTTCTGGATTTTGCAAGTATTGTGCTTTGCATGACGTCGTTTTCTTGTTTGTCTGTTTGTCTGTCTGTGTGCAGGATATCAAAAAAACTTTTGGATGGATCCTGATGAAATTTGGTGGCAGATTGGGTGTGTGGACGAACTGATTCGATTTTTGGTGAAGATCCAGATCAGGATCCAACTTCTAGAATTTTTAGAGTGATTCTTCACCATTGAGAAATGTGGCCAAAAATGATATATCGCATGATATCTCAAAAAGTTGTGCACGGATTCGGACGAAACTTGGTGGACACGTTGCGTGTGTGATATGGAAATTGTTTTTTTGGTGAGGATCCGAATCCGGATCCGGATACGATAATTATTTAATTTTAAAAGTGATTCTTCACCATTGAGATAGGGCAAAAACGATATATCGCATGATATTTCAAAAATGTATGGGCCCGATATGTTATCATGGATCAGGCATTATGTGGTGGAGGTATGCGCACTATGGAATGCCCTAGTTCTTCTTACCCTCGCCGAAGGATTCGGAGAGGGTATTGCTTTTGGGTCCGTTGTTTGTTTGTCTGTCTATCTGTTTGTTTGTCCACACAAACTTTCATCTTTTTCTCTGCAACCGCTTGTCAGATTGAGACAAAATTTTCACCATTGGTGTGGCTACTCATGTAGAATGTTTAACTGATAATTATGATGTCATAAGTAACATGGTGGCCAGCCATATTGGAAAACTAGAAAACATTTGGACCTCTGTATCTCTGAAACCGCACCAAGGAAAAAATTGAAGCTTGGCACATAGCAAGTACTCCTCATGGGGAATGAGTGTGATTTTTAATGACGTCATAGGTGCCCTCCTTATGACGTCATAATTTCATATGCAACACACACCAATCAGTATGAAAATTTTTGAGGGTCATCTTGGGATAAAATGGTCCACAGAAAAAAAAATTCATGACATCATCAGTCATGTGATTCAGCAGTCATATTGTTTAAAAAAAAATACCTTCAAAAATCTTCTTCTCTGAAGTGGCTGAACAGATCGAGGCGAACTTTACATGTATGACTGCCTGTCCATGTGGAACAAAGGTTCACACATTTGATGCCATTTGTCACATGGTTTGGCAGACATATTAATTTACCCTAAAACGACAAAAAATACACCACTCAAAAGAAGTCCTGGCGAGGGTTTGTAATCTCTGATTGCTCTTTTTCTTGTTTGTATTTATATTGGAATAACTGGTCAATTTTCTGTTCAAATTCATCATATTTTTGTTCCGTGCATCTAAAGGTATCATTACTGTGTTTCCTCTACTATAACTTCAACCAGTAACAAAAAAAAGTGTGCGTGTGTGTCAGTGTCAGTGTCCTGCCAACAACTACTTTAAAATCAATATTACCAGGAACTTACACCACTTTATAACTGCTCACCTTTTTGTCCAAATTTCTAGGATAATGGATAACTAACATACACGTAAGAGGAGTATAAATACTATCGCATGTATGCAACAGTGTTTAATACCACTAATAACCACCAAGGAAATCAGTCTAGCCAGCCCAGAAAAGCTGAATAGTGATTGACCAAATCAAGACCGTTGATGGGAACTCTGCACCAACATCAAACCAATGGTCCTTGCTATTAAATTTTTGCTCATGGAAAACAAGATGCATCCCAAACTGATAATTTAATGAAAGATATGGTGACAATTACAACTAGAGAGTTTGCAGAATACCTTACCCCATGCAGTCTTGAAAAAAGGACATGTGAAGGGTCTTTTCAGCTCTTGCTTGTGTTTCGAGCACGATGTACAGAAAATTCGCTTTGTTTGTGATCTTTGAATAGCAAGCGCGATGTTGCCATCTTTACAAAGCCGATGGTTCAAATGGAACTGTTCAGAGCTGAACCTTGTGCCATCTCTTCTCAGAAAACTGACTGTAACAAACAGATCTTTTGACGAAGTTACCTCTGTGGTTGCATCGCGAGGCACTGCGCATTGTTATCTGAATCTCGCTGATACTCCGCACTCAGAGAGAACCAAATGTAATTGGATGAGACAAACGTAAGTTTTGCCCAAGTACAGCTAAACTGAATGTTTTTGGAAGTGCAAACGAGGCAATTTGTGTTCTACAGTGTTTAAATATATAATTAAATGAAATAACCTAAAAGTAGGAAAAAATATAAAAGAAACTTGAATCGGAGGTTTACGCCATTGACGCACTCTTTTACACCACCTTATTTAACATGCTACATTGGTTATTCATGCCTGTTGCTGTCCTTTGTGACATCTATATAAAAAAGTAAGTTCCCTGTTTGGAATGTTTTTCAATTTGTTTGCTAAACAGACAGACTGAAGCAATTGCTTTACTGCAAGTATGCATGTGCGCTCAGGACAAGCAATCCTGAAACGTCCATACAATTTGTCAAATTCAGAGCCAAAGTACTGCAAAGCTTTGCGTTCATGTTCAATTCGTGTTCAACAATGGTCAAAATGTAAAATTCAATTGAAATGAAAAAATCCTCGATCATAGACTGACGTCTGTCAGACAGACAGAGAGAACCAATTGCTTAACCCCACTTTGCGCTACACGAGCGGGTAATAACAGGAATAATCAAATACACCCTTGTGTTGAATAATTTATGAACACAAAGCAGGCATTCTGACGAAACCTCAACAGAGGACAACACAGAACACATATTAACAATAACTAAATAAACCTTATATTATAGTCCAGCCTGTACAAATAGAGGATAATGACTGGGATTGCAGGAAGCAAGGAAGTGCAAGCATTTTTTGAGCTTAAGGAAAGGAGATGGAGTTACAGGGAAGAAGAAATGGCATGCCTCATGGCAATGGAGAGGCAGGAGATGGACTTCAGAGCCAAATAAATGAAGCCAGAGGATTGGCAAACTGCCCATGGCCTGACAGCACACTCATGCTTCAGGCCAATATATGCTCTGTATGAAGATTCCTCTGGACTGTCTCACTCTCCATGTCGATTCACACTCCAAGCTCTTCATGATACGGGTGAACCAGGAAGAGAGTAAGAGTGACAGTGCTCACTCATCTAAATCCTCTTCTAATCATCAATTGAAGGGAGTCCATCTGTACTCACTCTCCGTACAAGAACTGGCACTCAAATGCCCCTATTTATATTCCCCATGTCATGGGCATTTTTGCAGTATCTGCACCCCTCCTGGCACCATATGTTGTCGGGCCATGGAAATAGTTTTCACCATGCATCCCGCAACTAATGGAACCCATACAGGTTGCATAAGCCCATTTACATAAGGGACACTGAGATACATAAGTAATAAATAGGAGGTTGGGTTGAAGGGAAATTGAGTCCACCACGTCCTTGCAGCCGACATAAATAATACCTAACTTTACTTGTATATCAACAATGTACATACGCAGACATGGTGTTTAGCCTTCATGTACAAATATGATAAACCTTCAAAGAGGGGGTTCAGGACAGGTCAGTTTAGGTACGGAGGCATGCACCAGAGCAGCGCATAGCTGCGTCTACTTTCCGACTCTTCATTCACTCCAGGGGCTCCGTCTGGCCATCGCCCAGGCAGATGATGTTCCTCCCCATCTCCTTGAGATGCGATCAACCTCTGCAACCATAAGGCATGTGGTCGGACCGTTGTCCACCTTCACTCACGAGGCTCCCTCGCTGAGAGAATTTGGTAAGCAGGATCAGCATCAGGAAAACTGATGCTCACGGACTTGCAGGTAACAAATGTCATTTGAGTCTCTCTCAACAACCGCTCGTTGGACACCAAAGTCTGGCCAGCAATAGCTAAGGATTCTCCGAGAGACCTGGTACCAAGGAATTAAGTCGCCATCTCAGATCCCTGGTCAGAGTCCAAGTCTCACATCTGTACAGCAAGACTGGAAGCTCAAAAAGACTTAAAGACTCAGATTTCGTCCTCCTCTGCATAGGTACTGACAGTGCCACCCCCCCATGATCCAGTGAATCCATGACTCAGCATGACCCAGAGTCATTGATCTCTGCCTCACAACATTCGGAGAGATGATATATCAGTGCCAAGGTAAATTAATCTCTCCATGACCCACATCTCACCACAAACAGGTAAGACAAGATGCAGCATCCAAGATGTCAATGAAAGCCTGGATCTTAAGTTTTGACCCAGGAAGCCTATAATCCCAGTGGCTCTGACTCTTCATTCAGCACTTAAGGGCCCATAAGGATATCCAGCACCCTCCGAAAAGCCTGAATCATTCAAATCAAGGTCTGAGACTAACATTCCCAAACGATGCACCGCAGCTTGATCTCTCCGACGTCTTCCGACATGAATGGTATCATTCTCCTTGGGAGACAAAGCCTTCTTCGCCTGATGTGGGTTCCAAGACATCAACCAGCAACACGAGGATGATAGTCTTGAAGGCACTCGACAACTCTTAGGGATTCCCAAAAATCCAGACCCCAAATCCCACTCAGCCTCTTCGCAAACTCCTCAGCTACCCTCTCATCTTTAGCTTGTGAACATCCAGCTAGGCTGGGATGGTACATTCTCCCTGATTAAGCTGCAACTTCAGAGTTGCTACAACAAGTCTGTGGTCGGTATTGAGGACTGAGCACTTCTTGTAAACCTGCAGTTTCTGAATCATCCTCAGCGACCATCAACGAGGCACATGGTCAATCTCTTTCGCCAGACCATCTGTGTTGAAATAACAAGTCCAGCGATGAGCCATGGAACGCTGAAATCTTTAACCAGCCACCTAAGTCCACGACTTCTTGCAAACTCAAGGAACTCATTGCTGGGGACCAACACTGTCTCTCAAACCTCCCTGTCAGTGCCAGTCGATGCATTGAAATCCCCCAAGAAGAAGAGTGTCTCACCTGGGACACCGATCAACCTCGAGCGCAGCATAGATTGCCTCCTTTACGGTGAGATCACTCACTCAGTCGGAGCATCTACAGAGACCAGAGAAATAATACCCAAGGAGTGATGTCCTTAGTCTCATAATACGTTTGTGATTGATGTTCATCGATCATCATGGGAGTCAGCTTATTGGACACAGCTACAGCAACTTCTTGGGTATATGTAGCCATCAGAGTGAAACAAACCAGTCGTAGGTGTAACCCTGTGATGATCTCATCACTGTCCAGTTCCAACCTTAGAGGGTGCTGCAATGCATAACGCTGGAACCAGATGATAGCAGAGACAGGTGATCATCCTCTCTTAGGGATAGGACATTCTGGCACCCACCAGACGGACCAGTCAGGTTAACCGAGGAAAATGCTGTCTGGTGGACAACACCTCAGCATCACCCTGACACACACCACACAATCCGACCCAGGAAAAGTTACTTGGTGCTTTCCTCCTATCATCAAAGAATGGGGGCCTGAAGGCTTTACCCAATCCCGTCATCCACAGAGCTGCCCTGCGAAGGCAGCAGCACAGAGGCACTCCCATGGAGTGGGTTTTTCAGTTTTTTTGTGGTTTTTTGTGTTTTCTGGAATTAAGTGTTTTATGGTTGCTGGAGTGCAAATCCTGCACCAACTCTCGAAAAAGGTAACACAACTGCAAAGACAATCACAGACACGGTTGGCACCAGATAAGGATGGTCGTTGCTCACAAAGGCCTCTGCCCTTTGACAGGTTTTGTTTATAATTCTGATGGTGTGCACATCCATAAACCCTCCTCACTATGAAACCTGGAGGAGGAGATTGTTTAGTCCCCGATACTCGCCCATGAACAACGAGTTAATACAGCGTTTAGCATGGTACTTGTAGGCAAGTCACAGATATGATCTGGCCTGACCTGAACAATATCTAGACTCAAAAGGGGCTGCCGTTGCAATATGACAGGAGAATTCTAATTCTGATGCTCTGTTGCAGAAGCGTCGGTGCATTCCAAAACGTTTCTGGCCAAGGTTATAGTGGCCAGTGGGTTGTTTGCCATTGCCTTTTCCACATGTAATTAAAGCAGGAATTGGGAAATTTGCCATGGTGCCAGAAATAGTTTGCCTTTTTCTTTTGCCAAAAGGACATCAATTTGGAATTTGGCCATGGTGCCCAGAAATAGCTTGCCGACTCTTTGCCAAGGACAACGTCATTCTGAGAGAGCACCCATGGGAATCACACTGCTGTGAAACACGGATGACAGTTTGAGCTTGGTTGGTTCAAACCAGGCTAGACAGCTTCGTGGCAAGTGGTAGCGTACCTTCGGCCCACCCTGCCAGCCCTGACAGTTAGAAGGGAAAGGTCAAGTATTTGGAGCAATTATATCGGACAGGAGATAATATCTAGGATGACGGACAGATATCTCCCCCCTGATAACACCCCCCGCCCCAACCCGCCTCCTCCCTTATTCCCTTTTTTGTAGTTGTGTGTGTGTGTGTTGTGTTGTTATCCCATATGCGGGTTTCACAAGTGGAATGGATCGGTCTCAAGTTGTGTGCGTGCGTGCGTGCGTGACAGGACACAGACAGAAACAGAAACAGTCATGCTGGCTGAATGACGTTTACCAAAAGAATATTATTCAAGGTAATTTTGCCCTTACCTTCTCAAACAGGTCAATGAAGAGAGGATTTGGAATTTAGCAGCCTGTACGGTGGAACTCACCCACTCTTCGCCAAAAGAACAACCATGTGATCTTTATGGCCACCAGCTAATGCTAAAACAGACTTATCCCCAGCTTAATGCCATCAATGCTGGTGTTGGCTTCATGTTCGGGGGGTGGGCTTTGCGATCCTAGGTCCTGAGTTTCAAAATCCCGCTCAGCTTTGAATAATACCAGGTGGGTTAACTCGGCCTGTCATCTTCCGAAGTCAGCAAAATGAGTGCCGATCATGCTGGTATACTCTGTCGGAGTGGCGACCCGTCCAGGATTGTCCAATAGCCAAGGAGACTGCCTTAGGCAGCCACAACGCTCTCTGCAGATATAGTCTCTGGTTCCAATGTCATCTGAAGGAGGTACACTGATGCACTGGTTTTGAAAAACCAAGGTGACAGTATATTTCACGTGAAGAATTCGAGGCCCAAACCGGACTGCTTGCAGAGGTGAGTGTAACTAATTCTAAAGCCTAGTCTTTTGCATCGTGTCTCTCTTGTTCTTTCAGATTTTTATGATGATTGTTGAAGCTCAAAATTATTGCTCTACACATTCCAAGAGCAGCAGACTTGAAATATTTTCCTGTCGATGCAATTTCCATATTTTTTAACCTGTTTCCATATTTTTAAGGCCCCCTGCAGTTTGTCGTTCTTTGAACATTAGGGGAGTATCTCGGGGGTAATCCGTGCACCCTCCCCCCCAGGAACTTACAAAACCACTTATCTAGCTTCCTTTTATGGTCCTATTCCAACTTTGAGATGTTAGGACGAAAAAAAAATTCCCAGCACTCCGCGATAATTCCGAAGTGGCGCCAAATGGGTTAAAATCATAGAATATGGTATAACATCTCAAAAATGTGGTTAAATGAAAAAAATAATCATTGAGATTTGATCCTGATTATTAGTTACTAATTTCCTGATTAATTGGGTTTGTTGCCATTTATAAAAATCCAAGATCGGCATTCAAAAATAGGCAAAACTGCATAGAAAATTGTTATAAACAGCCTGAAACTAAGAATAATAACAGTAAATTAAATAATTTGGATTCATTTGTAATATATGTCCCTGATTATTACAAACTAATAGGCCTATATGGTGATTTTTTTTGTTGCCATCCATAAAATCCAAGATGGAGTTCAAAATGTTTTTTAAAATGGTAAAATCATATAAATATAAATGTCAGCTTCGAAATGATCATTAATGTAATAATAATAGAGGACGGAACCATGGAATATTTGTCTTGTGATTCTTATCAATGGATGTTTATTATTGTTATCGTACTTGGAATTGAAGATGGCAGACAATTTGAAAGCCAGAAACCACCCCCCCAACAACCCCCACACACACACACCACACAAACACACCCTATACACACCCCGACTGCACTTTGAATATTGACAGACACTCAGTTATTATGTGTACTAATTCTTTTTATGTGTATTTTTTCTCTTTCCAGAGTTAGATTAGTTGGCTTTAGCAAGACTGTAGCTAGTCAGATTCAGATCACAAGTCAAGATGTCTACAAGGAGAAATAGTTTAATGTAATTGTCAAAAGAAAAAAAAAGTTTGGGTTTTGAAATGGAAAGAAAAACGCAAAACGGGAACATTGTGTCATTCATAATGTCTGGAAATAAGCATGATCGTCAAATATTTTTCAGACTTGAACGAATCCAAATGAAATGGCACTTCTCAAAAATATACGGATCGTCCACTTGCGAAACACAGGTTCTTCGATATCGAATGACAGATTATCTGTCAAGGGCATTCCTGATGAGATCGCAGGAGAACAACGGCTATACCGAGGATGTTACGCAAAGATTTAGCCGACCTACATAGGTAACAGCTAGTAAACCATCTAACGATCCTGAAGCTCCTGACCATCTCCCAGCCAAGAAGGAAGGGTAAAGCATCAGAAAGCATCAGAAAAGATCATTTTTTTAACACACTGATTGTTTTTCTTGCAAGACAAGGCCGAATCATGTGAAAAAGGCAGGCATCGACACCAAAGGAAAGATGGCAACCTCTCTCATTTGAACGGATTGGATGGCAGAAAGTGCTGTAAATAGCAGAAGAGAACAATCAGAGTGGTTCTTTAGGTGAATCGGGATTTTGATTTATTTGCAGCAGAGGCCCAATACCACCCAGAAAGCAGTATTACTGCCAATTCTGCCATTGGAGGAGCGGCAAACCGGAGCTGTTGCTCAACAAGCCAGCATTGGAAAGCTGCACATCGAGCATGTCTTCAATCCATGTGGCAAAAAGTAACGTAGATGAGACACAATAATCAATTGTAACGTAAAGTAGTTCGTTATTCTTTCGTTGCACTCTCCTCTACGATGCCAAAGTGATGAGGATGCAATTCCCAATCCGAACTATCGTGCTGACAGCTTAAAACGAAACTAGACAACTCATCCTGTTCTGTGACCCTAAGCTAGCCTTCACCAAAGATAGAACCAGATGACAACACTTGGTCTACGAGCACCGACATCACACTTGTGAACAATGAGTGAAGCATATCAGTGAACTTGGGAGATGTGACACATTTGATGATGAACTTGGAGATGCTGATGATGCGACTACTCTAGCCTAGACTCCGATTCTGACAAAGACTGCTTTGACACTCCTGCAGGGCAACCAGAATGTATGAACTGTGTTACAGGAGATAATTTGGAAGATAGTCCTCTGTGAATGCCATAACAAAAATGCATTGTATGAATCATTCACAAGTGTTTCCTTGTATAATGAAAGTTTGTCGAGCAATGTTTTGATAAGCGGTGGACAATCGCAATATAAAATGTCATTTTAATACATTTTTGCTGTTACCAGAGTAATTCCTAGCTGGAGATTCCATGCCGAAGTACTGGCAATTGTTGAATCATCACAAGTGTGTCCTTGTATGAAAAAGTTTGCTAGCATAGTTTTGATAAGTGGTGGACAATCGCGATTATAAAATGTCCATTTTAGTACCAATGTTTCTTTCATCAGATATTCCAGTGGAATACTATGACTTAGTATCAACTTAAAAAAAATAGCAAACTGAATTAGAATAACAGAATTATAGTTCTAATGATAAGAAACATTTTAATTTGAATGATTTAATTTACAATTTTGTCACAGTTTTTGGCTGTAATACATAAATTTCTAATGATTTTGCCATATTTTGGACGCCATCTTGGATTTTTTTAAATGGCAACAAAATTCAATCATCGAAAAATTAGTTACTAATGACCAGGAACCAAATCCCAATAATTATTTTTTCCAGTTGTCACATTATTTGAGATGTTATATACATAGTCTATGATTTTACCCATTTCTGGGAGCCATTTGGGATGCCATCTTGAAATATCGCCAGAGTGGCGGGATTTTTTTTTTAACATCTCAAATGTGTAATAGGCACCATAAAAGGAAGCTAGAAAAGTTGGTTTGGTTAGAGTCCTGTGGGGGGGGGGGGAAGGGGGGGGGTGCCAAGGATACCCTCCGTAGATATTGATACATGTCATCCGAGCCACTCATAGCCATATGATGTCAATTCTTTGATATGAAAGGCTTTTACAGCTCCTGTTCTTGAGCATTTGATCACTCAAGAAAAAAAAGTTTTTTTTTTTGTATGGCCTTGAACAGAAGCTATTTACATCCAGATTTGAATAACTTGGTTTTTGGTTTTGGTTAAGTTCCCATGATGTTAACATAATTCCTCAGTTCCGTTCTCTTGTTGAATGCAGGTATGATCTTGTTCATGGCAATTAAGCTCTCTCAAGCCTGATATTGACATCCTACCGAAAGGACACCAGACAGTAATTGGTGATGAGGGTAGTTTGAACATGGTCACAGTGTGAGACACGCAAAATAGCTTTGATTGTAACAGATCAAAAGGGTATAGAGTCCAGGCAACGCATTACTATATGTGCTAATCCAAAAAAACATCTGTAACTGATTCCATTTTTCTTAATTACATACTAATTGTTTCTTCTTGCGTCTTCATTAGTATAGCAGCACAAGGCTGCAGAGTAGCATCATTGGCTGAGGGTGTGACTTGTGCTGCCGGTGCAGTGCCCTCTGCTGGTCAGGACATGAAATTGTATTTGTTCATGAGTGTTGGGAGATAGGCTCGCCAACTCTTCATGAAGGATCTTCACCATTGGGAATCTTCATGAAGGCATACCATGGGATCTTTAATGTCACAACTCATCTGGGCAGAATGGGATGCGGTTTTAACATCCATCCGAGGCCAGCACACGCACTGATGAATCACCATGCCGTAAAACACAAGGGATGACAGTTATAGCTCGTCGAGATTCGAAACCCAGGCTAGGCAGTGTAAAGAGTTGAGTGTGTGGTACCCTCAGACCATCCTGTCAGCCCATATTATTTGCATTATAAGTTTGGTGATGGAGACATCAACCCTGTTTGAAATTCTCATTTTGGATGTATGGAAAACTGTTTAGAATCTCCAATTATGAAGTTGTCCATCATTTTAACCCAATGGATGAAGTCAATGGATGTTAAATGAGTGTAATACACAGTTGGAAGCAAGGAGAGTTCACGAGGCGAAAACCTTCTTCGGAGCAAAATGTGTTGCATCCAGAGACTTCTTTGCTTTGACGAAGGCTTAAAGCCCAAAGCGTGAGCTTCTTCCTGCCTTCCCATGGCAGTTGCATACTGAATCAACGTCCTGTGATTCCTCAATTGTTCTACCTGCGGCCGATTGCATGAGACAACTTCGCGGCCTCATCAGCAAGTCTAGCTCTTCATATTCCTTTTTGTTTTTAATTAACGTTACATTTGTCAACACAAGTCCCTTTTCTCTTTTCTCTCTCTCTCCTCTCTGCTTCTCATCTCGTCTCTCTTCATTCTCTTCTCTTCTGTCTCTTCTCTGTCTCTGTCTCTGTCTCTTGTCTTCTGTCTCTGTTCTGTCTCTCTCTCTCTCTCTCTCTGTCTCCTCTTTTCCTCTGCGTCTTCTCCTCTGTCTCCTCTTTCTCTTTTGTCTCTCTCTCTCGTTGTCTCTCTCTCTCTTTGCTTCTCTCTCTCTCTTTGTCTCTCTCTCTCTTTGTCTCTCTCTCTCTTGTCTCTCTCCTCTCTTGTCTCTCTCTCTTCCTTTGTCTTCCTTTCTTCTCTCTCTCCTCGTCTCTCTCTTCTCTCTCTCTCTCTCATCTCTCTCTCTCTCTGCACTCTACACTTTCACTCTCCCTCTCACTCTCACTCTAGGATTATATTACAGAAGTACCTAATCTTTACCTCCTATGTGACTGGACAAAAAAATGCATCTATTCGCACACTACATAAGCCCCTTACATGTACAAGTAGGACTCTATTCCGGTGATGACTTGCTGGCTGGTGGGTTGGGTAGTTTATGATGTAGTCGGTCGAGGCATTGTGCGTGGACGCAGTTGAAAAAAACGAGTATTGTGTTTCACCTATGGTGGCACATGTTTGCTTATTTTCTTATCCTTTGATAATAAAATGACGAGCCTTTGTGCAGCAGAGATAAATAATTTTTCTTTCTTTGATGCATATTTTGTGAATATATTCTTAAAAACTGCACAGTATTGTATAGCATCATCTGCACCAATCATACTCGTGTTCTTTTTAAGATGAGAAATTTGATTTGAAAAGCCTTGCTGGACATGTGGGACAACTCTTTGGTTCTGTTTAATATTCTAGTGGAATAGTCACTGTTCTACCATGAATGTGCATGCACCAACATGGCATGGAATCTCATTGTATAGTGATGAAGTTCTTGCATTGTTACTCGTAGGGAATCAATTTTGAAGTGGAGGAAACGGCACGAATCGTAGTTCCGCGTGCTTTGATCAACAAACCCACATGGTTCTTTCTGGTACGTCTACACTTATTGTGGAAATACAATACTGTCAAAGCATTGACACCTTTCACAACACATTCCTCTTTATTATTCTATTTTTCTCGATTCAAAATCGGGTTCAATCGGAAAGACAAGCGTAACGGCCCGTTGTTGGGGGGGGGCAGTAAATTGAGAGTGGGCAATGGTCAACATTGATGCATCAAGCAAGGGATAACGAACTAGGAAAATATGGGAGAGAAGAGGAGAAGAAACACAGTAACACACAAAGTAAAGGAAAGAGTTGGATAGATAAGGTTTATAGGGTTGTATAAAATATTTGTGGGTAAGGGTTATGGTAACATGACATGGTGGTTGTTCACGTCTTTGAAAGTCTGGAAAGAAGAGGAGGATCGAACTCTTAATTGTTTGGATCTTACATATAATGACAAGGTTACAAAACACCAAAATAGTTCTTTGTGTAGCTGGAAGGTAGCTTAGGATTCGTAGTGTACTCGTTCTTAGCTTCTAGCATGAGTGCAAATCTCAACCAACTATACCACTGCTTCACCCTCATGTTTCACATAAAACACAATGCTGCCAGCTTATGCTTTGGAAGCCGATTGCTTTATGTCATCCAGAAGAGATATAGACTGATGGGGGTCTTAATACTCAAAGACACTGAATGTTTTCGAGTTGGCTGACCATTTAATTGATAAGGAGAGTTCGTTTGAATGGTTTCTTCCTGAAAGTGACAGTGAGAGATTTCCAGGATTGAAGGACATGGTTCCATCGATCAGAGCAGATGTCAATCATTTTCAGATAGCAGAGGATAGGAGAGAGAGAGACAGAGATGACAGTGCTCTTGCGAGAAGGGATGGAGTAGTGTAGTGACACAATGTGACGTCGTCCACATTAAGTGTTTTTCCACAGTATCATGAGGTCGTTTTTTGTTCGATGTGGACAAGACAAGACCAAGACACTGGCCTTGGGGAACTTTTAGCCTGCACTGGAGAGGGGAGGAGAACAGAGTGTCATGTGATACAACGGACTGTGTGAGTGGAGTTTCGAGTTGTTGGAGTCCAAATTGCTCCTTAGATTAATTGATTCATAATTGCAGTCCCATCTAACTATATAAAGTATAGTGTATGTTTGTTTTCCGTCTTTAAACTCGAAACTACACATCCCAGAGCAAAAACTAAAGGCATATCTGTCAGCACTTCTAGAGGTACTAAAGCTCACTAGATGTTAAAAAACCGAAAAAAACATTGTCATTTTTTTGGGCCATTTCAATTTTTTCCCGCAATTGATTGATTGTTCCGTGTCGCGACTTTTTTTTATTCACAACCTGATCAAACAGAACAAAGACAGACCAGTGGCATGACACAGACCAGTGATACGTTTACGAAGTTCTGATTAAAATTGACTTTCTGATTTTAGATCCCAAAAAAGGAGAGCTCCATTGGTCCCAAGGTAGCTTGCAAGCTCAAGCGAACACACCAAAGGAGACACAGGAGAACGAAGAGGAGCAAGATGCCAGGCTAAATGAACAGGCACAGTGGCAACAGCCAGGCAGCTAACAAAAGAGACTGAGAGGAGCGATCACTAGGCTCACATGAACAGCTCATCGGCAACAACAGCAGCGGCAAAATGAGACTGAGAAAGAGTGTGATGCAAGAACTTGAGGCAATGCATCACCACACTGCAGAAGCACGAGCACTGGCCGGGCACAAGAGCACAACAATGCCAACAGGGTGCATCACAGTATGAACCCGCGCTGACCCAACAACTCATGCAGACATCGGCCGAATGGACCAATTCTGTACCCACTCTCTTCTGTTACAAGTTCAAGGAGAGACCAAGGTGTTGTGCTGCAAGCGATGGCAAGGTCACCTTGAGCCGTCTCCTGCCCTTTCCTCTTATTGAAAGAACTTCCTCTCAGGCGAAGGTCCCTCTCAGCAAGCAGTTCCTTGACAATCTGCGGACTTATAATGGACAGCTTTGCGATGACGAGCTTCGGCACAAGGAAGCCTGAAGTCCAGGGCTAGAACGCCGAAGCTTCCGAGAATCCAAGAGTCAAAGTGGTTCACCACATTTGCAGCTTCTCCCGCCTGAAGAGGCCAGCCCAAACTTCTAAATCTACTTCCTGACTCACACACCATGGAGCTGGCTGCTAGGAACCACAGTGGCTTCAAAACACTTCATCCTTGAGGTGCTCAAAAGGTGGTTTCATGAGAATAACCATCTGGTCCAGTGGCTCAAGAACTCAAGAGATGTACTTGCGAAGGAGGCAACACCTGATGAGGCGCCAGATTATCAGAAGAAACAAGTGACCGCAGGGAGAAGCAAACACGCCCGCACAAACGCCCAGTCACACCAGAAGTCACATCCTAATGGACAATGAGCCAACAGAACCCAGAGACATTGTCCTCCAGACCTTCTCGATGGGGCAACTTAAAGATCAAATGAGCCTGCAATGCATTCTTATGATACACTCCAGTATCCCATATGTTTCCCATATGGAACAGATGGCTACAGCATCCATTTGGTGGCAGGACTGCGCTGTGGACAGGAAATGGACGAAAATCACACAGCTGCAGTAACTTGCAGCTACCACATCATGGTGAAGAGAGGCAACCCACGTACTGCAGATGCGACGACTTTTCAGCAGTTTCTGGTCATGTCTACTGCAAGATCGAGGACAGTAGCGACTGAGGCTTTATCCACCGGGATCAAAATAACTTGCTTGCTGTAACTACGACAACCTCCGGGAACGCCGTTGGTCAGTGATGGTGTGACCCTCGCAATGTGGACAAAGGGTGGTCTTTTCCAGCAACACACCACCGGTGGGCCGAGGTGGATACATGAAACAGAGTGATGCCATGGCCTATGTGCCACCGCCATGGGAAGGCCTGACTTCTTCATCAACGATGACCACAAATCCGCAAATGACGAGGTCCAGGACAAACTCCTGCCAGGACAAAAGCCTCACGATCGCTCAGACATCATTGCCCGTTCTTTCGCCAAAAGACCAAAGAAGCTCATGGGCTACTAAAGAAGGGAGCCTTTGGGAGATGAGAAGGCCTTCGGTACACCATGGAGTACGCAAGCATGGTCTTCCTATGCCCATACATCCTCCTGTGGGTCCCGCTCCAGAGGACAAGGTCAAGCCCGAAGACATTGACCTGGTCGTCAGTGCTGAGATTCCGACAAGGAGAAAAGATCCAGAGCTGCACAGATGGTCATGGCAACATGATCCACGGTCCATGCGGAAACCTCATCCAGAACAGCTCTTGCATGAAGGACTCAATGCTCAAAGGATTTCCCAAGCCATTCTGCAGAACTGAGCAAGGAAAAATGACAGTCTACCAAAGGTATCGCCAATCTTCAGCCAGAGATGGTGGTCACACCGTGAGATAAAAATGTGGCCAGCAGGGAAAACGGGTGGTACAGGTCATCACCAACCAGTGGGTGTACCCTACAACCCATTCTCCTCCGCCAATTCCAATTGCCACATCAACCCGTTGAGATTCTCCAGAATTCAACAGCATCAGTATATCACAAAGCTATGTCACAAGGGGACCATCAGCAGTGTTTGCAATGCAGCGAGCCAATGAGGAGGCCGGAAAACCCGTCATTGTGGATGACGGAGCTCAGGTTCCAGAATGCCGCTATGTCGGCAGGCAAGCAAGGCGTCTGAGGATTTCCTGTGGAGCACCCAATTTCAGCATTTCCTCTAGTCATTGGCCTAGCCATCCACTCAAGAATGCCAGAGAAAGTCTTACTTCAATGTGGCAATTGCGTGTCGAGAGGGCACAGCGACCACCGCCAGCACACGCTGACTGCCTTCTTCGAAAACCCTGCAGTCAGGCGTTTGCCAAGATTCTCAAAATACCACGATTGCCGAGTACTCACGTGGGACAAGTCACGCAAGAAGTGGCCTGCCTCAAGCGAAGATAGAGGTGGCGCGAAGGTCCACATGCAGATCTGAAGAGCTCTGGCAATTGGCCACATCGACAGCATCAGTCCGAGGCAGGCCGCAGGGTGACTGTTTCTTACGTTCGACTCTCCTGACTGAAGTCTGTGGCTCCTCCTCCTTACTGCTCTGAGAACCGTGGAGGGCCAGAATTTCTTCCGTGAAGCCTGTTCGCAAGGGGACGCCTGGAAATGACCAACACCTCCACCTTGCTATGAGAGGCAGGCATTCAGCCAGTCTGCACCCAAACCTCAGGAGTCTCAATGGCAGTCTCCTCACCACCTGTTTCCCTAGCAATCCACGCACATCTAGGATCAGTGTCAGTGACCTCCTCTCTGAGACAACTGTTCCAGCACCGTCACCAATGTTAGCAATCCTGATGCTGACTACAACGCAGGTCTACAACCTTGCACTTTGCCTCCCTCGAGGACAAGGTGACATGAATGGCGGCCATTCATTCTCAGTTCGTATGACCTACCATATACCAGAGAGGGGCACAGAAATAGGCTCGAGAGAGAGTTACGTCAGAAGTAACTACACCAAGAGCAGTTAGCTGTTCAGCGAAATGACCCCAACAGCAACCTGACAGATGAACCAGCGTCAGTCGACCATCATCCTTGAACTGTTGCAGCAAGGTAGCATCATCAATGGCAACAGGGCAGCCAACATCATCTTCCTCGATGCAACTGGGAGGCACAGACCAAAGAGTTTCATCTATCAACACGATACTGAAAAAAGATTCGCTTACAGAGCAAGATTGCTCTTGCTACTACGTTCCAGTGCGGAATTGCCCCAACACTGCTCCAAGGAGGTGAACACGCACAGCACCTTCAAGATCCCACTCGACACGCACCTCAAAGAGCAGCCAAATGCAGCATCAAGCGTGGAACAGCATTCGCCAAGGTTCATCAAGGATGCTGCTGGCCATCATTGTGGATGAGGCTCCGATGACTCACAAAGTCAGCCGTATGAACTGTAGACCGCCACACTGCAGGACCATCACAGGGGAGTCAGCAACCCAAGGGAGCATCCCCACCACTGCTCTGCGAGACTTCTATAGATCCTTCCAGTGGTCAAGAGAGGCACAGATCCAATATTGTCAAACGACAGCTGAAGACATCCAGCCGTGGTGCACTGGACTGTAAAGCACTTGACCAACCATGCGAGCTCACTGTCTGGCGGATGAAGGCACCAACTTCTCCAAGCTGCTCCTGGAGATGGCAATGGACAGATCCCATCTTTGCGGCTTACCAGACACGATCGCAATTCCTCCGGACTGAGACAAGTTTGTCTCCACCACTGGAGGAGCTCAGAAGACTAGAGTCTACCTTGCTTGACCACAAATAGATCAGGTCTGAGTGGCAGGGGAGCGATGCAATTCTCTCTCCGCTGAAACACCAATGTCAACCAGCTCAACTGGCTCATGGGAGAGTTCCCCTGGCGAATGAGAGGATCTGCAAGGTCGTGGGCAGTGCCATCGGCGACAAAGGCATCAACCCCCTGTGAAGCTGCTCAATTCTCTTCGAGGCTGTCAGGAATGCCACCCACCTATTCAAGCCTGAACTCGGTGTGCCCATCATGATCCTGCCAAACATGGAGCCACCAAGACCACCAATGGCACACACTGCATCATTAACCCCGCCTGCATGCCAATGTCATGAAGGCCACCTCTTCTGGGGACCATACAAAGGAGAAGTCGTCCTTCTGCCGAGGAATCCCGCTCCATTCCGTCCGACTCCGAGCTGCCCCTTCCAGTTTCGCCAGGAGTCCAGTTCTCTCTTGCACAGCCGATAGCTTTGCGATGACGATCGAACAAGGCTCAAGGTCAGACGTACAAGCAAATTCGGTGTCGACCTCTCTGTCCTGTGCTTCTCCCACAGCCGCTGTATGTGCTGCCGTCTCGGGACCGGCAGCCAGTGAAGCTCAGTGCATCCTGGCACACAAACAGTCAGACACGCAAATGTGGTCTACCCCGAGGCACTGGAAGCACTGATGACGAACGCTGACAACGCCAAAGAATGTGAAATCTGTCCAAATAAATTGGGAATATAATGTGATATATATTAAGCACCACAATTTACCCCTTTCTATTCCTATTTTTTTTCCCCGGGCAATGCCGGGTACTCCAGCTAGTGGGAAATAAATATTTCCATGATGCAAGGTGGTTAAATGGTTATATGACGAAGTCTCATGATAGCCAACACATGGCTATGCTTTTGTTATTCACTTGTCGTGTGGGGGGGGGGGAGGGGGCAATGCTGTGCACTGCAAGCAACCACATGTGAATCCAATGGCCAGACAAGATAAAATATAGCTTTATACAATTTGATGAGGTGGATTGTGAAAGGCTTATATACTTAATTAAAAATTTATTGTGCTTGCATTTTCAAGCAGCTAAATAACTTAAGTTAAAATCAAGAATTGTGATTAGAATGGGTCTTTATTTAAAAGTTTACATCTATTCGTAATTTGCAATGTAAATACAGCAAAAGTTATATAATAAAAGGCAGAGAGGCGCTTCTTTGCATTGCTTAGCAGCAGTTTTAATGTAAGTCCATTGTCTTGGATCATTATATTGGGTGAAGAAAATATCACGACTCTTCACGCACAAAACCTTCTATGACGACTGCTTTAAAGCGAAATGAAAGCTTGGTGCACAGATTAATATATCATTTTCACATTGCAATATTCTGCAAAGGCATTCCATTTCTTTTACATTGTCTTAGCAAGTGACCCTCAATGAGCAGAGTGAGGTTCCACCGGCTGACTTTTATTTGCGGATATTTTCGTTTACAGAAAATTTTCCGACTGATTTTGTGATTTTTCCGGGACAAAGGCTTAGAGTTTGCAGCAGTATGTGAAATTTAGTTTCTAGCCAACCATATTAAATACTAAACATTTATATCAGTGAGTGGGTCAGTGAGTGACTGAGTGAGTCAGTGGTTAGAAAGGAGCTCTATTTATTACAGTTATACAGTAAACCCTCCAATATAGTGGTGTTATGTCCTGAAAATGATGCAAAGTTAAACCCGTGATCGTGGAAACCAAAGCGGCCAATGTGAAAGGACTTCGTTCCTGGACTTGGAGAAAATATCAAGTAGATCGACGGCATCCAGAAATACACATTACAATTGAATTAAATGTGTAAATATACATAAAAAGCATCTAACATTGAAATAAACATTGTAAATACAATAGACGTGTAGATTAAAAACAAAAACACAGGAGTTTTACCTTTTAAATTATTACAAAACAGCGTGTGGTGAGCGGTAAAACAGATTACAGTAGCTCGCACTGTACTCTGCCCGCTAAATAGAAAACACAAGACTTAGCTCAGGATGATGCATGTTAGAGGGGGAGAGGGTGGACGGGAGTGTGGGAGGTTGAGCGGGTAAGGGGTGAGAGGTGAGCGGAAGAAAGGTTGAGTGGGAGCTGTGAGCGGGGAAGGTGATTCAGCGATGGGGAAAGCAGCATAATCTTTATGACAAAAGCCGCCTGCAGCATTGCACAACCACAATATAGTCAAGGTAACACGGTCCTAAATCACCTTACCTTGAACTACAATCTTCCCTGCTGAAAAGCAAGGTACAAGATGGCATCGTCTTTCCAAAATAATCCATCTCGTCGATGTAAAAACCGGCTCCATCATAAATCCCTTTGCCAAATTGTGTTCAAAGAGCTGCGCATGTGAATGAGTGTTTGTGAATGGGGGTTCGAATCTGGTGTTGAAAATTTAAGGGTTTAGAATAAGGTGATATAGTTGGAAATGAAGGTTCGGAATGAGGATTTGAGGAAAATGAAGGTTTTGAATTGAGAAGAATACAATGGGGAAGGTTCCTACCGACAATCATTGACCCCGTAATGGCGGACGTACAGATACTAGCTTTTCTCCTTCAAAGCCAACTTTATCTAACAACTCTATCTTTTCCCAACGTCATAACCTCTCTGCTTTTTGTCAACAATAACTTTGTCCATCACTTTTTACATTCAGCTCATTAAAAGCGGCTGAATGAGAAACAACACAAAGCTCGTAATGGGAAGGTTATCGTACACGCACGGATGCAAACGATGACTTCATCTCAGCTCAAAAAAACCACGATTGGTCAAAATGAAAATCCCATTGATAATGAAATCGGAACAAAGGTTGCCTTGATTGTCAAAACCCATGATAATTGGAGGGTTGACTGTACCAGTATAATATGCACACTTCCAAGCCATTACTGGTATGCCAATGCCTCCAATGCTGAGTAGTGGATGCCCTTCATCTGCGTTGCCTGAAAAAGGCTGATGTAAATGAATGTTTAAAAAAAATTTATTTAGGATGTACCGGTACTTGAGAGTATCATCCATCATTGAACTTTTTGACATGTGTCACGTATGTCTACAGTCTCATTTATAGATCAAATTCTTAAATGTTTTTAACAGCAAAATGAGGCATTTTGGAAGGCAAATCTGTAACCACTTACCCCAGCCCAACTCTCCCCATCCTCTAATAAATATAAACATTAAATTTACTGCAAAATGAATCTATGGTTGTCAAATTTTGTTTTGTTGGTTGGCATTGTTGTTTTTGAGATAATCAACACATTCAACTACACCCAAAAAAAATTAACCACAATCGCATTTACTACAACAAAAAGATAAAACCATTAGTCGTATGACCTCAAAAAAATCACACCCCAAATGGGGTTATTGGGATGTAGATTATAATATACAGTAGGTATTACCTTTTGAGGTTATCCACTGAAACCTTTGGCATTTGCAGTCCAGTAATGCTGATTTGCATGGTGTATAAACACAAAAGCAATCAAGAAAAAGAGCATTCAGAGATTTGCAGACCCTACGCCAGACTTCGTTTTGTGTGGTGTAGTTTGTGTGTGGTTGTGTACTCATAGTGTTACACAATAATAGAATTATAACGAGAACTGCCACTTTCTAACTGCTGGCAGCGATGACTGGTACCACGACGTCCCACTTTGATGGCACCCAACTTGATCGGACACCGACCCTGACGATGATGTTTATTTTTATTCAAGTGACAATCAGATGGGATAAAAATAAATTTTATTCAAATCCTAATGAAGATTCAAAATAGGTACAGTCCTGCTTGGAGCCATCAGAGGAACCCAAACAAGCAAAAAGCAAAGATTAATAATCAGATGACCTGAAAAGGATTCAGTTTGCAGCTGCTTCTCCTCTACCCTCAATTCCCATCCAACTGCAGCCAAGTGAGCTATTGAATTCAAAAAAGAAAAATCACCAAGCAAACCAGATCAAAAAATTAAATATCGCAGCCACACCCAAGCGTCGATTGATTAAAGTGGTTCAATGGGAATTTTTTTTCTTTTTTAAAGATATTTCACTCAATCCAGTATGCAGCCAGACCATGTGACATCAATTTTATTTCGGTAAAAACCATGGTATCCCCAAGCTTGAGAGAGCATTTGTGTGATGGTTCCCCCCGATCGTCCAGCAGTCTGGAGAAGATTTTTATGGTTTTAGGGTAAATCCAATATTGCTGCCCAAAACCGTTTGTGACCTATGACATTACATTGTGTAACTTTTTTTTCCTCATAGAAAAGCGGTCATACGTGTAAAAAGTTTCGCCTCGAATCTTTTCAGCCATTCAGAGGAAGATTTTTTTGGTTTGTTTAAAAAGCAAACAATATGACAGCCGAATCACTTGATCTATGACAGTCATCATTGTTTTTCTGTGGACCATTTTATCCGAGATGACCCTCAAAATTTTTCTTTACTGATCAGATGTAGCGTTCTGGCATATGCCAATTATGAATTAATAACAAAGGCACCTATGACGTCATTAAAATCACAGCTCCATTCACCATGAGAGACTTGCTGGGGCCAAGTTTAATTTTTCCTTGGTGCGTTTCAGAGATACCAGAAGTCCAAATTTTTTCTGTTTTTCCAACATGATGCACACACCCACATGACTATGCATCATAATTAATCCATTAAAACATTCTTCATGAGTTGTCGCTCTGATGGCTGAAAAATTTGTTTCAATATGACAAGACGGTTGCGAGAGAAAAATACTAAAGTTCTTTGTGGACAAACAACCAAACAGACAAACAAAACGGACCCAAAAGCAATACCTCTCCTCTGGTGAGGGTAACGAGAGCAGCAGATTGAAGAGAGCATACCTCCACCAGGCTGAACAGTTTACGTGTTTGTATTCCACCTGCTAGGCCGGTTTTTTGAATTGGACCCGAACCAGATCTAATCGACTTATTCTTGTCACCAACTAACTCATCCACCAAGTTTCCGTCTGAGCTGAATCCGTCCACGAACTTTTTGAGATGTCATGCCATATTATCGTTTTTACCCATCTCTCAAGGTGAGAATCCACTTAAAAAATTCTAGTCATCGGATCCCGGATTTGGATCTTCAGCCAAATCTAATGCAGTTCGTTCTGTCAATCCACCAACCTCTCCTCAAATTTTCGTCGAATCCATCCAAAAACTTTAAGAAATCTTACTCACAAACAAAACACACAGACAAACAGACTGGGCAGTGAAAGTACAACTCCATCCACCTTCGATGGGGAGTAAATATCTCACAGATGCTTCCGTTCGGGTGAAACAAAGGGAACTGCACGAGAACAAGGGCATTCGGGATGTCGAATTATACCTTTTGTCCTTTTAAATAAATTAACTTGATATTAGTGAACAACAAGATTATAGTGGATTTACCGGATTTAAACCCGGTCCGACACCAGCATGGAGATGCTTGGAGATGTATAACAACGAGAACAGCTGAACCCCTCATATATAAGATAATAAAAGTAAAATTGAAGCCAAGTAGTCAAACTAAAGTTCACTATTAGTTTGCAAATTAATGAATCAATGATCTGATTAACAAGATACTTATGAGTCACACACCCACAATCATAACATTATTCCCACAATTATAAAAGCTCCACCGGATGTTGGAATATTCTTCCTTCTAAGACTAAAATTGCATTTAATGCACCTCAGATTGACCTTCAATCGAGCATCCCTCGAATCGGGGGTCGCTCCTCTCACCCCTGGACCGATTCCCTGTGAATTTAGCTGGAGACCGAGAGTTCGTTCATCCCGCTCCTGACACCAGTGTTACGAATTCGCGCCCGCTGGCGTGCGATCGGCCACGTGACTCGAATCGCGGCCGCCTCGCCCACCGGAGACAATCAGTCGTGACCCTCTCGGACTAACGCCGGGAGCCAGTCACGGGTGGGGGTTTAACCTCACCACAACCCAGTCCGCATTCTACCTGTGCGAGGTAGGGTGAATCGCCGAAAGTCGATATACCTAAGTACTCGCACGGGTAACCTACGAGGGGTTGTACCACGCCACAGGTCGACTTCGGACACGAACCGCTTAAGCGGCTCGTTCCGTGCTACAGGGATAACGAGCGGAGTTATCGTCGACCTTGACGGTTGCAATTAATTATCGGGCGTCTCACGCCCACTCGAACCCTTTACGTGAAGCAAGATGGAGACCCAACAAAGGAAGAGACGCAGCGAAACGGGGAACAATTCAACAAGCAAGCATTTTATTTACACGCACACGGACACAAAGCACACATATAACACAGAATGCACATATATCACATGGAAGAAAAGAAACAATGACGCAGCTCTACAACCGACCAACGCGAACACTCGGCAACACTTATACAGTTTTACTTCACCAGACACGGCGCCACAAGATCCATACAAGAAAACCCCGAAAAGAAAAAGGTGGCTTCCCTTTGGGCCGTCGAGTCCCTCTCCGACGTCCTCAACTTCAGCTCCGTCGCCTTCCGCCGTCCTCCACCACCGACGACTCCTCACCGCCCCACACAGAGGCGAGGAAAACCAGAGAGCTTCACTCCACCCGAAGGGGAAAAGACAGAGCGAGATCCTCGCACCCCTTCCGTGTCCGTCCTTATATCGCGGGGCCCCGCCCTCCACTCCGCCCCCGTTTTCGGCTCCACCCCTCCTTCCAGAACACGCTGGAACTTCCAGAAGGAGTGGTCTTCCGTCCAATCGGTGACGCTCGCACCGCCGTGGCATTCTTCCTCTTCCCTCGCAGGGTGTAATCCACCGCGACGGCGCCATTCGTTCGGGGGAGGGGGGGATCGGGGGCCGCCTGCTTTCCCTCGAAGGCCAGGCCTCTGGCAACCGTGTGCCGATTCTGACCGGTGGTTGTTGTAGTGGTGGCGTGGTTGGCGTTGTTGTAGTGGTGGCGTGGTTGGCGTTGTTGTAGTGGTGGCGTGGTTGGCGTTGTTGTAGTGGTGGCGTGGTTTGCGTTGTTGTAGTGGTGGCGTGGTTGGTTCGAAATAAAGAAAGAACAGAAAAACGCCTAACTCAAAGGATCGCAGCCCGAATGAATCACATAAATTCCCTCTAAACAACGGGTTTGGGGCTAACTATACATGTACTTCAGAAATACCTCACCTACGGGACTGAATGGTGGTTGCGAATTTCCACAGCCCGTTAAACAATATATATATATATATATATATATGTATGTATTAAACTGAGTTTGTGTCTGTGGGTCATAAGCGCCCCCCATTCTACAGGTCACGCCTTCCCTTCCCTCCCCACATCCACATAAGCACCGCCCATGAGCCACGCTATGTCTTTCCCTCCAGCCGCCCAGAAATGTCCGCCCTCTTTTTTCGCTCCGCTTAGCTCAAATTGTTCAAAGGCCTCTGATGTACATTTGAAGACTGAACAACGTGTCTACCATCATTAAATAAAGGTACGGTGTCAAGGAAACAAAGGCACATTTTGATTACAACTAAAACGAGGTAATGCATATTTTGTCCGCAGCGATCACGGCAGTGGGCTAATCTCTGCTGCCCAAGGAAGGAACATTAATTCTCATAATGCAGAATAAAGGAAATTGCGGTCTTTCATTCAAAAATAAACTTTTGGTTTTCGCTTTTCGTTTCTAATACACATATATATTTTTCGTATCCCAAATTTGGACTTTTCAATTCTTATAAACAAACTGATGGACATGTAATTCACATGTTTTGTGAAGTAAACATTAAAATCGGCTTGGTGGTGAAATACCTGCGTCAGTAATTAATTCGTTCAGAGGCCGCCGGGGAAATTCCTGAGAGATTTTTATTGTATACCTGTTCACTTTTGTACACTCAATATCACCTCTGAGTTTATGTACATTTTAATACTGAATAAGGTACATTTTAATTTTCATTACACTGAAAAGTCTTGATTAATATTTGAAGTGTGTAATTAAAAACTAAAAAACTGTGCTTTTGTCAGCATTTTGTATATACTGTATGCTGTCGAGATGTTCAGGGGTGTGTTCAGTTACCAAGATGCTAGCTGGTGCTTGCCAAGCCAGCTGTTCCTTATGAACGGTTTTTAATAGAGTGCTTAAGCCACTTGGCTAGCATTGTACAATAAACTTGGAAACTGAACACAAGCTGAAGAGTAAGGGGAAGGACTGGGGTGGGAGTCCGGAGGGACTGGGGTGTGGTGGGAGGAGGGACCCGACATTGCCCAGCAACATCAGGTACCCCTGCTTGTCAAACATATTTACATGTTGAAAAAGAAAAGAGCGTTTGCATATCTTGCATTAATTATTGTCTTATTCCAATAACCTTTTAAATGCCATGTCCATTAATATTTCCTCCCTTGTGCAGGGCTTGGGGGTAATCAGCCGTCAAGTCTCTGGGAATGATGATGAGCAGACCTTGTCAGAGAATGGACATGACGAGGGTGAAAACATCGCTGTGAAGGTACATGGAAATGGAATTCCTTTGCACTGCTTTCAGAATACAATGGTATCCATGGGGAATTCATAGTTCTGCCTGTTTATTAATACTGCACTCTCTGGAGAACACATTATTTGTACACAGATTAAGGAATGTATCTATCATGCCGTTTTGAATGAACTCAACCATGGAATGAATTTTTCTTTTGGAAATTAATTTTCTCTTTGTTAAAGAGACCTCTGTTAGTGACAGATACAAACTTGCCTGCGACCACGAAAGTAAGTTTTTCAGCTCTGAGGAATCTTTACCAAGGACACTAGTTGTGAGATGACCAAAGGATGATATGAAAGAAAGGAGAGGGAATCGACAGATTGAGGGGTTCCTTATGGTATCTAGAATAATTGTTTTCTAAAATGACTTAAAACGACCTCTAAAATGTCAAAATACATGAGGTGATCAAAAAGTCTGACTAACGAGATACTTCTCATAGTTCCAATTATTCCTACCTCCTTGCGGGGTTGGCCGGGGAACGTTTTAGCCCAAATGTTTCAGGAACCGGCTTGAGATAACTGTTTTTTGGTCTAAGGGGTCTATGGAGTCTAAAGGGTCCAAACATGGTCCACTGGTTCTAAAGGTCTTAAAGGAGTACTGCTCTCCCCTATGGGCTGGTTCCTCTGCATCACATCCTGTTTAGCTTGATGCAGTGGAAACCAAGGCCTTCAAGATTTTTGGAATCTCCCGTGATGAAGCTAAGTCTATGGGTCTATCACTTCGCCATCACAGACGCCAGAGGTCGGTGGTCTCTCTGTCTTCTCCCACCCCCTTTCTGGTCTTGCACCCTCTGCTCTTTCCGTGTCCACCCCCCCTCATTCTCCCCATGTTTCTGCAGGGCACACACGATCCACCATAAACCCCTTCCAGTTAAACAACTTAAATGCAGGTTCGCTGCTCACCTCCACTCATTTGTTCCTCTGTTTCAATCTCATTCTTCCCTCCAGGTCTTCAGAACAGCTGTCCATCACGATCTCAGATTGTCCCCAATCTAAAACCATGATGTTTTCTGCCCTTGTTAACCTCCACCCCACCCCAAACCCTCCTTCCAAATTTCCAGTTTTCCCTCGTGAAAGTTTCCTTCTGTATCCATGTTGTCCACCCTCTGTATCCTCTCCTGCCCCTCATTCCTCCCACACCCATTTTTGTCTTGGCATTCAACTCTGCTGTTGGTGTTTCCCCCCTCAACTGTTCCTTTTGTCTGTTTTGTGTCCTCCATTCAGTGTAATTCAACTCTTCCATTAGTCTCGACTATTTCTACAAAAAAAGGTATGTGTCAAGGGTCTAAGACTTAGACCACTTAGACTCTAAGTGGTCTAAAGGCTGTAAAGATCTTCAGGAGTCTTTGGGGGTTAAGGGGTCTAAAGGGTCTTGAAAGGTCTAAAAGGTTATTAAGGGGTCTAACAGGTCTAAACACTAAGGTATCTAAATAGGACCAATGGGTCCAAAGTGTCAAGGGGTCTAAGTGGTCGAAGGGGTTTAATGAACTAGCTGGACACAACTGACACAATTTGTATAAATCAGAGTGCTGGGGTTTAACCCTTTTATGGAGTGTGTAGATCAATGTGCTGGTCATCTTCAAGCAGAATATGAAATTGTTTTTATAACAGAAACAATACAATTCTTGAACCTCGATGAAGAGTATATGTGATTATGTTAAATTTACTCGTTGAATGGATCCTCTCATTGAAGCAACCACATATGAAATTGAGGAGGTGGGGAAAAAGTAACTCTTCCTTATGATGCTGTCTATTTTTCAGGTGGAATGTGCAACATTTTCTTGGCAATCACAAGGATCACCAGTCCTGAGAGACATTACCATGCGTGTTCCAGAAGGTGTGTTTACAGCACAGTTGGTTTGTGACCTACCCATAATAGCACCATATACCTGTCACACAGTGCTGAGTGTATATACATTGATTGACTTGGTATACAGTCCATGGAATTGAGGTCTGTAGAAGTCGTTTGCTGTTGACAGTCTAGGCTTTAACTGTAAAGTTATTTAATGTACTACTACTACTACTACAACTACACGAACTGCTATTTCTTGAACAGCAACAATTTTTCCAACCTTCTGGTTGGGTTGACCAGGGTAATATTTTAGTCTAAATCTTTCACGAACTGGCTGGCCATGCCTCTTGTTTAAATGAAGGTGGCAGGAATTTGGAATTTGTTCAGGGTCATACCAGCCATACTTCGCCTATTCTTTGTGAAACACGCCGTTAGATTTTTAACACCTATCAGCTAGTGCTCGCAAACGAGACAGCCAGCTCAATGTCAATCCAAGAGTTGGCGTATTTGTGAAGTACCAATGTCATCATTAGTTTTTACCCCGTGGGGTCTTCCACCCCACGGAGTCTAAGCGCCGCTCACGTTCTCTCTTTTCTTGTGTACAGTTCATTTGAACGCCTATTTCTCCATTATTCGTGAACAGATTTCGATGAAAATTGACAGGCATATACTAGACACATATGTGCAGGCACAAGCTGAGCCCAAAGTGCGATTGCGGCCCTTTGGGCTGAGAAACGGCCCTTTCAGCCCATTTTCTTAAAATTGTTATTTCTCGGTTAT
>CM068952.1:129457745-129469480 GCA_035128595.1 Eptatretus atami | reverse complement strand
TTGCTCTTGCTACTGCGTCCAGTGGAATTGCCCCAACACTGCTCCAGGGAGGGTGAACACTGCACAGCACCTTCAAGATCCCACTCGACACGCACCTCAAAGAGCAGCCAACATGCAGCATCAAGCGTGGAACAGCATTGGCCAAGGTCATCAAGGATGCTGCTGCCATCATTGTGGATGAGATGACTCACAAGTCAGCCTATGAAGCTGTAGACCGCACACTGCAGGACATCACAGGAGTCCAGCAACCCAAGGGAGGCATCCCCACACTGCTCTGCGGAGACTTCTGATAGATCCTTCCAGTGGTCAAGAGAGGCACCAGATCCAATATTGTCAACGACAGCTGGAAGACATCCCACCTGTGGTGCCATGTGACTGTAAAGCACTTGACCAACATGCGAGCTCACCTGTCTGGCGATGAAGGGGCCACCAACTTCTCCAAGCTGCTCCTGGAGATTGGCAATGGACAGATCCCATTTGCGGCTTTACCAGACACGATCGCAATTCCTCCTGGACTGGGCAAGGTTGTCTCCACACTGGAGGAGCTCAAGGCTGATGTCTACCCTTGCTTGACCACAAATAGAGTCAGGTCTGAGTGGCAGGCTGAGCGTGCAATTCTCTCTCCGCTGAACACCAATGTCAACCAGCTCAACTGGCTCATGGGAGAGTTCCCTGGCGATGAGAGGATCTGCAAGTCTGTGGGCAGTGCCATCTGCGACAAGGAGGCAGTCACTTACCCTGTTGAGCTGCTCAATTCTCTCGAGCTGTCAGGAATGCCACCACACCTATTCAAGCTGAAACTCGGTGTGCCCATCATGATCCTGCAAAACATGGAGCCACCCAAGACCACCAATGCACTGCATCATAACCCGCCTGCATGCCAATGTCATTGAGGCCACCATCTTCTGGGGACCATACAAAGGAGAAGTCGTCCTTCTGCCGAGGATCCCGCTCATTCCGTCCGACTCCGAGCTGCCCTTCCAGTTTCGCAGAGTCCAGTTTCTCTGCAAGCCATGCTTTGCGATGACGATCAACAAGGCTCAAGGTCAGACGTACAAGACAATCGGTGTCGACCTCTCTGTCCTGTGCTTCTCCCACAGCCAGCTGTATGTGGCTGCCTCTCGGACCGGCAGCACAGTGAAGCTCAGCATCCTGGCACACAACAGTCAGACACGCAATGTGGTCTACCCCGAGGCACTGGAGCACTGATGACGAACGCTGACAACGCCAAAGAAATGTGAAATCTGTCCAAATTAAATGTGATATATAAATGTGATATATATTAAGCACCACAATTTACCCCTTTCTTATTCCTATTTTTTTTCCCCGGGCAATGCCGGGTACTCCAGCTAGTGGGAAATAAAATATTTCCATGATGCAAGGTGGATTAAAATGGTTATATGAACGAAATACTCATGATAGCCAACACATGGCTATGCTTTTGTTTCAGCTTGTGTGTGGGGGGGGGGGGAGGGGGCACATGCTTGTGCACTGCAAAGCACCAATGGTTGAATCCAATGTGCAGACAAAATAAATATTAGCTTTATACATTTGATGATGTGGATTGTGAAAGAGCTTTATATACTTAATAAAATTTATTGTGCTTGCATTTTGCAAGCAGCTAAATAACTTAAGTAAATCAAGAATTAGTGATTAGAATGAGGTCTTTATTTAAAAGTTTACATCTATCGTAATTTTGAATGTAAATACAGCAAAAGTTATATAATAAAAGGCAGAAGAGGCGCTTCTTTGCATTGCTTAGCAGCCAGTTTTAATGTAAGCTCCATTGTCTTGGGTCATTGTATTGGGTGAAGAAAATATCACGCTCTTCACTGCACAACCTTCTATGACCGCTGTTTAAAGCGAAATGAAAAGCTTGGTGCACAGATTAATATATCATTTGTCACCATTGCAATATTCTGCAAAGCATTCCATTTCTTTGTACATTGTCTTAGGTCAAGTGACCCGCAATGAGCAGAGTGAGGTTCCACCGGCTGACTTTTATTTGCGGATATTTTCGTTTACAGAAATTTTCCGACTATTTTGTGATTTTTCCTGGGACAAAGGCTTAGAGTTGCAGCAGTATGTGAAATTTTAGCTTTCTAGCCAACCTATAAAGTACTAAACATTTATATCAGTGAGTGGGTCAGTGAGTGACTGAGTGAGTCAGTGGTTAGAAAGAGCTCTATTTATTATATTTATACAGTAAACCCTCCAATATAGTGGGGGTTATGTTCCTGGAAAATGATGCAATAGTTAAACCCGTGATCGTGGAAACCAAGGGCCAATGTGAAGAGGGGACTTCGGTTCCTGGACTTGGAGAAAATATCAAGTAAGATCGACGGCATCCAGAAATACACATTACAATTGAATTAAATGTGTAAATATACATATAAAGCATGTTAACATTGAAATAAACATGTAAATACAATAGTACGGTGTAGATTAAACAAAAACACAGGAGTTTTACCTTTTAAATTTATTACAAAACAGCGTTGTGGGTGAGGGTAAACATATTACGTACTCGCACTGTACTCTGCCGTAAATAGAAAACACAAGACTTAGCTCAGGATGATGCTGTTAGAGGGGGGAGGGTGGACTGGAGTGTGGGAGGTGTGAGCGGGGTAAGGGTGAGAGGGTGAGCGGAGAAAGGTGAGTGGGGAAAGGTGAGCGGGGAAGGTGATTCAGCGAATGGAAAAGCAGCATAAGCTTTATGACAAAGGCGCCTGCAGCATTGCCACAACCCACAATATAGTAAGGTAACACGGTCCTTAAATCACCTTACCTTGAACTACAATCTTCCCTGCTTGAAAAGCAAGGTACAAGATGGCATCGTCTTCCAAAATAATCCCATCTCGTCGATGTTAAAAACCGGCTCCATCATAAATCCCTTTGCCTCAATTTGTTTCAAGAGCTGCGCATGTGAATGAGTGTTTGTGAATGGGGGTTCGAATCTGGGTGTTGGAAATTAAGGGTTTAGGAATAAGGTTTGGATACTGAGTTGGAAAATGAAGGTTTGGGAATGAGGTTTGAGGAAAATGAAGGTTTTGGAATGAGGAAGAATACAATGGGGAAGGTTCTACCGACAATCATTGACCCCGTAATGGCGGACCTTACAGATACTGCATTTTCTCCTCAAGCCAACTTATCTAACAACTCTATCTTTTTGCCCAACGTCATAACCTTTCTCTGCTTTTTGTCACAACTAACTTTGTCCATCACTTTACATTTCAGCTCATTAAAAGCGGTGAATGAGAAACAACACAAAGCTCGTAATGGGAGGTTATCGTACACGCACGGGATGCAAACGATGACTCATCTCAGCTCAAAAACCACGATTGGTCAAAATGAAATCCCATGATAATGAAATCGGAACAATAGGTTGCCTGTGATTGGTCAAAACCCATGATATTGGAGGGTTGACTGTACAGTATATATGCACACTTCCAAGCATTACTGGTATGCCAATGCCTCCAATGTGAGTAGATGGATGCCTTCATCCTGCTTTGCCCTGAAAATAGGCTGATGTAAATGAATGTTTAAAAAAAAATTATTTAGGTATGTACCGTATTGAGAGTATCATCCATCATTGAACTTTTTGAATGTGTCACGTATGTCTACAGTCTCATTTATAGATCAAATTCTTAAATGTTTTTAACAGCAAAATGAGGCATTTTGGAAGGCAAATCTTTAAACACTTTACCCCAGCCCAACTCTCCCCATCCTCATAATAAATATAAACATAAATTACTGCAAAATGAATCTATGTTGTCAAATTTTGTTTTGTTGGTTGGCATTGTTGTTTTGAGATATCAACACATTCCAACTACAACAAAAAAATTAACCACAATGGCATTTACTACAACAAAAAGATAAAACCATAGTCGATGACCTCAAAAAAATCACACCCCAAATGGGTTATTGGGGTATGTAGATTATAATATACAGTAGGTATCTACCTTGTTGAGGTTATCACACTGAAACCTTTGCATTTGGCATCAGTAATGCCTTATTTGCATGGTGTATAAACACAAAAGCAATCAAGAAAAAGAGCATTCAGAGATTGCAGACCCTCGCCAGGACTTGTTTTGTGTGGTGTAGTTTGTGTGTGGTTTGTGTACTCATGTGTTACACAATTAATAAGATATAACGAGAACTGCCACTTTCTAACTGCTGGCAGCGATGACTGGGTACCACGACGTCCCACTTTGATGCAACCCACTTTGATCGGACACCTGACCCTGACCGATGATGTTTATTTTTATTCAATTGAAATCAGAATGGGATAAAAAATAAATTTTATTCAAATCTAATGGAAGATCAAATAGGTACAGTCCTGCATTGGAGCCATCAGAAGGAACCCAAACAAGCAAAAAGCAAAGATTAAGTAATCAGGATGAACCTGAAAAGGATTCATGTTTCAGCTGCTTCTCCTCTACCCTCAATCCCATCCAACTGCAGCCAAGTGAGCATGATTCAAAAAAAGAAAAATCACCAAGAACCCAGATTCAAAAAATTAAATAATTCTGGCTGCCACACCAAGCGTCCGATTGATTAAGTGGTTCAAGGGAATTTTTTTTTTTTTAAAGATTTTCACTCAATCCAGTATGGCAGCCAGACCATGTGACATCAATTATTCGTAAAAACCATGGTATCCCCAAGGCTTGAGGAGCATTTGTGTGATGTTTCCCCTCGATCTGTCCAGCAGTTCTGGAGAAGATTTTTTTTATTGGTTTTAGGGTAAATCCAATATTGCTGCCAAACCGTGTGACCTATGACATCACATGTGTGAACTTTTTTTTCCTCATAGAAAGGCGGTCATACGTGTAAAGTTTTGCCTCGATCTGTTCAGCCATTTCAGAGGAAGATTTTTTTGGGTTTGTTTAAAAAAGCAACAATATGACAGCCGAATCACTTGATCTATGACATCATCATTTTTTTTCTGTGGACCATTTTATCCCGAGATGACCCTCAAAAATTTTCATACTGATCAGATGTAGCGTTCTGCATATGCAATTATGATGTCATAACAAAGGCACCTATGACGTCATTAAAAATCACACTCATTCCCCATGAGGAGTACTTGCTGTGTGCCAAGTTTTAATTTTTTCCTTGGTGCGGTTTCAGAGATACAGAAGTCCAAATTTTTTTCTGTTTTTCCAACATGATGCCACACCACATGACCTATGGCATCATAATTATCATTAAAACATTCTTCATGAGTTGTCGCTCTGATGGTGAAAAATTTGTTTCAATATGACAAGCGGTTGTGGAGAAAAATACTAAAGTTCTGTGTGGACAAACAACCAAACAGACAAACAAACGGACCCAAAAGCAATACCCTCTCCTCTGGTGAGGGTAACGAGAGCAGCAGTTGGAAGAGAGCATACCTCCACCAGGCTGAACAGTTTACGTTTTGTATTCCACCTGATAGGCCGGTTTTGAATCTGGACCCGAACCAGAATCTAATCGACTTATTCTTGTCACCAACTAACTCATCCACCAAGTTTCGTCTGAATCCGTCCACAACTTTTTGAGATGTCATGCCATATATCGTTTTTAGCCCTATCTCTCAATGGTGAAGAATCACTTAAAAAATTCTAGTCATCGGATCCGGATTTGGATCTTCACCAAAATCTAATCAGTTCGTTCTTGTCACTCACCCAACCTCTCCTCAAAATTTCGTCCGAATCCATCCAAAAACTTTTAAGAAATCTTACTCACAAACAAACACACAGACAAACAGACTGGAGTGAAAGTACAACCTCCATCCACCTTCGATGGGGAGGTAAATATCTCACAGATGGTTCCTCGGGTGAAACAAAGGTGACTGCACAGAGAACAAGGGCATTCGTGGATGTCGATATACCTTTTGTCCTTTTAAATAAATAACTGTGATATTAGTGAACAACAAGTATATGGGATTTACCGGATTTAAACCCGGTCCGACACCATCATGGAATGCTTAGATGTAAACAACAAACAGCTGAACCCCTCATGATATAAGATATAAAAGTAAATATGAAGCCAAGTAGTCAACTAAATTTCCATATAGTTTGCAAATTAATGAATCAATGATTGATTAAACAAGATACTTATGAGTCACACACCCACAATGCATACATATATTCCCTAAACAATTATAAAGCTCCACCGGATGTTGGATTATTTCTTCTTCTAAGACTAAATTGCATTTAATGCAACCTCAGATTGACCTTCAATCGAGCCCAAACAACCCAGAAACAAACTTTATTTTTCATCATGCTTTTGGCAAAGATTAACCTTCAGAGATTGCGAGGAAAAGGCAAGCTTCCTTTACGTCTTTAAAGGTCAAATTTCCGACAGCAACAAGAACAGCAGGGTCTCAAACAATTGTTACAGGACAACGATGAGCAGGTAACTCGGCAATTGTTTGTTCCACTCACAATGTCACAAAACTACTACCTCTTGAACGATCCCAATTACTCCAACATTCTTGGCGGGGTTAGGCCAAGGAAAGTTTTTGTCTGAAGTCTTTCATGAACCGACTGGCCAGGCCTGACGTTGCACTCAGAGCGGCAAGAATTTGGAATTTGTTCAGGGTGTCAGTGATACCTCTCCTCCGCTTCACAAAATATGCAAAGGGATCTTCAACATCCACTAATGAACAGTGCTGGCCGATGGGTCTTCCATAATAACGTTCTCTGATGGTGAAGAAATGTTGACACCTGTGACAAAACTGCAAAGAAATTGAAAGGCTTTCAAATTGTGTGTGTGTGTGTGTGTGTGCATACATACGTATGTACACATTGAGCCAAGCCTGGTGTTGGCTTAATGGTTAGGACGGCTGGCTTGGGATCTAACAACAGGTGGGATTGACTCAGCCTGTCATCCTCCTGAGGTTGGCGAAATGAGTAACAGTGTACTGGTAAAAGGGGCACAGCATCAGTGGCACAGCTGTGCTCCAAGAAATGGTCGGAGTAGCGACCCGTCCAAGGTTGTGCCAAATAGCCAAGGAAAAACTGCTTTGGCAGGTGTTATGTTCTGTTCAAGAGTATGGTCCACGAACACATTGAGACACCACCCTGCATGTGTGAAACACCAGGGTGGCAATTTTGCATTGGGTCCATTTCAAACCCAGGCTCAACTGGCTGGTCAAAATGGAAAATTAGTCTTTCTAAAGATTGGTCTCTCTGCTTCGACAGAAATATAAGAACAACAAATTTTCTCCACCAAATGTTGATAAAGGTATACTAACCACCATTGGAAAGAATGTGAAGTTCTGGGAATGAGCCCTTTTTTCAAAGACAGAGCTCTTAGGAAAGTATACACACACACACACACACACACACACACACACACACACACACACACACACACACACACACACACACCTCTAACCTATCTCACCAACCCTCTTAATGGGCCTGGTGTCGGCTTTGCGGCTAGGGTGGCTGGCTTCGGATCCTCGGATCCTGAGTTAAAGCCCCATTGGTGCTGAATTAGCACCAGGCGGGGTGGATTCAGCCTGCCATCCTTCCGAGGTCGGCAAAAGGAGCACCATTGTACTCGTTAAGGGGCACAGCATCACCGGCACAGCCATGCTTCGAAGAAATGATAGGTACCTGGCAGCCAAGCTGCCATACACAAGAACAAGAGAGTCCTCTCAATGTCATGAAACAATTCAACAAAAGTTATTCAGGTTTTATGGGTGCATTACTTAATCATTTATATGCTCGTATTTTCACCACAGGTTTTCATCACATACATCACAGTAATGTCACCGGAAACAACATCAAATGAATCCCTGCATCACATGAAAAACATATGAAAGGTCGACACTTATGAAGAAACCACAAATTAATTGAAACGCTTTCAAATATCAAAAGTGTGTGTGTGTGTACGTGTGTGTACGTGTGTAGTGTGTCGATGTATCCTTAATGAATGTTGCTTTAAGATCAATAGCATATGCCCTGTCGCAACCATATTAAATGTTTGCAATTTCTACTGCGCAATCTTATTATCTGCCAAACAAATCGTATTTTACTTTTGATGCAAAATTACAATCATGTTGTCTGCATCCTCAATCACATTGACCCAAGATAATAGGTTACATACTTACATTTTCATTTTATTGCTTTGATCAGCCAATGTACATATCCAGCACAGGAACATACACAAATACCAAATGACACCACCCTTAGTCTGGCAGCCCTCCATCTCATTAATCTGGAATAACTGTGCCAGCTATATATGCACATAGAACGCCTTGGACTTGCACTGCCTCCCACCAATAGCCATGATGAGTTTCACTGGAATTGGAATTCTAGATAAGGTATTATCATCATGCACCGTCTGTCCGTCTGTCCGTCTCCTTTTTCAACTTCTCCTGCCAAACTGCTGGGCCGATCTGGCTGAAATCTGGCAGCAACTTTCCGCTCCTGACTGGTAACGGGGATTGCAAATCTCGTTCTGGTCACGTGACTTGAAGTAGGTCAAAATGACGGACTTAGTAAATTCCTTCAAAAATCTTCTTCTCCAAACCCACGAGTCAGAATGCTACCAGATTTTGGTTACAACATTAGGCCAGGGTAGGGATGTTAAATTGCGGAGGTCATGCCGATCACGTGACCCGAAGTGTGTCAAAATGTCTTGACAATCAATTTTTGGGAAAATTGCATAAAATTGTTTTACTTCTCCAGACCCACCAGACATTTGGGTTGCAACATAAGACCAGGGTCCAAATAAGCTGCAGGTCCATTGGTCCTATTTTTTATTATAATAATAATTATTATTATTAGAAGAAATAGTAATAATTACTGATTCTCCACCACTGCAGATACTCTGTTGTGAAAATATCTGAAATAAATGCCCACGATTAATGGCTTTGATACATGCAGGAGAGATATCTATAAGGGTTTTGGAAATATTATTCTCACCGTGAAAGTTAACTTTATTAATTGCAACGAAATTGTCCAGAAACAAGCTCCTATAGTTTGGTTAGTTCACCCAAAAGTAATTCTGTGATGCATGGTACTGTCAATGGCAGGATGATCCATTTTCTGCACTGGACGTCCACCTGAGCGACCACCTCATGCAAGAAGGAATACTGAAGATGTTGCGCCAGGATCAACGCACTGCTGTTGTGGTGACGCATAAACTCCAATACATCACCTTTGCCGATTGGGTGAGCCTAGAATGCACCGTCATCAAGAACTCACACTCAAACCATTAAAAACAGTTGTACCTTTGTTGAGTCTTCATATAGTTACCTTTGATGAATGTCTCCCTGTTGCATTTTTTTGTATTGATGAATTCCTTATCCATTTGCTGATTTGAATTGCCCAACAAAATGAATGTCCGGAGACCATATTAAGCATTAGGGATGGAATCTGCATGTAAATGTATACAAAAGAACTGGTCATCACGTGAAGGACAGGTGGGTATTCAGGAAACATTCCAAAGGGCAAAAGTTGCATGTTGTGTTCCTGTGTACATTTTGTTTTACACACAAGGAAGTTTGGCACAGGACGAGGCCATTCTGCCGATCATGTCTACGCTGCACCAACCTCAGTATCATCACCCCTCCACACACAAGCCAATATTCCTACACCCCTCTATCTCCAATGCATCCATGTACTTATTTAAATCCCGTTTTAACTTATCCACTCCCTTCACTGCCACTACCTTTCCGAGGAGACTATTCCATGCATTAATCGCTCTCCAACTGAATGAACCCTGCCTTTAAACTGTCCTAACTCTCATCTTTACCCTTAAGCTCTAGCCTATGGTACTAACACTGTCCACTCTGCTGAAAAACTCCACTTCACCTTCTTGTCCACACCCTTCATTATATTATAAACATCTCCATCAGATCCCCACACATTCGCCTCCTTCCTAATATATAAAGACCTTGCTCCTTCAAACGTTCCTCAAAAATTGAGTCCAGCTAGGCCCAGAATCAATCTAAAGCTCTCTGCAGTATCCCTCTCCAAGGCAGCTATATCCGTCCTCAGACGTGGTGACCAATACTGCACACGATATTCAAGATGAGGCCGCCTCACTAAGTCGCTGTCCAGTGTGAACATGACTTCTTTCAGTATATAATCTCTATTTTTATTATTATTATTACCCATCTCCAGCACCTTACATTTCTTTATGTTAAACTGCATCTGCCAGTGTTTTGCCCAATCTATTAAAGTATACTAGACTTTCCTGAATCTCATCACCACCCTCTCTGTTATCTTCCAATTACCTCCAAGCTTTAACAATCATCTGCAAATTTTGAAAGCAGGCTCTTAACCCCACTATCCAAATCATTGATGTACATTATGAGTAATATAATGGTCCCAATACCGATCCGTGAAGTACCCCACTACTTATGTACATCTTCACAGCTAGACATTCTCCCACTTGCAGTAATTTCTTGTTTCCTATCACCAAGCCATTTTCCAATCCAGTTATGTACTCTACTAGCCACTCCACAAGCACTCACCTTAGCTAGCAACCTCCAATGTGGTACCCTATCAAATGCCTTCTGAAAGTCTAGATACACGACATGAAAGGTCAAGATAAATTACTTCGTGGAACTCCAATAAATTTGATAAACATGATCTCCGTTTGGTAAATCCATGCTGACTACCTTCAATTAGTTTGAAATTATTCAAATGTTTCCCTATCCGTTCCAAAATTAACATCTCCAACACCTTCCCCACCAATGAGGTCAAGCTAACAGGTCTGTCGTTCCTCAATTCTTCTCTGTATCCTTTCATCAATAACCGTATTACATTTGCTACTCTCCAGTCCTCTGGAACGTATCCCGACTCCAGTGAACTGTTAAGGTATCCGCTAATACCATGCTCATCAGCTCTGCCACCTCCCGCAATACTCTAAGATGCATACTATCCGGTTCTGGAGCTTTATCACCCCTCCATTGTTCTAGCTGCTTCTTCACTTCCACCTCTCTGAAATTTATCTCTTGTAAAAGTTCTTCCTTACCTCCGAGATGGATACCCTCCACCATTGGATGTTCCCCTGACTGTTCCCATATAAATTTGAAGCAAATGAAATAATACACCCGAGCGGGTTTGACGGTCAGCTCGGATACAAAACTTGATGCAACCGAGTGTTAATCAACCTTAGCGACGATGGAAAGTGAAAAAATAATTCAAATTTAATATAAAATAAACGCGTGAGGCCGCTCGAAGCAAAAAATCTCCATATTCTAGGAATCATTCCCAACATCATTATACAATTTTAAAACCCGCGTTTATGGCCATGAAATAAATACTCTAAGTGTGTGCATTTAATAGCTGTATCCAGGACAGAGCTGGACCCCAACTAAAAAGGACCCTCGGGCCACCGACAAGCTCAATCACTCGCTGCCTGCACGTCTGTGCGGCGTCACATGACCAGTTAGCTCGCCGTGGGATGAAACACCCCCAACAAAATCTTAAAATGTACATTTTTCATCGGAATTCTTTCAGATACTTGAAGAGCACATCCCCAAACCATCTAAAATATAAACATTAATCTCACAGACGCTATGAAGAAGTAGTCCCTCAGGAGGACAGGTTACGAGGTGAAGCAGTGAATGGAAAGCATGTGGTGTCCCTCCCAGAGTCTCACGGTTATTTGAATTGAATATATTTTCCTCATGAAAAGTGTGTTTCTGAGCGGATTTGCATGAAAATTATCTTCACAAAACGTGTAGCTACACCACAAGGTCCCAAAAGTGAAAACAGAAATCAACTATA
>CM068952.1:129429505-129440969 GCA_035128595.1 Eptatretus atami | reverse complement strand
GCAATTTTCTACGTTTTTGACCTTGTGACCTTGACCTTGGGACGAAAATGAAAAATCGGACAACGACAAGATTTATATAATTCATTCATTTTGCTATTCAAATATTGAAGAACCCATTCCATTCAGTCAATTCCTGAGGAGAAGATAGATTTTTAATCCGACTACCCCCTAAAAATGGCTATTTTTTGGGCGAGGCTCCGCCCATTTCCCTCATCCAGGAAAACACAACTAGACATTGATATCAAACACATAACCAAGTTTCATCAAGATCAGATCAAAGTCCACAGAGTTATGCTCTGGACAGACAGACACAGACATAATGAATATAGTGGTTACTGGCTGGCGCTCGTGAACCAATAAACACGACAGATCCGGTTTAGAAAAATTAGCTTTGATTGAGGTGGAAGGAGCAGTTGCAAATTTTACTTACATGTGGAGCAATCCGGAACTGGAAGATCTGATAAAATCATTACTCAATAACTAAATGCAACACTGCAGCATACATACATTAGAAATGCAACCTTATTGTTATTCTCAATGCAGGAGAAACTGATCTACAATAAAAGAAAACTGTAGGTACAGCCAACTGGAGCACACAAAGCACACTCTTTTTTTTCTTTTTCAATGCCAAGACTATGTCCTAATGTCTGATAACTATTCACCAATAAAATAATTGTCCCCCACCCCTCCGACGAGGTCAGAGACAGGAGACATTAAAATGAACTCCGTCCGACCAACCGATCATCCATCCATGACCGATCATCTGTCCGTTTAATTTTGTGTACGCGATATTTCTAAAACCGTTCAATATTTAGCTTTCATGTTGCAGATATCTATTCTTCATGACATCATCTCAACCTGATTAGATCACGGCTGTGATTGGTTGAATTATGTTGCCATGGCAACCATCTCGGTAACTTGGCTTGTATACGAGATATTTCAAAAAACGTTCAAGATTTAGGTTTCATCTTTCACAGATCTATTACTCGTATCACCCAAAAGGACCTAAAGTATCAGCTCCTTGTTTTCTTTGAAATCTTGGCTGAATTTATGTCAGTTTCTTTCATTATCCTGTTTACTCCATGCAGTTCCCTCATTCGAAGTTAAAGTATTTTATCCGCACCTTGGTGCAGACTCCTGCAGGACCCAACTAGTTACTTTCTTCCAACTTGATTTCCTTTGCTGTTTCTACTGTATTTTCCTTTCTATTGCCAAACATTTTTATCCATTCTGCTGGTGTATCATTTATACTATGGACTATTGTCTTTCTCGGACTATATTAGTTTCTAGAATACTTCTTCCTTCAACTGGGTTTCATCTTGAAGGCTTTTGTAATGTCCTTACCACTAGGGTATCAATGTAACACTCCTTAACTAACACGTAGCAACTCTGCATGGAGTCCTATTTGTCCCACTTATTGCCGTGCTTTCCTTGTCATGGTTCAGTAGACCATCACAATGTGATCTCTTCCTTTAACCTAATAACTTGTGAATTAAAATAACATTATGCATTCTCTATCTACCATAAGTATGCTAAAACTTCAATAGAGTCATTTTAGAAACCGACTAAATCACAACAATTAGCATGAGCTATCCTAAATACCAATCATACTTAGCTTCATTGAAAATGTGTGGAGCTTTGGAGACGACACCAAGAATGGTTGGAGTTGATGATCAAATACATCCTTCATAATGGGAGTCCAGCATTGTGATTTGTATCATTGTGTGCACAGCAGAAGATGCAGAAGTCGAAGCAAGAGTTCATGGGCCTCAGAATCTTCATGCTAGTGAGACCTCATGGAGGGAGGTTCGACGCTACCTTCAAGACTGTGGTCCTGTTTTGCTCACCCTAATGCTGTTCTCACAGCTCTTCAAACATTCTGCTATGCTGGCATCGGACTACTGGCTTGCACTGTGGACCAGCGAGGCGAGCACCAATCATAGCAATTATGGCAACAGCAGCTGTCTCAAATCAACGGAGGTACTTTGAGAGAACTGGGATCAGGTATCTGCTGATGGAGATGCCATGACAGTTCACAGATCATTGAGTTGTTTGTTTGTTTTTAAAGTAGATAGGCAACGCATTTGAAATACTGTACCTGTTATTTATACTACATTGTCTATTCTAAAATTACTTATGACCTACCAAACAAAATCCTAACCAATGCGCAAAGGTTTCTGTGACTGTGAAGGGTTAAAGTCAATGAGAAAAGGCTGAATCGCACAAATATCATTTTATTTATGATTCATGCTGTGATAAAACAATATATTTTTACATCACGTCACCACAACATTATAAACTAGATTAGAAGGACACTCGGTAGAGCGCATACCTCTGCCAAGCTGATTAGTTTACATTTTGTATCCCACTGATAGACCAGATCTGGATTTGGATCTGAACTAAAATTTAATCGGCTTGTTCTTGTCACCTAATCAATTCTCAACTTGTTCTTGTCACCTAATCAAGTCATCCACCAAGTTTCGTCTGAATCGTTCCACAACTTTTTGAGATATCATGCTGTATATCATCTTTGGCCCTATATCTCAATGGTGAAGAATCACTTTTAAAATTCTTCTGGATCCGGATCTTCACCAAAATCTAATTATTTCTTCCTTGTCACACTCCAAACCTGCCCACCAAGTTTCATCCGAATCCATCCACAACTTTTTGAGATATCCTGCACACAAACAAACCAAATGAAATTGCTCGTTGAGCAAGGAATTGCCGAATAACTTTGTCATATCTCCATGATCTCTGAAAAAACAAAAACCTGGAAATCAATTTGGTTCTTATAATCGATAGTGCTACTGTTTAATGAGTTATAGCACTTAGTTTGGTCATGATCATAACTTGGAAGTCAATCGGACTTGAAATGGCGTTTTTATCGCAATTTGAAATTTTTGACCGACCCCCCTGACATTCGACCCCGACCGCTAAGAAGGGTGCTGGGTGACACCCCAATGAGACATATGGTTGGATGCAGTATTGGAAGATGCACATTTTGGATTTGGTTTGAAGTCGATACGACCATTTTAGCGGACGTTATTGCTAAAATAAGAATTTCGGTTTTTCGGTGACCTTGACCTTGACCTTTGACCTAGATTCACCAAAAACAACGAGTGTCTAAGTTGGACCATGGCCGACGTCTGTACCAGTTGGTTTCATGATTGCTGAAACGGTGTGGCTGCTACAGGGTAAACAAACACACAAACAAACAAACAGACATACAGAATGACACACACAACCGACCAACATAATTGCCTAAATCCGAAAGATTCCGGCAATTAATAAACGGACAGAAAGGAATGAAAACATAACTTCCGTCCACCTTTGGTGGGTGGAGGTAATTAAGGTACAAGTCATGATAAATCCTTATCAATACCATTTATCAACACTTTTTTGCCCATTTTTGAATGGGTGCCCAAGAGATCAATGTCTTATGTTAAGATGAAGTAGATTGCAGTCTAACCCCCCTAACCAGTCATCTCCTCCCTCCCCCTCCATTGAACAGTGGTGTGATTTTGACCATGGGTGGTACTTGACCGGCTTTGTCGTGCTGTGTTCATTGGGAATGCTTCTCTGCCTTGCATCGTCCCTTGCTGTTGAGTGTACGGGTCTAAGAGCCGCCAGAGCATTGCACCATGGCCTGTTGTCTCGCCTTGTTCTCGCACCCATGAGGTGAGGCCTACACATGTCACTATGTCAAGGACATTCCCATTATTATTTGTTTATAGCTCTACAATTACCTAACCATGGTTATTTTCATAAAAGCAGTAATATAAATAATCTACAAAGATGTACTGATTTATTGCAACAAGAGGTTGTAAATATTTTTTCATTTGTTGTTGGTGAAATTATTGGTGTCAATGACAAACAGGATATATTCATAAAACTTCCTTCAGTGAACCGACCTTACATTTCAATCAACTATGAAATAATTAATTAATCTCAAAGGACCAAAAAGAAAAAGGTCATAAAAGCAGAAAAGGGGCAAATAAAAGAATTGTAACAAAGATGAAAGCTGCAGGACGTATCAGCCTTGTAAAAAGTAAATACCGCCAGTATCTGCCTCTCCGAGACAAAATACCATGTACAAACTTTTCATTCTTCACAGAAATGCAAACCCTTAATTTTTAATCGCAAATCACAGGTGACATATTCACAGAAATCCAAGGTAAGGTGGGACAAGAAATATGAAACATTTACAATTGCCCTTTACATAAAGCAATTCAACACAAAACATGTTGAAATTTGAGAACTTGATTGAACGCAATCGTATCGAATGGCATTGTATGCATATTGGGCCGGGAGTCAATTGCAGGTTGGGCCAGCAGGTAGCATCATTTCTGGGAAACGGGGTGGAGGTGAGGAAATTTGTCCAGGTGCCAGCAATGACTCACCCTACAAATCAATAAAAGACACAGTGGGGTTTATCACATTCGTCAGCAATAAATGTCAGTATTCGTGTCCACAGGTTATCATCACCTCTGAGGGAACGGCACATTCATTGATGCACAACGTCTTGCTGGCGAAACGCCAGTCTGACAGCTTATGGTCGGGTTGAGAATCCTACTATTAATTTCCAATTGGTCACTGGCTTTGACACCAATACAAGTTTTATTATGGACCCCAGGTATCAAAAGCTACATGTATCGACCAAACAGTTTCAAATGGAGCACCTCGCCGCCATTAGAGTATTTCATTTGCATCAGATGTGGCAATAAATGTGAATTGTTGCTCCCAGCTTGCCAGCTTGGTGACAGAAGATGCCATTTGCATTTTTGCCACCAACATCCCTACCCCCCCCCCCCCCCCCCCCCCCCGTTTAAAATCACATACGTTTACAGGCAACTTGCTAGTCTAACCAAAAGATGATAGCTCAAAAGCAAATATGCTACCTCTGCAACTCTCTGCCATCCCACTTTTAGTTAAATACGTAAGTTCTGTAAATTATTTTCAAATAATTGACATGACGTATGTGGGGCACGCGTATGATTGACGCAACATGGGACATATCGTCTGACTTTCTCATTTCAGTGGTTTCCTCCCCTCCTCTCTTTCCTCTTATCCTGTTCATTCGTTCCCTTGATATTTGTCCCACTGTCAGATAGATCTACCTTTCTTTTCCATGAGCCTCGATCTTGGAAAGAAAATAAATGGTTGACTATAGGCCAAAATAAAGCTGTTTTTTGGACGAGTCACTGAACAGATTTTACGAATTTCCAGCATTATTGGACAATTAATATTCCTTATTAAGGAATATTAATTCCATAATAAGAAATGTCCAAATAGACATTTGGCCTGGATTAAAACTGGTGGGAATGGAATATCAGAACTTCTCTTTGTCAGCCTTAAATAAATTTATAGATGCAAGGGCAATGTATTACGATGTAATTTGCATGATGACATGATCACTCTTTGCATGACCACTACAATCTGACAAGCTTCTTGGTTGTTGCTTCTCATCGTATTGGCATCTGATCAATTGTAGCAAGCAGAGCTTGTGGTAATGTTCAACTCAAACATCCTATCACAGTAAAGTGTTCATATTCACTACCAAACTCTGTCCATGGAAAACTAAAAAAAAAAAAATAATAATATATATATATATATTCCACAGCCCTTTCTCAAGTAACGATGACAACAAATGCAGTCCATAAACCATCTCACAATAATAAAAAGTCATGCAATACTAAATCACCACTACGTTCTCATTGAATTGTACTCCATCCGACATGGCAACAAGCACTCGTGGAAAGGTTCAGATCTACTTATTCTAAAGAATAATTATGCATATTCAAATTGCAGTTCTAAATGCAGCAACTTTTAACTTATATTTACCACTAGTACTACGACTATCACTACAAACATTGCTACTACTACCATTACTACTACTACTACTGCTATTGCTATTACTACTAATCTTGTAAATATTTTCAAGTGTTTGTGCATTTGTTTGTGTGTTGTTCTTTCACAACCGAAGCGTAGCACCTCGAGGCCCCAAATTGTTAGTGTCGGTACTTCAGAATCTGGGTAAGGCTTAAGCTACCACACCTTGGCCTTGATGCCTGTTTTGAGGCCACCAAAGGTCGCTATAAAGTGTATATTGGGATGTGGGGTCAGACAGTGCTGCAGCCGGCCCAGAGGCAGAGTGTAACCACGAAAGGCCATCAACTCCATAGCTTTTCAATGTCCAACACGTCCCAAAACACAGCTGGACAGCTACTACTTCTCTACCATGCTACTACTTTCTCTAACTGTCCCAAATTAATGCCACTTTCCTGTGGAGTCGGCCGAGGGGCAAATTTGGTCTTTCAAAAACTGTCTGACCAGGCCTGACATTCAACTGAAGGTTTTGGGAAGGGATTTCGAATTTTTTAAAAAAAAAAATTGCCAGAGTGCCTGTGATAACTCACCTACTCTTCACAAAAGACACCATGGGGTCTAAACTGAACAAAGCATTTTGGCATATCGAAAACATTAACATTTTTGCAGAATTCCTTCAAAGAACAATTACTGTAACTGAAATGTGTTTGCTTTTATTTAAGATTTTAGAAAATTTGCATGTACATATTTGTTTTGTCCATAAAAATGTGTTTAGATATTTTCATTTTATAGGATTATTTCATAAAATTTATGCCTGATATCAATTCATTTCATATCGTTCATTTTCCATGTTTGTGTCACCTTTGATAGGTTTTTTGACACTACTCCTCTAGGAAGCATCCTAAACCGATTTTCGGCTGACACATATATGATTGACCAGGTTGGTAAAAAAAAAAATAATGTAATCGTTCACTTTCGTCACGTGCCCATCATTGGCTGCTTTGAAATTCATTATTTGCCATCATCCTGTTTCTTGACACCGAGTTATTACTCTTGTGTGAGAGCTGAAAGATGCCATGCCAGATATTTTCCCTTTTAAGTTCTGACATCTGAAAGCCAAATGACAATTGAAAGACATGTTTATAAATTTACATGAGTCTATGGTTGCTGCAGTGTTGAAGTAATATTCACAAAGGTGCATAATCAAAAGTCATAAGAGATGAATCATGTACAACATTGTAATGGGAACAACCAGAGAAATGATTCCTTTTGTCCATCTCGTGTGTTAATGGACCGACCACCTGTTTGGTTAAACTAAAGCAGTGCCCTACTTAATAAACCACAAGAACAAATTTCTGTTGAGGTTGCGTATCAATCGAATTAGGCCTGGTCTTGGCTTAATGGTTAAGGTGGCTGGCTTAAGATCAACAAGCAGCCGTAGGCTGCACATAAATTGAGGATGATTAATAGAATTGCATCATATTTATGGCAATTGCTAAAGAAATTTGCTTTTCATGCCATACTGCAGCAGAACAATAGCCTTTAGTTTTCATTTTGGCATAAAATAAAAATCCTTAGTGACGGTTCGAATGACCGTACCTAAGACATTGACTTTCTTAAATTTTTTATCCATTTCCTGTCGATTGATCACCTTTACTTGTGTCCACACCATCCATCCATTGGGACCATACCCTGTGCAGATCATTGGTGCTCTCTAAGCAGTCTCCTTGGCTATTGGGCACAATCATGGACGGGTCACCACTCCGACACAGGATACCAGCCAGCATGCTGGCACTCATTTTGCCAACCTCGGAAGGATGACAGGTCGAGTTAACCCCACCTGGTATTAATTCAATAGTTGAGGGGATTTGAACTCAGGGCCCTAGGATCCCAAGCCCACCACCCTAACCATTAAGCCAACACCAGACATCACACCATCCCATGTCTACATTTCACGTGGATAATATCTCATGATCCGCATCTACATGTTAGATTTCCACATTCGTGCTTTCCGCATCTTCACATTTCACCGATCTGCATTTAAAATGTCCTCATCTGGTGTTTCTGCATTTCCCATGTCTGCTTCACTTGTTTCTTTGTTCCTTTTATCAGCTTCACCTGTATCCCCCATATTCACGTTCCCTGTGTCCGTAGTCCCCCTCCCATGTATTCGTTTCCTTTCAATGTGTCAACATAGGGTTGTGGTTATTTTGTGCGGTGTTTCCTTTGAATCTGCTTCCTTTGAATCTGTCGATTCTTAGAAGCTATGCATATTTAAGACCAGTTCTTATGAAACTGGATGACATCTATAGAATAATGGGTTGCTCTCCATTTCGGATGAATAACCGGTTTATGCTACATGTTTGTAACTTAACTCCCCGTGTTTACATTTGCTCCCCTAAGAAGTAAATCGGGCTATTCCACATCCAACAACAAATTCAGTTAAGTGCAATGAAGTAATCTTTCTACATCAATATACTTACCTTTTGCGTTATTGGCAATTTTCAACAAGGCATTTGAATCGAACAATGACCTTTGTTCGATGGGAGTTTATTATGATTATTTTGTGTGTGTGTGTGTGTGTGTGTGTGTGTGTGTGTTGTACACTGCCGAGCTACTTACTAAGAGCTAACACACAAAACGTACAACAAGGGGAGACAAGAGGAGGCAGGAGAGGGAAGGACAAAACAGTAGGGAACAGAGACATGAGGAGATCTGTGGAAAGCAAAGTAATGGGCCAGAGTACACGGGGTAATCAAGATGGACACGACAGGGACTTTCAGGTCCTTACACGACAGGGACTTTGAAGGAGGTGGGTTTGAGGGTCGATTAATGGGGGTAAGAAAGATTAATGGTGGTAAAAAAGGTTGGATGACGGAGAATAAAGATGTGGTGAACGGCTGTTTTTGAAGACTTGGAGGAAGAGTGGTTTTGAAAAGAGTTTGGGAGTTTGTTCCAAAGTTGGGGAAAAAAGAGGAATGAAAGAGTGAAGTGGAGTGTGATTCTTGAGTTTGGCAGTTTTACCAGAAAGGGGTTGCTGGCAGACCTTGAACGCCCTGCAGAAATATGGAGGTGGGTGGGGGGGACATATCTCAGACAGAGCGGGGGGGGGGGGTGAGGCGGAGAGGTGGTGGTAGAAGACAGAAAGGAAATGGTCGAAAACAGAAAAGACCACCAACCTGCCTGCGATGAGAGAGTGAGGAACCCAAAGTCTCAGCCTCATCGCGGGAGATGCAATGATCCTAGAAGCCTTGTTTTCCACAGCATGAAGCCGAGAAACGTGAGAGGAGCGAGTGCCAGCCCAGAGGGGAGAGCAGTACTCCATCAGGCTGCAGATGAAAACTTTGTATGTAGTCAGGAGCTCAGGTGGCCAAGGAAGGACTTTGCATGACGGAGGTTGCTCAGTCAGTGACTGGCTTTGCAGACCAGGTTGGAAATATGGCTTTCCCAAGAAAGATCATGGCAAGATAGTGAGACCAAAAGCTTGAATGAAAGGACTTCTTCAAGAGTATTGTTGAAAATGTAGATGGGGAGGGGGGGGGGTTCCAGAAGGTCCTTTCACAGAGAGACATAGTGAGAGTATAAGATTTGTCAGGATTGAAAGACATGTTCCACGTGTTGGACCGTTTGTGATTTTATCCAGATCTGCAGTGAGCGAAGAAGCTGCTGCTTGCCAATCTGAGAGATGACAGATGGTAACGGCAGAGGGTGGAGTCATCAGCAAAGAGAGTAAGGAGGATTTACCAGAGATTCAGAGAGATCATTGATGAAACCAGAAAAAAGAACAGGCCCAGAACGCTGCTTTGAGGAACTCAGCCCTGGCAGGAAAGAGGGGATGAGAGAACTCCATTTAGGGCCACATGTTGACTGCGACAGGAGAGGAACTCTGTGAGCCATAAGTGGAGATGGCATTGGATACCACAGGAAGAGAGTTTGGTGAGCAGGGCAGGGTGCCAGACCATATCAAAAGCATGCGATATGTCTAGGGATATGGCTGATTTCATGTCCGGCATTGAGGATCTCCATCCATTGTTGGGAGAGCAGAAGCACCATATCCAGGGTAGAGTGACCTGGTTGTTGTTGTTCGTCTTTCGGCTGATCCCGTTAGGGGTCGCCACAGCGGATCATCCGTTATGATCCGCATACTGATTTGGCATAGGTTTTACGCCGGATGCCCTTCCTGACGCAACCCTGGTCGCCTCTTACGACACAGGGATAAGGATTGGGTTTCACCATGATTCCGGGCTGCCCTACACCCTCTCATAGCGTGGCCCAGCGCAGAGCTCCCGTCCTCAAGCGATCCTCCAACCCAAGCCTCCGAGTAGCCGGATTACAGGCGCACGCCACTACGCCCGGTTGGTAGAGTGACCTGGTCTGAAACCAAATTAATGATCGGAAATCAAGCCATTGGAGAAGAGGAAGGAATGAATGGAAGAGAAAGGTTTTCATTCTGAATGGAAACCTGATGTTTGAACCTGTTGTTTGTATTTTTTCAGAACTTCTATCATGTTTCCAGAACTTCTATCATGTTGGATAGCCGAGTTTCCTTCTCAGTAACTCGTTTTAAATATATCTTTGTGTTGAAATAATTCAGCATCTTTTTGTATGTTGTATTTTGTTTGTGAACTAACTAACAATATATGTGCAAATATTATCCCATGATTTAACAGGTGTTTGAAGCCTGGTGTTGGCTTGGTGGTTAGGGTGGCTAGCTTAGAATCTTAGGACCTTGAGATTCAGCCCTGTTGGCTGCTGAATTAACACCAGGTGGGGTCGACTCAGCCTGTCATTCTTCCAAAGTCGGCGAAATGAGTACCAGTGTACTGGTGGAGGGCACAGCATCAACAAATGATAGCTACCCGGCAAGCCAAGCTGCCATACGCAAGAACAGAACAGAACAGGTGTTTTGCATTCTAATTGCCTTGTGATAACCTAAAACATCACTTTGAAATGGCTCCTTAAAAAAAAAATGCTTGTTTTCCAAAAAACCAGAACCTATGTGATAAAAAAAAATGCCTTTCATGTCAAGAATCATGATTTATACATTTGCAATTTTTCTCACCCAATCAACAACGTTGCACCAAACTGTTCATCCACTGGGCCGACACCACTTTTGACTTTACATAACATGGAGTTGGCCTCCAAAAAATGTCAACAATGTTGATGGTACTTTTTTTTGTATACATTGATAACGGTCGTATGAGAGCTAACACACAACGCCACAGCAAAGGGGGCATGAGACAAGAGGGACGGGAGAGGGAAGGAAAACAGTGGGGAACATAGACATTAGGATATCTGTGGAAGGGGAGGGATGGGGCGGGAGCACGGGAGTATAACAAAGATGGACATTACAGGGACTTTCAGGAAGGAGAGCAGGGAATTTGAAGGAGGTGGGTTTGGGGTGAATTAACGGGGGTAGAAAAGATTGAGGTTTTGGATGGGGGAAGATAAGGGGTGGTGGTGAACGGCTGTTTTGAAGGCCTGGAGGGAAGAATGGGATTGAAGAGGGTGTGGGAGCTTATTCCAAAGGTGGGGAAAAAGAGGAATATAAGAGTGAAGGTGAGGAGTGATTCGTGATTTTGGTAGTTTTACCAGAAGGAGGTTGTTGGCAGACCTTGAGCGCCCTGCAGAAATATGG
>CM068952.1:129406697-129429480 GCA_035128595.1 Eptatretus atami | reverse complement strand
CGGGCCTGGTGGGTTTGGTGAAACGGTGTGGCTGCTATCAGGGTAAACAAAACACACAAACAAACCAAAAGACATACAGAAATGACACAGCCACAAACGACCCAACATATGCCTAAATCCGAAAGATTCCGGCAATTAATAAACGGACAGAAAGAATAAAACATAACTTCCGTTCCACCTTTGTGTGGGTGGAGGATTAAGGTTACAAAGTCATGATAAATCCTTATCAATACCATTTATCCACACTTTTTTTGCCCATTTCTTTGCAATGGGTGCCCCAAGAGATTCAATGTCTTTATGTTAAGATGAAGTAGATTGCATCTAACCCCCCTAAACCAGTCATCTCTCCCTCCCCCATTGACATTGACCCAATCAGTAGGTGTGATTTTGACCATGGTGGTACTGACCGGCTTTTGTCGTGCTGTGTCATTGGAAATGCTTCTCTGCCTTGCTCGTCCTTGCTTGTGAGTTACGGGTCTAAGAGCCGCCAGAGCATTGCCACCATGCCTGTTGTCTCGCCTTTGTTCTCGGCACCAGAGGTGAGGCCTACACATGTCACTATTGTTCAAGGACCATTCCCATTTATTATTTGTTTATAGCTCTTACCAATTACCTTAAACCATGGTTATTTTCATAAAAGCAGTAATATAATATATCTACAAAGATGTCTGATTTATTGCCATACAGAGGTTGTAAATATTCTTTTCATTTGTTGTTGCGTGAATTATTGGTGTCAATGACAAACAGGATATATTCATAAAACTTCTTCAGTGAACCGACCTTACATTTCAATCAACTATGAAATAATTAATTAATCTCAAAGGACCAAAAAGAAAAAGGTCATAAAGCAGAAAAGGGGCAAATAAAAGAATTGCTAACGAAAGATGAAAGCTGCAGACGATCAGCCTTGTAAAAAGTAAATACGCCAGTATCTGCCTCTCCGAGACAAATACCATGTAAAACTTTTTCAATTCTTCACAGAATGCAAACCTCTAGATTTTTAATCGCAAATCACAGGTGAATATTCACAGAAATCCCAGGTAAGGTGGGAACAAGGAAATATGAAACATTTACAATTGCCCTTTACATAAAGCAATTCAACACAAAACATGTTGAAATTTGAGAACTTGATTGAACGCAATCGTATCGAATGGCATTGTATCATATGGGCCGGGAGTCAATTGCGTTGGCCAAGCAGGTAGCATCATTTCTGCGGAAACGGGTGGAGGTGAGGGAATGTTCCAGGTGCCAGCAATGACTCACCCTACACAATCAATAAAAGACCACATGTGGGGTTTATCAACATTCGTCAGCATAAATGTCAGTATTCGTGTCCACACGGTTATTCATCAGCCCTGAGGACACGGCACATTCTTGATGCACAACGTCTTGCGGCGAAACTCCAGTCTGACAGCCTTATGGTCGGCGTAGAATCCTACTATTAATTTCAATTGGTCACTGGCTTTGACACCAATACAGTTTTATTATGGACCCGTATCAAAAGTACATGTAATCGACCAAACAGTTTTCAAATGGAGCACCTCGCGCCATTAGAGTATTTCATTTGCATCAGATGTGGCAATAAATGTGAATTGTTGCTCCCGCTTGCCAGCTTGGTGACAGAAGCATCGCCATTTGCCATTTTTGCCACCAACCACCCTACCCCCCCCCCCTCCACCCCGTTTAAATCACATACGTTTACAGGCAACTTGCTAGCTCTAACCAAGATGATAGCTCAAAAAGCAAATATGCTACCGTCTGCAACTCTCTGCATCCCACTTTTAGTTAAATACGTAAGTTCTGTACATTATTTTCAAATAATTGACATGACGTATGTGGGGCAACGCGTATGATTGCACGCAACATGGACATATGTCTGACTTTCTCATTTCAGTGGTTTCCTCCCCTCCTCTCTTTCCCTCTTAGTCCTGTCATTCGTTCCTTGTATTTGTCCCACTGTCAGATAGATTACCTTCTTCTTTCCATTGCGCCTCGATCTTGAAAGAAAATAAATGGGTTGACTATAGGCACACAATAAAGCTGTTTTTTGGATCGAGTCCACTGACAGATTTTAGAATTTCCAGCATTATTGGACAATTAATATTCTTAATAAGGAATATTAATTCCATATAAGAAATGTCAAAAGACATTGGGCTGGATTAAAACTGGTGGGAATGGAATATCAGAACTTCTCTTTGTCAGCCTTAAATAAATTTATAGATGCAAGGGCAATTGTATTACGATGTAATTGCATGATGACATGATCACTCTTTGCATGACCACACTACAATCTGACAAGCTTCTTGGTTGTTGCTTCTCATTCATACTGGCATCTGATCAATTGTAGCAGCAGAGCTGTGGTAATGTTCAACTCAAACATCCTATCACGTAAAGTGTTCATATTCACTACCAAACTCTGTTCCCAGGAAAACTAAAAAAAAATATATATAAATATATTATATATTTATATATATATATATATATATATTATATAATATATATTCCACAGCCCTTTCTCAAGTAACGATGACAACAAATGCAGTCCATAAACCATCTCACAATAATAAAAAGTCATGCAATACTAAATCACCACTACGTTCTCATTGAATTGTTACTCCATCCGACATGGCAACAAGCACTCGGGAAAGGTTCAAGATCTACTTATTCTAAAGAATAATTATGCATATTCAAATTGCAGTTCTAAATGCAGCAACTTTTAACTTATATTTACCACTAGTACTACGAACTATCACTACAAACATTGCTTTACTACTAATACTACTACTACTACTGCTATTGCTATTACTACTAATCTTGTAAATATTTTCAAGTGTTTGTGCATTTGTTTGTGTGTTGTTCTTTCACAACCGAAGCGTAGCACCTCGAGGCCCAAATGTGTTAGTGTCGGTACTTCAGAATCTGGGTAAGGCTTAAGCTACCACACCTTGGCCTTGATGCCTGTTTTGAGGCCACAAAGGTCGCTATAAAGTGTATATTGGATGTGGGGTCAGACAGTGCTGCAGCCGGCCCAGAGGCAGAGTGTAACCACGAAAGGCATCAACTCCATAGCTTTTTAATGTCCAAACACGTCCCAAAACACGCTGGACAGCTACTACTTCTCTACCATGCTACTACTTTCTCTAACTGTCCCAAATTAATGCCACTTTCCTGTGGAGTCGGCCGAGGGGCAAATTTGGTCTTTCAAAAACTGTCTGACCAGGCCTGACATTCAACTGAAGGTTTGGGAAGGGATTTCGAATTTTTTTAAAAAAAAAATTGCCAGAGTGCCTGTGATAACTCACTACTCTTCACAAAAGACACATGGGGTCTAAACTGAACAAAGCATTTTGGCATATCCGAAAACATTAACATTTTTGCAGAATTCCTTCAAAGAACAATTACTGTAACTGAAATGTGTTTGCTTTTATTTAAGATTTTAGAAAATTTGCATGTACATATTTGTTTTGTCCATAAAAATGTTGTTTAGATATTTTCATTTTATAGGATTATTTCATAAAATTTATGCCTGATATCAATTCATTTCATATCGTTCATTTTCCATGTTTGTGTCACCTTTGATAGGTTTTTTGACACTACTCCTCTAGGAAGCATCCTAACGATTTTCGGCTGACACATATATGATTGACCAGGTGGTAAAAAAAAAAATAATGTAATCGTTCACTTTCGTCACGTGCCATCATTGGCTGCTTTGAAATTCATTATTTGCCATCATCCTGTTTCTTGACAACGAGTTATTACTCTTGTGTGAGAGCTGAAAGATGCCATGCCAGATATTTTCCCTTTTAAGTTCTGACATCTGAAAGCCAAATGACAATTGAAAGACATGTTTATAAATTTACATGAGTCTATGGTTGCTGCAGTGTTGAAGTAATATTCACAAAGGTGCATTAATCAAAAGTCATAAGAGATGATCATGTACAACATTGTAATGGGACAACCAGAGAAATGATTCCTTTTGTCCATCTCGTGTGTTAATGGACCGACCACCTGTTTGGTTAAACTAAAGCAGTGCCCTACTTAATAAACCACAAGACAAATTTCTGTTTTGAGGTTGCGTAATCAATCGAATTAGGCCTGGTCTTGGCTTTAATGGTTTAAGGTGGCTGGCTTAGATCAACAAGCAGCCGTAGGCTTGCACATAAATTGAGGATGATTAATAGAATTGCATCATATTTATGGCAATTGCTAAAAGAATTTGCTTTTCATGCCATACTGCAGCAGAACAATAGCCTAGTTTTCATTTTGGCATAAAATAAAAATCCTTAGTGACGGTTCGAATGACCGTACTAAGACATTGACTTTCCTTAAATTTTTTATCCATTTCCTGTCGATTGATCACCTTTACTTTGTCGTCCACACCATCCATCCATTGGACCATACCCTGTGCAGATCATTGGTGCTCTCTAAGCAGTCTCCTTGGCTATTGGCACAATCATGGACGGGTCACCACTCCGACACAGGATACCAGCCAGCATCTGGCACTCATTTTGCCAACCTCGGAAGGATGACAGGTCGAGTTAACCCCACTGGTATTAATTCAATAGTTGAAGGGGATTTGAAACTCAGGGCCCTAGGATCCCAACCCACCACCCTAACCATTAAGCCAACAACCAGACATCACACCATCCATGTCTACATTTCACGTGGATAATATCTCATGATCCGCATCTACATGTTAGATTTCCACATTTCGTGCTTTCCGCATCTTCAACATTTCACGATCTGCATTTAAAATGTCCTCATCTGGTGTTTCTGCTTTCCATTCTCTTCACTTGTTTCTTTGTTCCTTTTATCAGCTTCACCTGTATCCCCCATATTCACGTTCCCTGTGTCCGTAGTCCCCTCCATGTATTCGTTTCCTTTCAATGTGTCAACATAGGGTTTGGTTATTTTGTGCGGTGTTTTCCTTTGAATCTGCTTCCTTTGAATCTGTCGATTCTTAGAAGCTATGCATATTTAAGACCAGTTCTTATGAAACTGGATGACATCTATAAGAAATAATGGGTTGCTCTTCCATTTCGGATGAATAACCGGTTTATGCTACATGTTTGTAACTTAACTCCCCGTGTTTACATTTGCTCCCCTAAGAAGTAAATCGGGCTATTCCACATCCAACAACAAATTCAGTTAAGTGCAATGAAGTAATCTTTCTACATCAATATACTTACCTTTTGCGTTATTGGCAATTTTTCAACAAGGCATTTGAATCGAACAATGACCTTTGTTCGATGGGAGTTTATTATGATTATTTTGTGTGTGTGTGTGTGTGTGTGTGTGTGTGTGTGTGTGTGTGTGTGGTGTGTGTGTACACTGCCGAGGCTACTATAAGAGCTAACACACAAAACGTACAACAAGGGGAGCAAGAGACAAGAGGAGACAAGAGGAGGCAGGAGAGGGAAGGACAAAACAGTAGGGAACAGAGACCATGAGGAGATCTGTGGAAAGCAAAGTAATGGGCCAGAGTACACGGGTAATCAAGATGGACACGACAGGGCTTTCAGGTCCTTACACGACAGGGACTTTGAAGGAGGTGGGTTTGGGTCGATTAATGGGGGTAAAAAGATTAATGGTGGTAAAAAAAGGTTGGATGACGGAAGATAAGAGATGTGGTGAACGGCTGTTTTGAAGACTTGGAGGAAGAGTGGTTTTGAAAAGAGTTTGGGAGTTTGTTCCAAAGTTGGGGAAAAAGAGGAATGAAAGAGTGAAGGTGGAGTGGTGATTCTTGAGTTTGGCAGTTTTACCAGAAAGGGGTTGCTGGCAGACCTTGAACGCCCTGCAGAAATATGGAGGTGGGTGGGGGGACATATCTCAGACAGAGCGGGGGGGGGGGGTGAGGCGGAGAGGTGGTGGTAGAAGACAGAAAGGAATGGTCGAAAACAGAAAGACCACCAACCTGCTGCGATGAGAGAGTGAGAGACCCAAGTCTCAGCCTCATTCGCGGGAGATGCAATGATCCTAGAAGCCTTGTTTTCCACAGCATGAAGCCGAGAAACGTGAGAGGAGCGAGTGCCAGCCCAGAGGGGAGAGCAGTACTCCATCAGGCTGCAGATGAAAACTTTGTATGTAGTCAGGAGCTCAGGTGGGCCAAGGAAGGACTTTGCATGACGGAGGTTGCTCAGTCAGTGACTGGCTTTGGAGACCGGTTGGAAATATGGCTTTCCCAAGAAAGATCATGGCAGATAGTGAGACCAAAAAGCTTGAATGAAAGGACTTCTCAAGAGTATTGTTGAAAATGTAGATGGGGAGGGGGGGGGGTTCCAGAAGGTCCTTTCAAGAGAGACATAGTGAGAGTATAAGATTTGTCAGGATTGAAAGACATGTTCCACGTGTTGGACCGTTTGTGATTTATCCAGATCTGCAGTGAGCGAAGAAGCTGCTGCTTGCCAATCTGAGAGATGACAGATGGTAGGCAGAGGGTGGAGTCATCAGCAAAGAGAGTAAGGAGGATTTACCAGAGATTCAGAGAGATCATTGATGAAAACCAGAAAAAGAACAGGCCCAGAACGCTGCTTTGAGGAACTCCAGCCTGGACAGGAAGAGGGATGAGAGAACTCCATTTAGGGCCACATGTTGACTGCGACAGGAGAGGAACTCTGTGAGCCATAGTGGAGATGGCATTGGATACCACAGGAAGAGAGTTTGGTGAGCAGGGCAGGTGCCAGACATATCAAAAGCATGCGATATGTCTAGGGATATGGTGATTTCATGTCCGGCATTGAGGATCTCCATCCATTGTTGGGAGAGCAGAAGCACCATATCCAGGGTAGAGTGACCTGGTTGTTGTTGTTCGTCTTTCGGCTGATCCCGTTAGGGTCGCCACAGCGGATCATCCGTTATGATCCGCATACTGATTTGGCATAGGTTTTACGCCGGATGCCCTTCCTGACGCAACCCTGGTCGCCTCTTACGACACAGGGATAAGGATTGGGTTTCACCATGATTCCGGGCTGCCCTACCACCCTCTCATAGCGTGGCCCAGCGCAGAGCTCCCGTCCTCAAGCGATCCTCCACCAAGCCTCCGAGTAGCCGGATTACAGGCGCACGCCACTACGCCCGGTTGGTAGAGTGACCTGGTCTGAAACCAAATTAATGATCGGAAATCAAGCCATTGGAGAAGAGGAAGGAATGAATGGAAGAGAAAGGTTTTCATTCTGAATGGAAACCTGATGTTTGAACCTGTTGTTTGTATTTTTTCAGAACTTCTATCATGTTTTCAGAACTTCTATCATGTTGGATAGCCGAGTTTCCTTCTCAGTAACTCGTTTTAAATATTTTTGTGTTGAAATAATTCAGCATTTTTTGTATGTTGTATTTTGTTGTGAACTAACTAACAATATATGTGCAAATATTATCCCATGATTTAACAGGTGTTTGAAGCCTGGTGTTGGCTTGGTGGTTAGGGTGGCTAGCTTAGAATCTTAGGACCTTGAGATTCAGCCCCGTTGGCTGCTGAATTAACACCAGGTGGGGTCGACTCAGCCTGTCATTCTTCCAAGTCGGCGAAATGAGTACCAGTGTACTGGTGGAGGGCACAGCATCAACAAATGATAGCTACCCGGCAAGCCAAGCTGCCATACGCAAGAACAGAACAGAACAGGTGTTTTTGCATTCTAATTGCCTTGTGATAACTAAAACATCACTTTGAAATGGCTCCTTAAAAAAAAAATGCTGTTTCCAAAAACCAGAACCTATGTGATAAAAAAAAAATGCTTTCATGTCAAGAATCATGATTTATACATTTGCAATTTTCTCACCCAATCAACAACGTTGCACCAACTGTTCATCCACTGGGCCGACACCACTTTTGACTTTATAACATGGAGTTGGCCTCCAAAAAATGTCAACAATGTTAATGGTACTTTTTTTTGTATACATTGAAACGGTCGTATGAGAGCTAACACACACGCACAACGCACAGCAAAGGGGGCATGAGACAAGAGGGACGGGAGAGGGAAGGACAAACAGTGGGAACAGAGACATTAGGATATCTGTGGAAGGGGAGGGATGGGGCAGGGAGCACGGGGTATACAAGATGGACATTACAGGGACTTTCAGGAAGGAGAGCAGGGAATTTGAAGGAGGTGGGTTTGGGGTGAATTAACGGGGGTAGAAAAGATTGAGGTTTTGGATGGGGGAAGATAAGGGGTGGTGGTGAACGGCTGTTTTGAAGGCCTGGAGGGAAGAATGGGATTGAAGAGGGTGTGGGAGCTTATTCCAAAGGTGGGGAAAAGAGGAATATAAGAGTGAAGGTGAGGAGTGATTCGTGATTTTGGTAGTTTTACCAGAAGGGAGTGTTGGCAGACCTTGAGCGCCCTGCAGAAAATGGTGGGACATATCATAGAAGAGTAAGGGGGGGGGTGAGAACCGGAGAGGAGACGGTAGAAGACAGAAAGACCACTGACCTGCCTGCTATGTGAGAGTGAGAGGCCCAAAGACTCAGCCTCGCCGTGGGAGATTTTCTGTGTTCCTTGGTGAAACACTGCAAAATCAAGATACCTGAATCACAAGAGCAATCCAATAATATAGCATGCCAGCTGAGTCTGTTGAACAGCATCATAATGCAGCTGTCTCAAAACTTTTAATCATTGTCCCAAAAGGCCTTTAAATCAATCATAGGCCTGGAACTCAACCGAGCCTGGCCTGTGATCTATAAAACAATTTAATGGCAAGCTTTGATCCAATTTCCACGTTTAATGGAGAAAGTGTTTTTCATGATTTCTTCATTTTATTCATTTTCTTCTCCCCACCCCACCTTCCCTCCCCACCTCCTCCTGACAATGGGGTTCCTCTTTTTTGCTGAAATAAAACCTTTCATGATACTTCATCTCACTAAAAGAACCTCCACACACCCCTTAAACACACCACCTGCACCAGGCGATTGAACTATAATGATTAACTATTCATGTACCAGACTTCATTTAATTTTCAAATACACGACCTTCATCTGTCAAGCACAACCTGTTCAATTTTAACCTGAAGTCTGTTTGGGCCTAACTTTTTAAACTTGTACTTCTTCAGCATAATTCAAATGAGAAAAATCTCGAATTTTCATCCACAGCATTCCTTGTGATTGTTTAATTGTAATGCTGGGTTGCTTAATGCCAGGATAGTTCAGTGGAAACGCTCTTTCTTCGAGTTATCTTATCTGGAATCGATTCCCAACGAAGCTATAAACTGTCATCCTGGTGTTTTGACAGGAAGGGTGTAGTATCATTGAGTGTGCCATCAGATGGGGCATAAAGCTGGGGACCAGTCTGCCAGCATTTGTCTTTTGTAAAGAGTAGGCAAATGTCGCCATCGTCCTAAACAAATTGATTCTCTGATGATTATCGCTGGGAATGCAATGGAAATCCATGTAGTGCATTTTGTTTACCGGGAAGCTGCTTTGGCAATCCATCCCCTGACGTTTCTTTGCCCAGCTATAAACTGTCATCCCGGTGTTTCACAGGCAGGGTGATTCATCAATGTGTGTGTTGTCCCTCGGATGGACGTTAAACTGGGCATCCGATTTGCCGACATTAGTTGGTGGACGTTAAAGATCCCACAATGTCCTTCGTGAAGAGTAGGTGAGTTATAGCCAGCACCATGGCCAGTTTCCAAAGTCCTATCCGAACCTACAGAGGGCACTGCATCAGCAGCACAACCACACCCTCAGCCAATTATGCCACCCCACAGCCTTGTGCTGCATACAGAACCACTTCCAATTCCAGGTTTGCCTAATGTGGAGGTTCAAACTGCAACTGCTCCATTCACTTAATCAAAGATAAGTTGTATGACCAGGATCCATGTCTGTTTGTGCGCAGGATATTTCAAAAAGTTGTGAATGTATTCGGATGAAATTTTGTCGACAAGTTCGTTGTGTGACGAGAACGAATTGATTCAGTTTTGGTGAAGATCAGAATCCGGATCTGGATCTAATAATTTTTTATGTGATTCTTCACCATTGAGAGATCGAGCAAAAACAATATATAATACAATATCTCAAAAAGTAGTGGACGGATTCGGACGAAATTTGGTGGCCATGTTAGGTGTGTTACAAGGACAAATTGATTCTATTTTGGGAAAAATCGAGATCTGGAAGCAAGAATTTTTTTAATTTTAAAATGATTCTTCACCATTGAGAGATGGCGCCAAAAACGATCAATGTATCGCATGACATTTCAAAAAAATATTGGGCCTGATATGTTCTACTGGATCAGGCATTGCGTGGCGGAGGTATGTGCTCCACTGTGTACTCTTCTCGTTTGTTACTTGTAAAATCGAAGATTTTTCAAGTATATTGATGAGTCGATTTTGTTATTCGTGTAGTCGATGTAGTAGGAAAAAAAAATTTTAGATTTTTTCTGCCCTTATTATCAGTATTTCCGTCGATATGTTTGTTGGGTAGTCAATGTAGTCTACCCTTATTATCAGTTTTTCCGTCGATATGTTGGGTAGTCGATCGAGTTCGAGTCGAAGTCGAAAAAAAAAATTCGAATTTTTTTTTTTTTCGATTCAAAATTTTTTTTTCATCTACCCTTATTTGTGGTCGTGATGTCGGTCTGTCCGTGTGTGTGTGTTGTCGGGGGTTTTTGACCCCTTGCAGTTGTTCGATTTTGATGAAATTTGGGTGGTAGGACCAGTTTATGACCTCATTGTGCCGCGTAGGTACTGGTTGCTAACGCCCCTTTGGTTGCCTAGCAATGGGACTTTGAAATTTTTGAAAAATCATAAAAAATGTATTTTTTCGAAAATCAAAAATCGGGCCACGACCGACTGTGGGCAGTACATTGAGCCATATTGTCAAAGATTTCCAGCCGATCCTATGAAAACTGTCGGAGAAGATAGACTTTGAATGAACCCTGATCGAAACAATAAAAAAACGAAGTTCGTTATATCTCAGAGACTATGAGTCAGATATACATGAAACTGGTATGGTAGGTTCATGGTATGTCCTAGTTATGTGCAGAAAGAATCGTTGCTATGCACCCCTCTGTTGCCTAGCAACTGCCGAAAAACCTCTAAATGTGGGGGTATTTTAACGAAAAAACAATCTGCAGCATTAACCCTTGAAGCTAGAATCATGAATTTTCTTGTGCTTAATCCTCAGGTCATTCCCCATCGAACGGGCCCATCGCGTCAGGTTATATTGGGTAGTCGACGACCCATGTCCGCCTACCGGCTTGTCTGTCTGTATGTATGTTGTTCGGTCCAGTGCTCCGTTAATACAATGGCGATTTCGTTGAAACTTGGTTGGTAGGTTCATACCATGACCTGGTTGTGTGCAAATGAGAACCGTTGCTATGGACACCACCATTGCCTAGCAACGGGACTTTGAAATTTTTGAAAAATCATAAAAAATTTATTTTTTCGAAAATCAAAAATCGGGCCACGAGCGACTGTGGGCAGTACATTCAGCCATATTGTCAAAAATTTCCAGCCGATCCTATGAAAACTGTTGGAGAAGATAGACTTGAATGAACCCTGGTCGAAAACAATAAAAAAACGAAGTTCGTTATATCTCAGAGACTATGAGTCAGATATACATGAAACTGGTATGGTGGGTTCATGTATGTCCTAGTTATGTGTGAGAAAAAACCGTTGCTATGGACGCTTTTGTTGACTAGTAACGCTGAAAAACGACTAAATTCGACTTGATCGACTACCCATGTCCGCCTACCGACTTGTTTGGTAGTCGATCTAGTCGAAGAAAAAAAATTTTAATTTTTTTTTTTTGAGATTTGTTCTACCCTTATTATCAGTATTTAAAATGGCGATTTCAGTTAATACAATGGCGATTTCGATGAAACTTGGTTGGTAGGTTCATACCATGACCTAGTTGTGTGCAAATGAGAACCGTTGCTATGGACACCACCGTTGCCTAGCAGCGGGATTTGAATTTTAGAAAAATCATAAAAAATTATTTTTTCGAAAATCAAAAATCGGGTCACGAGCGACTGTGGGCAGTACATTCAGCCATATTGTCAAAAATTTCCAGCCGAATTCTATGAAAACTGTCGGAGAAGATAGACTTTGAATGAACCCTGGTCGGAACAATAAAAAACGAAGTTCGTTATATTTCAGAGACTATGAGTCAGATATACATGAAACTGGTATGGTAGGTTCAAGGTATGTCCTAGTTATGTGTGAGAAAGAACTGTTGCTATGGACCCTTCGTTGCCTAGCAACGGCAAAAAACTCTAAATGTGGGGGTATTTTAACGAAAAAACAATCTGCAGCATTAACCCTTGAAGCTAGAATCATGAATTTTTTGTGCTTAATCCTCAGGTCATTCCCCATCGAACGGGCCCATCGCGTCAGGTTCTATTGGGTAGGCGACTACCCATGTCCGCCTACCGGCTTGTTTGTCTGTCTGTCTGTATGTATGTCTGTTCGGTCCAGTGCTCCGTTAATACAATGGTGATTTCGATGAAACTTGGTTGGTAGGTTCATACCATGACCTAGTTGTGTGCAAATGAGAACCGTTGCTATGGACCCATCCGTTGCCTAGCAACGGACCTTTGAAATTTTCAAAAAAAATCTCAAAAATTAATTTTTCCGAAAATCAAAATCGGGCACGAGCGACTGTGGGCAGTACATTCAGCCATATTGTCAAAAAATTCCAGCCGGATCCTATGAAAACTGTCGGAGAAGATAGACTTTGAATGAACCCTGGTCGAAAACAATAAAAAACGAAGTTCGTTATATCTCAAGACTATGAGTCAGATATACATGAACTGGTATGGTAGGTTCATGGTATGTCCTAGTTATGTGTGAGAAAGAACCTGGTGTTGGCCTGGTGTTGGCGTAGTGGTTAGGGTAGTGGCTTGGGATCCAAAAGGTCCTGAGTTCAAGCCCCGTTGGCCGCTTGAATTAATACACACCAGGAGTTGACTCAGCCTGTCATCCTTCCGAGGTCGGCAAGTGAGTACCAGTGTACTGGGCCCGGTGTATGCCCCAGTTAGAATAGGTGTACCATATCCTGTGTCGTAAGAGGGACCAGGGTTGCGTCAGGAAGGCGTAAAACCTGTGCCAAATCATTATGTGGATCAAACGGATGATCTGCTGTGGCGACCCCTAACGGGAGCAGCCGAAAGAAGAAGGACTTTGGGACTTTGGCTGTGACTTCTCCTCCGCTACCACTTCTTTGACTGTGTGTTGTACCATCCTCCAAAGAGTGATGACTCCATCTAGAGTCTCTCTCACACAACATGGACCAACCTTTAACCACTTATCTGAACTCTCTCTTCCTCATATGTGGTGATTTCAATTTTTACCATGCTAAATGATATGTGTTTGTACCCCTCTCACCAGCTATGGCACTTCAGCAAAGGACGTCTGGGACTCCATGGGACTGACTCAATCTGTGAACTTTCCCACTTGGATTTCTGTCAATGGCAAATCCTCCTTTCAAGATTTGGTTCTGACAAACTTCTAGGATTGGGAGTGTGGCTGTGTCACTGATACAGTGCCCCCCCCTATTCCCAGTAATCTGGAATTCATTTTTCCGACCTGGGAAGGATGACAGGCTTGTCAACCCACCTTGTGTTATTTAACGGCTCAAGAGGGGCTTGAACTCAAGACCCTAAGATCTTAAGCCAACCACCTTAACCGTTAAGCCAACACCAGGCTTCATGGTACACTGAATCCTGTGGTGAGGCATTTGCTGTCAAACAACCCTCATTCTCCTTCTGGAAAGCAAATTCGACCGAAGGCAGCCCAGTATGGTATCCTGCTTTGCCCTCCAAACTCTTTGCCTTGTGGCATCCAAGGCCAGCTCCATACATGGCTTGCTGATTGCTGCTACTCTTGTATCCAACATATGGCTCTCAGCAGAATCCTTTAGTCTCCTCTCCATGTCAAGGCTGGAGTTCCCCAAGGCAGTGTTCTGGGCCCAGTAGTATTCCTGATCTTTACCAATGATCTCTAAGACTCTGGAAAAGCCTCTTTATTGGATTCGCTATATATGCTAGATATCCCTTATTGTCGGGTTTTCCGTCTGTCTGTCTGTAGTGTGTCTACAACGCGAGGCTCCACAGCACAAACCAGCGAACCGATTTCGATGAAACGTTGCAACGTGTGCAGTATTTGTTGGAATGTGCGCGTTTGAATTTCGTTGCCACGCAACCACCCGTTGCTGTGCAGCGGCCAAAAAACCGCGTACAGTATTTTCAATACTTGTCCTTCAGTTTTGAATGTAGAGAAGCGAGACTTCGGAATTAAACACTTCGAGATATTTAGAAAATTTTAATTGAGCCGATTTTTGATTGAGTTTTTTATTTTCAAATGGTAGTCCTTCAAAAATCGGGTGTCTATTCACCGTCATTTTTTATGAGGGGCTTAGGAAAGTGGGCGGAACTTAGGGAAAGTGGACGTGGTTGATGAAAAGAGGGAGTGGCGTAGGAAAGTGGGAGTGGCGTAGGAAAGTGGGCGTGGCTTATGGAAAGTGGGCTTGGCTTATGAAAAATATTGTGTGGCTCAGGAGGTGTGTCAAACAAGAGCGTTGAGAGAAGTTTATCAGGTTTGTGTGTGTGTGTGTGTGTGTGTGTGTGTGTGTGTGTGTGTGTCTGTGTGTGTGTGTGTCTGCAACGCGAGGCTCACAGCAAAACCAGCAAACCGATAACACTGAACAACAAATTTCAAAAATTTTTTTTTACTGGAGATGTGTAAAGTGATTAAGACTAATTTGGGTACGCTGATTTCAAAAATCATAACTGTTTTGCTGTATCACGTCAGGATTTTCAGGAACAGAAATATTCCCATTGCCTAGAAGTCAGGATTTCAATGAAATTTACATATGTCTTTACAATGTCTATTTCGTACAATTGTTGTTAACTTGTGTTATATTTCTTTCTTTCAGATAAAGATGAGTAGGCGTTCCTGTACCAATCATCCTGAAACTTCTGTTATGTCTGTGGTCGGTATAACCAAAAAAGAATCAACAGCGAAGTATATCTCCAGCAGTGAAAATGAGGCCGCCTACTTTCACTACTTCGGGTGTAAGGTGGGGGACAAGAACAGAGCTGGGCCACCACATCTGCTGCACAAGCTGTCACACAACCTTGACTCAGTGGTTGGTGGGCAAGCGCGCGAGCATGCCATTTTGCGGTGCCCATGATATGGCGTGAGCCGCAGAATCATCATGATGATTGTTATTTCTGCTGCACAGGCATCGCCGGCTTCAACAAGAAGAATAAAGGTCACATCAAGTACACTGACTGCATCTCTGCTCGTAAACTGTGCCTCATGATGACGAGAACCCCGTTCAACACCTCCAGCTGATCAGAACATAGCTGTAAGCAGTGGTGAAGAGGATGGTGATGATGAACCTTTTGAACCCGACACTCAAGAATCACACCTTCTGAACCAGGGAGACTTAAATGATCTTGTAAGAGATCTCTCGCTGTCAAAGGCGAAGGCAGAGCTGCTTGGATAAAGGCTGCAGCAGTGGATCTACTTGAACCTAACACCAGAGATATCCTTGTTCAGAGCACGTCACAGAGACATGGCTGAGTTCTTTGAGATGGAAGACACGATGACATTCTGCAGTGACATCAACGGTCTGTTGAAAAATTGGGTGGATACGATCCTGCAGACTGGCGCCTCTTCATCGACTCGGGGAAGAACAGCTTGAAGGCTGTTTTGCTCCACAATGGCAACGAGAAACCATCAGTCCACTGGCTCACGCGTTCGGCATGACAGAGACCTATGAGACTATGCGGCAGCTGCTTGATTCCATCAAGTACAATGACTTCAACTGGCACATCTGCGGAGACTTGAAAGTGGTGGCGCTGTTGTTAGGGCTGCAGTCAGGCTACACGAAATACATGTGCTTCCTTTGTCTCTGGGATAGCAGAGACGACAGAATACTGGACGAAGAAAGATTGGGAAGAGCGAAAGAGCATGTACCTGGTCGACACAGTGAAGCATGTCGCCCTTGTCGACCCAGCCAAGGTTTTCTTCCACCACTCCACATAAAGCTCGGCTTGATGAAAAGTTTTGTACGGGCAATGGATCTGAATGGGCGTGGGTTTTTATACCTCAAGGAAAAGTTTGGCAACACTTGTCGGAGGCCAAGATCAAGGCTGGTGTCTTTGTTGGACCGCAAATCCGACAGATTATGAAGGACGAAACTTTTCCGACAACTCTAAACCCCAAAGAGCTGGCAGCGTGGAGGAGCTTCAAAGCTGTGACGGACAACTTCTTGGGGAACGAGCGCACGGACAACTATGAAGAAATAGTGCAGCAGCTGCTGGAGTCCTTCAGGAAACTTGGCTCAGGATGTCCCTGAAATCCATTTCCTACACCAGCACCTGAACTTCTTCCCTGACAACTTGGGAGCAGTCTCGGACGAGCACGGCGAGCGATTTCACCAAGAGATTTCACTCATGGAGACGCGTTACCAAGGGCGGACAAACCCGAACATGATGGGCGATTTCTGCTGCTTCCTGCATCGTGAAACTGACACAGAGCAGCACAAACGCAAAGCCAAATGCCTAAAGCATTTTTAATTACATTCTAGTGGAGTTTTTCTGTAATTTCTATAATTTTGAAGCATTCATGATGAAATAAATGAATAAATGATTTTTGTAAATTTCATTGAATCCTGATTTCTGGGCAATGGGAATATTTCTGTTACTGAAAATCCTGACGTGATACAGCAAACGGTTATGATTTTTGAAATCAGCCTACCAAATTAGTCTAAATCACTTTAACATCTCCAGTAAAAATATTTTGTTGTTCAGTGTAATTGGATTCGTATATATGCTAGATATCCCTTATTGTCGGGTTTTCAGTGTGTGTGTGTGTGTGTGTGTGTGTGTGTGTGTGTGTGTGTGTGTGTGTGTGTGTGTGTGTGTGTGTTGTCTGCAATGCGAGGCTCCACAGCACAAACCAGGCGACCGATTTCGATGAAACTTTGCCGACATGTGCAGTATTTGTTGGGATGTGCGTGTTTGAATTTGTTGCCTAGAACCACCGTTGCTGTGCAGCGGTCGAAAAACCGCGTACAGTATTTTCAATACTTGTCCTTGATTTTGAATGTAGAGAAGCAAGACTTCGGAATTAAACACTTCGAGATATTTAGAAAATTTTACTCGAGCAGATTTTTGATTGAGGTTTTATTTTTCAAATGGTAGTCCTTCAAAAATCGGGTGTCTATTTCGTCATTTTTTTATGAGGGGCTTAGAAAGTGGGCGAGCTTAGGGAAAGTGGACGTGGTTGATGAAAAGTGGGAGTGGGTGTAGGAAAGTGGCGTGGCTATGAAAAATATTGTGTGGCTCAGGAGGTGTGGTCAAACAAGAGCATTGAGAGAAGTTTATCAGGTTTCCGTGTGGTGTGTGTGTGTGTGTGTGTGTGTGTGTGTGTGTGTGTGTGTGGGTGTGTGTGTGTGTGTGTGTGCAATGCGAGGCTCCACAGCAAACCAGCAAACGATTATTTATTTACCGAAAAGATTCCCCACCACCACCTCTAATTATTTATTTATTTCCGAAAACGATTCCCCACCACACACCACTCCAATTATTTATTTATTTTCCGAAAAGGATTCCCCCCCACAACACATCAATTATTTATTTATTTACCGAAACGATTCCACGCCACCACACACCTTAATTATTTATTTATTTACCATTTCGATTCTCCCGACAACACTCCAATTATTTATTTATTACATTTCGGATTCTCTCCCGACACACCTCCAATTATTTATTTATTTACCGAAAACGATTCCCCACCACACACCATCCAATTATTTATTTATGTACCGAAACGATTCCTCACCCACACCACCTCCAATTATTTATTTATTTACCGAAAACTATTCCACGACCCACACCGCTCCAATTATTTATTATTTACCGTAAAGATTCCACGACCCACACACCACCTTATTTATTTATTTATTTACCGTAACGATTCCACGACCCACACTACCTCAATTATTTATTTATTCCATAAATGATTCCCACCCAAACCACCTTTATTATTTATTTATTTACGTAAACAATTCCACGATCCACACGCCTCCAATTATTTATTTATTGACCGTAAACGATTCCACGACCACACACCACCTTATTTATTTATTATTTATTTACCGTAAACGATTCCACGACCCACACACTACCACCAATTATTTATTTATTTACGTAAACAATTCCACGATCCACACACCACTTTAATTATTTATTTATTTCCGTAAATCGTCCACGACAACACACAACTTATTTATTTATTTATTTACGTAAACGATTCCACGACCCACACACTACTCCAATTATTTATTTATTTACCGTAAACGATTCCACGACCCACACATCCTCAATTTTTTATTTATTTACCGAAAACGATTCACGACCCACACCATTTAATTATTTATTTATTTACGTAAACATTCCCGACCACACACCACTCCAATTATTTATTATTTAAGTGGAGTGCGTAGAATGTGGGCGTGGCTTATGAAAAATAATGTTGGCTCAGGAGCTGTGTCAAACAAGAGTAAGAGAAGTTATCGGTTTCCTGTGTGTGTGTGTGGTGTGTGTGTGTGTGTGTGTTGTGTTGTGTGTGTGTCTGCACCGCGAGGTCCACAGCACAAACAGAAACCGATTATTTTTCAATGGTAGTCTCCAAAATAGGTGTCTATTTACCGTCATTTTTTATGAGGAGTGCCAGTTGGCAAACTACGCAATAGGAAAAATCTTGCCAGGCAGAGGAACAATTTGTATGTGAACCAATACGTCTTGGCAATGAATCTTCGTCGGTGGATCAGTCAGAATGAAAAGCATCGTATCCAGCGCTTCGATCCTAGCGAATCCCTGGTCGCTACCGGCTTGTCTGTGTGTGTGTCTGCACCGCGAGGCTCCAGCAGCACAACCAGCGAACCGATTTCGATGAAACTTTGCCAACGTGTGCAGTATTTGTGGGATGTGCGCGTTTGAATTTCGTTGCCTAGCAACCACCCGTTGCTGTGCAGCGGCCGAAAAACGTACAGTATTTTCAATACTTGTCCTTCAGTTTTGAATGTAGAGAAGCGAGACTTCGGAATTAAACACTTCGAGATATTTAGAAATTTTACTCGAGCCGATTTTTGATTGAGGTTTTATTTTTCAAATGGTAGTCCTTCAAAATCGGTGTCTATTCACCGTCATTTTTTATGAGGGGCTTAGGAAAGTGGGCGGAGCTTAGGGAAAGTGGACGTGGTTGATGAAAAGTGGGAGTGGCGTAGAAAGTGGGCGGTTAGGAAGTGGCGTGGTATGGAAAGTGGGCGTGCTATGAAAATATTGTGTGCGTCAGGAGGTGTGGTCAAACAAGAGCGTTGAGAGAAGTTTATCAGGTTTTCCGGTGTGTGTGTGTGTGTGTGTGTGTGTGTGTGTGTGTGTGTGTTGTGTGTGTTGCAACGCGAGGCTCCACAGCACAAACCAGCAACCGATAATTTATTTATTTACGCGAAAGGGATTCCCCATCCACACACCACCTCCAATTATTTTTTATTTACGCGAAACGATTCCATGACCCACACACACCTTTATTATTTATTTATTTTCCGAAAACGATTCCCCACCACACACCACCTTTAATTATTTATTTATTTACGAAAACGATTCCATGATCACACACCATTAATTATTTATTTATTTACCGAAATGATTATCCACCCACACACCACCTCCAATTATTTATTTATTTACCATTTCGGATTCTCATCCCGAACACACCTCCAATTATTTATTTATTTGCCGTAACATTCCCACCCACACACACTCCAATTATTTATTTTATCGAAAACGATTCCACGACCACACCACCGCTCCAATTATTTATTTATTTACCGTGAACGATTCCACGACCACACACCACCTTATTTATTTATTTACGTAAACGATTCCACGACCCACACACCATCTTTAATATTTATTTATTTACGCAGAAAACATTCCACGACCCACACACTACCTCAATTATTTATTTATTTACTTGCGTAAACAATTACAACGACCCACACTCCTGCCCAATTATTTATTTATTTCCGTAAACGATTCCACGATCCACACCACCTTCAATTATTTATTTACCGAAAGATTCCACGACCCACACACACTCCAATTATTTATTTATTTACGAAAACGATTCCACGACCACACACTACCTCCAATTATTTATTTATTTACTCCGAACAATTCAACGACACACATCTGCCTCCAATTATTTATTTTATTTTTCGTCCGATTCCACGATCCACACACCACCTTCAATTATTTATTTACCGAAAACGATTCCCCACCACACACCACCTTCAATTATTTATTTATTTACCGAAAACTATTCCACGCCCACACACCACCTCCAATTATTTATTAAGTGGGAGTGGCGTAGGAAGTGGGCGTGGCTTATGAAAAATATTGTGTGGCTCAGGAGGTGTGGTCACACAGAGCATTGAAGAAGTTTGTGGGTTTTCGTGTGTGTGTGTGTGTGTGTGTGTGTGTGTGTGTGTGTGTGTGTGTGTGTGTGTGTGTGTGTGTGTGTGTGTGTCTGCAACGCGAGGCTCCACAGCACAAACCAGCAAACCGATTATTTTTCAATATGTAGTCTTCAAAAATAGGGTGTCCATTTACCGTCATTTTTATGAGGAGTGCCAGTTGGAAAATACGCATAGGAAAAATTTGCCAGGCAGAGGAACATTGTATGTGAACCAATACGTCTTGGCAATGAATCTTCGTCGGTGGATCAGTCAGAATGAAAGCATCTATCAGCCGCTTTCTGAATCCTAGCGAATCCCTCGTCGCCTACCGGCTTGTCTATTTATTGATGACTCCAACCTGTGCCATGACATCCCTCATTCTTCAGGCAGGCAGGTTGCAGCCTCTTCCCTCTCTTCATTCCTTTCAAAATACAACCACAGGATGGTCAAACACTTGGAATATGTCTTTCAATCCTGACAAATTTCACACTCTCACGATCTCTCTCTGAAAGGACCATCGAGCAACCCCCACCTCCACCCCCATCTACTTTCTTAACAATCCTCTTGAAGAAGTTCAGTCTTTCAAACTCCTGAGTCTCACTATCAGCCATGATGTTTCTTGGACAAAGTTGGCCTCCAAAGCCAGCTGCTGACTGCCTCTGCCATGCAAAGTCCTTCCTTGGCACACCTGAACTTTTTTTCCACCTGCAAAGCCTTCATCTGCAGTTTGATGGAATACTGCTCTCCCCTTTTGGGCTGGCATCCCTGCCTCACATGTTACTCAGCTTCACGCCATGGAAATCAAGGCCTTCAAGACTATTGGAATTTCCTGCAATGAAGCTGAATCGACAGGTCTCTCACTTTGCAATTGCAGACAGGTCGATGGTCTCTCTGTATTGTACCACCTCCTTTCTGGTCTTGCACCACCCTCTGCTCTTTCCGTGCTTTGTCCCAACTCCCAGTTTTCTGCAGGGCATACGCAGTGCACCATCAACCCCCTTCTGGTTAAACTCCCAAAATCCAGGATCACTGCTCACTTAAACTCATTCTTCCTCTTTTTTCCTGCCTGTGGAACCAACTTGCACATAATCTTCAATTCTACTCCTCTCTCCAGGTCTTTAAGACAGCTGTTCACCATCATCTCAGATCGTCCCCCATCCAAAACTATAATTTTTTTTTCTGTCTCCGTTAAATCACCCCCATCCCTCCAAAATTTCCAGCTTGTTCTTCCTGAGTTTGCTTCTGTATCTGTATTATCCACCCCTACACTATTATCCACCCCCACCCTATTCATTCTCCCCTATCCCATCATTCTTACCCACATCCCTTGCTTGTCTGACTCCATGTATTTTGGCCTTCAGCCATGATGTTGGTGTTTGTTCCTCCCCCTCTCTTTCTGCTGTTCATTTTGGTCTGTTGCATCCTGATCCGTAATGTGTTCTAGCTCTTCCATGAGCCAATTTACTTTGGATACAAAAAAAGGAGTCCCTGACACCATCAAATTTGTATGGGATTAATCCAATTGTCCAGCTGTGGTTTATGGATTGTATCAAATGATATACATATTAATCCAATTGTCCTATCGATGTGATATTTTAAATAACCTGATGTACATACATGAAGCAAAAACATGCATGTGACTGGGGTGACCTTTCATAACAGCTGGATCAGGATTCAAACTCCGGTTCGACAGGATAGTGTTTATAACTCTAGGCCATACACTGACACTATTTAACTGCGCTATTCCCACAAAAGCGAAATAAATTAAGGTTTTTGTGCATAATTTCGGTTTTAGCCAGACTTTTCGCACCAGTAAACACATTCCTATATTTTTGTGGTGTATAATGGCACGTTTGGTGCCGAAAATAATATAAAACTAGAAGGGCATTCAGTCGAGCGCATACCTCCGCCCTGTAATGCCTGATCCACGAGAACATATCTGGCCCAATCCATTTTTGAAATATCATGATATACAGTACTATATCGTTTTTGGCCCAATCTCTCAATGGTGAAGAATCACTTTAAAAATTCTAGTAGTTCGATCATGATCTGGATCTTCACCAAAATCTAACAAGTTCGTCCTTGTCCACAAAATTTCATCCAGATCCGTCCACAACTTTTTAAGATTGTCTGTTTGTTTGTGCACAGGATGACAGAAATGGGTGAAAACATAACCTCCTTCACCTTCGGTGGTGGAGCTAACAACCCGATGTACATACAGAAGCAAAACATGTGTATAGCTTATGTGTATATATGATACATCCTGGTTATCTATCTATAATTCCAGCAATGTGTGTGTGTGTGTGTGTGTGTGTGTGTGTG
>CM068952.1:129398354-129404667 GCA_035128595.1 Eptatretus atami | reverse complement strand
CACGTACGGCCACGCATCTACGGGCATGCACTAGTATACCTAGAATCATTCCAATTGCACTCGGCCATTGACCAACACCCAGGCTTAAGGCCTGAAGGCTGCCAATCTGTGGTGCTTCATGTAATAGTGGCATATTATTTTTATTACTTACGAAATCTAAAGATTTCGTAAGTATATTGATGACTTCCGTCATCTGTTTGTGTGTTTGTTTGTGTGTGTGTGTTTGTTTGTTTGTAGGCACGATAACTCGAGAACAGAAGAAGCTACCAGTGTCAAATTACACCATGTGATTCAGGAGGGTGATGGCTAGTGCTGATTAGATTCTGGTCAAAATCGGTCAAAGGTCAAGGTCACAGTGAGGTCAAACATTCGATTTTTGATGGTTTGGTACAGAATCATCATAGAAACTTCTGGTTTGCGTCGCTACCTTCTCTAGAGACAGCTTTTATTAGACAAGGTCAGAGGTCAAGTTGACGATTTCGTAAGTACCAGTCTATGACTGCTTGTTATTTTATTGGGGTGGAGTCAGGGCAGGTGAACACTGACCCCATGGGTAATATGTGATATTTTATACATCTAGAAAGGGCATAACTCAGTGAAAAATTGACGAACAACCCTGAAACTCGAATTTGTTCTCTAACTTATTATAATAACACCATGTACCAAGTTTCAGTTGAATATTTTAAAGGGTATGGGAAAAAGTCAGAAAAACCACAGGTTGGATGGACGGACGGACAAATGAACGGATGAACTGACGGAGAGCAAACCTATAGTACCCTCGTGTGAAACCAGTCGAGGACTAATAATATCACATTATTCGGTATCTATCTATAATTCCAGCAATCTCTGGGTGTGTGTGTCTGTGTGTCTGTGTGTCTGCGACCGCTGTTTCTCGACAACCACTGGTCCGATCTAATTGAAACTTGCCAGGTATATTGCTGGGCCCTGAGTACGTGCCTTTTCAAGGTTTGATATTAATCGGACAAGTGGTTCCCAAGTTATGGCCATTTATTTACCAAACCAATGACAGGACGAGGTGCTATGACGTCACGATTGACGTCACAATTCTTCTTTTTTTGCATGTACGGCCACGCACGTACGGGCACGCACGTACGGCCACGCACGTACGGGCACGCACATACAGGCACGCGAGAACAAAGGAACGGCCTGTGTGGTTGTTGTTTCTGGCACGCGGTTTGAAAGTTTTTATTTTTTTTTTTGCACGTACGGCCACGCACGTATGGGCCCGCACTAGTAAGATATAATTTTAAGAATTAATAGCAAAATAGAAAAATACAATATTTTCTAATAAAAGCAAATGACTGAGAATTGAGAAGTCCTGTCATTTGCTTATTTTGGGGTTTTAAGTGGGATCAATCACAAGAAAATATTTATCCTGCAGGTTAAAAATATTGTTTTAATAATTTGATATTATGAGCAGTTATTGAAACATAAGCATGAGTGAGAAAGCATGTAAGGGTTCGCATCTTTTTCGCATTCTGTGACTTTCTTTTTTTAACACTATGCGGTAAAAATGTCCCCAAAGCGTAGCGTAGGCAGATGCGATGCAGTGTTGTATCACTTGAAGTAATATCCATAAAGGTGTAGAATCATAAATCGCAAGAGATGCATCATGTACAACATCCCAATGGACAACAACAATGTAAGTTATTCCTTTTGACCATCTTATGTGAAAAAGTAAATGGTCATAAAAAAGAAAATGATCCTTCTTATTGCACCTGTGTACACAAGACCCCATTGGCCAGGTGCTCCATTTAGGATTTCTCGAATTCCATGTCTAATGTGCAACTCACAAATGATACACTTCGAATGGCACATTCACAGCACTCTGATCACTTCATCGTCACTGGGAACTTTCTGTGCAAAGCATATTGAATCTTCCATTGATGTTCTGTCAACAACTACAACAATGCAACCTCGAAGCATTCATGGAAGAAACCTGATATCTCATTATTCCTGAAATCCCAGAATATGGAGAAGACGAATTAGTAATTGGGTCAAAATGTGAAAGCTCAAAATCACAGTCAGTACAAATAGGCCGTATTAGCCTCTCTGCCACTATGCAGCGCCAGTTTCTTTATTTACCATTTGAGCTTTTGTCATAAAATTTCCAACAAACCTTTATTATGAGAATATGGAAAACACTCATTCATAATTAAAACAATATATTTTTTTTTTTAGCTTTTGTTTTCATCAAGTTTAGTTTGAGTATAAAGCGGATGTGGTTGGGCTTTGCATGACGTTTTTGATCCCACAATGAGCTACTTAAAGTGTGTGTGCTTTGAGATTGCTCAAACAAACTTGAGAATGACCACCTTAAAAGGAAACTTCAAGTCCCCATAGGTCCCCATAATTAAAAGGAAACCTCATAATAACAAAGTGAAAACATGTTTTTCGAAATTCTTACAAAGTTATCGAAAATGGTACACAGAAATATGTACTTTACATAAGTTTTCAGCCCCCTGTATTTATAGAAGCACCTTTGGCAGTGATTACAGCTTCGAGTCTTCTTGGGCATGTCTGTATCAGCTTTCCACATCTGGATTTGGGGAGTTTCTCCCATTCTTCCTTGCAGATTTGCTCAAGCTCTGTCAAGTTAGATGGGGAGTGTCAGTGAACAGCAATCTTCAAGTCTTTCCACAGATTCTCAATGGGATTCAAGTCTGGGCTTTGGCTGGGCCACTCGAGGACTTTCACATTCTTGTTCTGAAACCATTCCAGTGTTGCTTTGGCTGTATGCTTTGGGTCATTGTCCTGTTGGAATGTAAATCTTCGCTGCAGTCTAAGGTCTTCTGCACTCTGAAGCAGGTTCTCCTCAAGGTTTTGCCTGTACTGTATTTGGTCCATTCATTGTTCCCTCTGTCCTTACAAGTCTCCCAGTCCCTGGCACTGAAAAGAATCCCCATAAGCTTGATGCTGCCACCACCTTGCTTCATGGAAAGGGATGGTGTTGGATGGGTGATGAGCTGTGCTCGGTTTCCACAAGATGTAGTGCTTTACATTCAGGCCCAATATGTCAATTTTCATCTCATTAGACCACAGAATCTTTTGCCTCATACCCTCAGAGTTTTTCACGTACCTTTTTGCAAACTCCAGGCATGCTGTCATGTGCCTTTTTCTCAGGAGTAGCTTCCGTCTGTCCACTCTCCCATAATGCCAATATTTGTGAATTGCTGCAAAGACTGTTGTCCTTCCGGCAGGTTCTCCCATTTCAGCCATGGAACGTGCAGTTCCGTCAGACTGGTCATTAGGTTATTGAATGGTTCAGAGTGGTCATAGGTCATTCTTGCCAGGTTGCTCAGTTTGATCAGATAACCAGCTCTAGGAAGAGTCTGGGTAGTTCCATATTCTTTCCATTTCCTAATGATGGAGTTCATTGTGCTCTTGGGAACTTTCATCACTCTATAAATCGTTTTATACCCTTCCACAGATCTACGCTTCCTCCTAATTCTATCTCTGATTTCTATGGGCAGTTCCTTGGACTTCATGGTAGGGTTTCTGCTCTAACATACACTGTCAACTGTGGGACCTTATATAGAAAGGTGTATTTCTTTCTAAAACATGTCCAGTTAATTGAATTGACCACAGGTGGACTCCAATCAAGTTGTGGAGACATCTCAAGGATGATCAATGGAAATTGGATGCACCTGAGCTCAATTTGGAGTGTGATAGCAAAGGGGTTGAATACTTATTGATGCAAGATATTTCAGCTTTTCAGTTTTTAATTAATTTGTAAAAATATTTAAAAAATAAATTCCACTTTGACATTATGGGATAATATGTGCAGATCAGTGACAAAAAAAAATCTAAATTTAAGCCATTTTGAATTCAGACTGTAACACAACAAAATGTTCAAAAGTCAAGGGGTGTGAATACTTTCTGAAGGCACTCTCCAGCCGTGTGAAATGAAGCATTTTCCACGATATCAGATTTTAAAAGAAAATAAATCTGTGGCTAAACAAATGCCCACCTCCGGTACCTTGGACCAGTGCTGCCAACGATTGTGTGCAAGTTTGGCCAGAAGCAACTCAGCTGAGAATTTTCCCCTTGCTCGAGCAATTAATCAATTCCCCTTCTCTTTATCTCTATTTCTCTTACTATCTTTGTGGTACTCTGCCCAAGTGCAAGTTCCATGCTGTCGCAGCAGTTTCATGACAAGGTGTTACATGAGATGGTTTGCCATTCCCTTCCCTGTGGCAATCAAACCAGAGATTTGGATTTTCGTCAAGATGCTGGCAACAATCACCAATTATTTGAGAAATACAAAGTGTGGGGTCTTTGACGTCCACCCGGAGCAACCAAAGCAAGGTCACCCAATTTAGCATCTCATCTGACAAACAGCACTCTCATTGATGCAATGTTATTCCCATGAAACACCTGCGTGACAGTTTATAGCCGGGTTGGGCACTGGATCCACACTAGATAGCTCAAACCTCTTGTAAAAGTTCCTCCTCTGAGCCATCTTATGGATGCAAAAGACCTTCAAAATCTGACAATTCACAAGGAAAAGGACGAGCAGGTTAGTGGATTCTCTTGGCCTTGCCATGTTCCCTGCGTTATGTTCATCTACATTCCGTGTTTCTCCACAGTATGCTGCACTGTTCAGGTTCATTATTCATACTCACACACTCCGAAGATTGCATGTCTGCGTGAAAGAGGAAATCGTAATCTATGTTTCGGCTTTTTAATAGTGCTCATTCCTCGTTAAAGCATGCATAGACAGCATTCCATGGTGTAAGTAATCTTCTTTGAGCACAGTTAGCTTGGTGTTGGCTTAATGGTTAGGGTGGCTGGCTTTAGATCTTAGGGTCTTGAATTTGAGCCCCTGTCGGCTATTGAATTTACCCCAGGTGGGGTTCATTCAGCCTGTCCTGCTTCCGAGGTTGACCAAAAATGATGCAACCAACAGCCACAGGCTGCACACGATAGCTAGGTAGAACACAGTTTGAGATTTGCTGAACGAAAAAAAATTGAAGACAATTCTTAATTGAAACACAAAAATACTTTTAGCCGCATATCATGATAATGATATATGTAGCATACCCTTAACAAAGCATCGGTGCTGCCGAAGTCGCTTCGTTGGCATGGGTTGTAACCAGGTGTTTTGCCATTACCTTCACAGCAGTAGTTAGGACAGCAATTTGGAATTTGGCCAGGGTGCCAACGATAGCTCACCTACTCTTCACAAAGGACACCGTGAGATCTTTAACGTCCATAAACTAATGCCGGTAGAAACGACTCCCAGTTTAACGTCCATCCAAGGGACGGCACACCCTTTGATGTATCGCCCTACCCGTGAAACACTGGGATGACAATTTATTGCTGGGTTGAGATTCGAACCCAGACGGGACAGCTCATAGGTGAGGCAGCACGTGATAGTAAACCTTTAATTTACAGCATCCATGCCATGCAGTTTCCCACTGTCCTGTAATGCAATAGGACATCCAATAATGGAAAACCTTCCTCCACAGCTCATCCCAATCACTTTGGAATCACTGGTGAGATCTTCGCTCTTCTGCCTCTCAGCACTGGGTGTTATTTGTTACGTGACTCCATTCTTTGTGCTGGCACTTATCCCTCTGGCAGTGGCTTATTACTTCATTCAAAAACACTTTCGCGGTGCCTCTCGGTAAGTGAACGACCATGTGGGGGCAGGGGCAGATTGCTTTGCGTGGTCTGAAATGTACCTTGCACCCACCTGATGTGGAAATGTACGAAGTTTACAATGAATGCTTCTCAAAGCGGACTTCCCATGATTGTGTTGATGTGGGTCAAATTGTTCATATTATTTATCTGCAGGAAAACAACTCTACACTTTAGCAATGTCATTAGAGTCAAACCAAAATATTTACGGCCCTTTGCAAAGAGCTTGATGTGAACAATTTTGTTCACATCGACTTTTTTGATTTTTTTATCCCCCGCCGCGTGGCGGAAGGGGGATATTGTTGTCACCCGGGTCGTCCGTCCGTCTGTCCGGCTGGCTGGGCGTCAACATTTATAGCTGTGAGTGCGATAACTCATAAACTGTTCGCCATATCGATTTGAAATTTGGGTCACACATGTACCACCTGAAAAGGAAGAACCCTATTGATTTTGGGCGTGGCCGGATCCAAGATGGCCGACTGGGGCGGCCATCTTGAAAAAAATGTTTTTTGTAATAAATGGTGTCTTGTTTCCAATTCACCTCCCTCATTATCTGGAATATGTATGACCTTTTTCAATGGCGGGGGATTCCCCATCTCTGATGGGTATGTTAGGGTTAGGGTTATTTTTTTTTTTCAGCAACTGTGCA
>CM068952.1:129385854-129395854 GCA_035128595.1 Eptatretus atami | reverse complement strand
TGACACAATGCTTTCTGAGCCATGCTCTGTGTGAAATTGCTATTGCATGAATCACTCAGGAACATGTATTTCGTGCAAACCGGGGTATTACAGTACTGTATGTTTGTGTGTGTGTGTTGTGTTTTTTTTTTGTTGTTTTTTTTTTTTTTGTGTTGTTGTTGTTGTTGTTAATTATTATATATACACATCTCCCACTAGTAATTCGAGGAAATATCTATGTTCTAGTTTAATTTACTTGCTCACCAAGCTTCTGTAATGTATTCTGAAGACTGCAGGTTCAAATCATAACCCCAAAAGGAAAGGAATGGAAACCACCCAATACAGGCCATTGCCCAAGAAGATGTTTTGGCAGCATCTGTCCTCTTCAGAGTATAATTACAAGATTCGTCATTGGCAGACAACTCATGATAATGATTATTTATTACTTTTGCACATATGGTATGGAATTTCTGACTTCTCTCCTCCCCCAACAAGAGTCATTCTCCACACCTCTCACCTCACACCCCACTATTTACAAAGTATTCTTTGCACCATTTAATACCAACTGCCAAAGCATCATCTGCAAGTTTGGGATTAAAAAAAATTTAGTGGTGATGGAAACCACTCCAATGACACAGCTTGTGGCATTCATGGCACGTTTCAATGACTTATGGGACAAGGACAGGTCACCACTGTTGGTCACCATGGGTGCAGACATTTACACCCTGAGCAGCCAATGAATGAGCCCACATTAGTGAGGGCAATGCAACAAAGATTTACCCACTCCACTGCACAGCCTGAAAAAAAAAAAAATAACCTAACCCTAACATACCATCAGAGATGGGGAATCCCCGCCATTGAAAAAGGTCATACATATTCCAGATAATGAGGGAGGTGAATTGGAAACAAGACACCATTTATTACAAAAAACATTTTTTCAAGATGCCGCCCCAGTCGGCCATCTTGGATCCGGCCACGCCCAAAATCAATGGGTTCTTCCTTTTCAGGTGTACATGTGTGACCCAAATTTCAAATCGATATGGCGAACAGTTTATGAGTTATCGCACTCACAGCTATAAATGTTGACGCCCAGCCAGCCGGACAGACGGACGGACGACCCGGGTGACAACAATATCCCCTTCCGCCACGCGGCGGGGATAAAAAATCAAAAAAGTCGATGTAACAAAATTGTTCACATCAAGCTCTTTGCAAAGGCCGTAAATATTTTGGTTTGACTCTAATGACATTGCTAAAGTGTAGAGTTGTTTTTCCTGCAGATAAATAATATGAACAATTTGCCACAATCAACACAATCATGGGAAGTCCGCTTTGAGAAGCATTCATTGTAAACTTCGTACATTTCCACATCAGGTGGGTGCAAGGTACATTTCAGACCACGCAAAGCAATCTGCCCCTGCCCCCAATGGTCGTTCACTTACGAGAGGCACCGCGAAAGTGTTTTTGAATGAAGTAATAAGCCACTGCCAGAGGGATAAGTGCCAGCACAAAGAATGGAGTCACGTAACAAATAACACCCAGTGCTAGAGGCAGAAGAGCGAAGATCTCACCAGTGATTCCAAAGTTATTGGATGAGCTGTGGAGGAAGGTTTTCCATTATTGGATGTCCTATTGCATTACAGGACAGTGGGAAACTGCATGGCATGGATGCTGTAAATTAAAGGTTTACTATCACGTGCTGCCTCACCTATGAGCTGTCCCGTCTGGGTTCGAATCTCACCCAGCAATAAATTGTCATCCCAGTGTTTCCGGGTAGGGCGATACATCAAAGGGTGTGCCGTCCCTGGATGGACGTTAAACTGGGAGTCGTTTCTACCGGCATTAGTTTATGGACGTTAAAGATCTCACGCGTGTCCTTTGTGAAGAGTAGGTGAGCTATCGTTGGCACCCTGGCAAATTCCAAATTGCTGTCCTAACTACTGCTGTGAAGGTAATGGCAAAACACCTGGTTACAAACCCATGCCAACGAAGCGACTTCGGCAGCACCGATGCTTTGTTAAGGGTATGCTACATATATCATTATCATGATATGCGGCTAAAAGTATTTTTTGTGTTTCAATTAAGAATTGTCTTCAATTTTTTTTCGTTCAGCAAATCTCAAACTGTGTTCTACCTAGCTATCGTGTGCAGCCTGTGGCTGTTGGTTGCATCATTTTTGGTCAACCTCGGAAGCAGGACAGGCTGAATGAACCCCACCTGGGGAATTCAATAGCCGACAGGGGCTCAAATTCAAGACCTAAGAATCTAAAAGCCAGCCACCCTAACATTAAGCCAACAACCAAGCTAACTGTGCTCAAAGAAGATTACTTACACCATGGAATGCTGTCTATGCATGCTTTAACGAGGAATGAGCACTATTAAAAAGCCGAAACATAGATTACGGTTTCCTCTTTCACGCAGACATGCAATCTTCGGAGTGTGTGAGTATGAATAATGAACCTGAACAGTGCAGCATACTGTGGAGAACACGGAATGTAGATGAACATAACGCAGGGAACATGGCAAGGCCAAGAGAATCCACTAACCTGCTCGTCCTTTTCCTTGTGAATTGTCAGATTTTGAAGGTCTTTTGCATCCATAAGATGGCTCAGAGGAGGAACTTTTACAAGAGGTTTGAGCTATCTAGTGTGGATCCAGTGCCCAACCCGGCTATAAACTGTCACGCAGGTGTCATGGGAATAACATTGCATCAATGAGAGTGCTGTTTGTCAGATGAGATGCTAAATTGGGTGACCTTGCTGTGGTTTGCTCCGGGTGGACGTCAAAGACCCCACACTTTGTATTTCTCAAATAATTGGTGATTGTTGCCAGCATCGACGAAATCCAAATCTCTGGTTTGATTCGCACAGGGAAGGGAATGGCAAACCATCTCATGTACACCTTGTCATGAAACTGCTGCGACAGCATGGAACTTGCACTTGGGCAGAGTACCACAAAGATAGTGAGAGAAATAGAGATAAAGAGAAGGGGAATTGATTAATTGCTCGAGCAAGGGGAAAATTCTCGCGAGAGTTGCTTCTGGCCAAACTTGCACACAATCGTGGCAGCACTGGTCCAAGGTACCGGAGGTGGGCATTTGTTTAGCCACAGATTTATTTTCTTTTAAAATCTGATATCGTGGAAAATGCTTCATTTCACACGGCTGGAGAGTGCCTTCAGAAAGTATTCACACCTCTTGACTTTTGAACTTTTGTTGTGTTACAGTCTGAATTCAAAATGGATTAAATTTAGATTTTTTTTTGTCACTGATCTGCACATATTATCCATAATGTCAATGGAATTTATTTTTAAAATATTTTTACAAATTAATTAAAAACTGAAAAGCTGAAATATCTTGCATCAATAAGTATTCAACCCCTTTGCTATCACACTCCAAATTGAGCTCAGGTGCATCCAATTCCATTGATCATCCTTGAGATGTCTCCACAAACTTGATTGGAGTCCACCTATGGTCAATTCAATTAACTGGACATGTTTTAGAAAGAAATACACCTTTCTATATAAGGTCCCACAGTTGACAGTGTATGTTAGAGCAGAAACTCTACCATGAAGTCCAAGGAACTCCATAGAAATCAGAGATAGAATTAGGAGAAGCGTAGATCTGTGGAAGGGTATAAACCATTTCTAGAGTGATGAAAAGTTCCCAAGAGCACAATGAACTCCATCATTAGGAAATGGAAAGAATATGGAACTACCCAGACTCTTCCTAGAGCTGGTTATCTGATCAAACTGAGCAACCTGCAAGAATGACCTATGACCACTCTGAACCATTCAATAACCTAATGACCAGTCTGACGAACTGCACGTTCCATGGCTGAAATGGGAAGAACCTGCCGGAAGACAACAGTCTTTGCAGCAATTCACAAATATTGGCATTATGAGAGAGTGGACAGACGGAAGCTACTCCTGAGAAAAAGGCACATGACAGCATGCCTGGAGTTTGCAAAAAGGCGTGAAAAACTCTGAGGGATGAGGCAAAAGATTATGTGGTCTAATGAGATGAAAATTGACATATTGGGCCTGAATGCAAAGCACTACGTCTTGTGGAAACCGAGCACAGCTCATCACCCATCAACACCATCCCTTTCCATGAAGCATGGTGGTGGCAACATCAAAGCTTATGGGGATTCTTTTCAGTGGCAGGGACTGGGAGACTTGTAAGGACAGAGGGAACAATGAATGGACCAAATACAGTACAGGCAAAACCTTGAGGAGAACCTGCTTCAGAGTGCAGAAGACCTTAGACTGCAGCGAAGATTTACATTCCAACAGGACAATGACCCAAAGCATACAGCCAAAGCAACACTGGAATGGTTTCAGAAAAGAATGTGAAAGTCCTCGAGTGGCCCAGCCAAAGCCCAGACTTGAATCCCATTGAGAATCTGTGGAAGACTGAAGATTGCTGTTCACTGACACTCCCCATCTAACTTGACAGAGCTTGAGCAAATCTGCAAGGCAAAATGGGAGAAAATCCCCAAATCCAGATGTGGAAAGCTGATACAGACATGCCCAAGAAGACTCGAAGCTGTAATCACTGCCAAAGGTGCTTCTATAAATCAGGGGCTGAGAACTTATGTAAAGTACATATTTCTGTGTACCATTTTCGATAACTGTGTAAGAATTTCGAAAAACATGTTTTCACTTTGTTTATTATGAGGTTTCCTTTTAATTATGGGACCTATGGGGATTGAAGTTCCTTTTAAGGTGGTCATTCTCAGTTTGTTTGAGCAATCTCAAGCACACACACTTTAAGTAGCTCATTGTGGGATCAAAAACGTCATGCAAAGCCCAACACATCCGCTTTATACTTAAACTAACACTTGATGAAAACAAAAGCTAAAAAAAAAAAATATTGTTTTAATTATGAATGAGTGTTTTTCCATATTCTCATAATAAAGGTTGTTGGAAATTTTATGAACAAAGCTCCAAATGGTAAATAAATTTAATTTTATAAATAAAAATATTAAAAAAAATTATTAATAACTTAAATAAAAAATATATTAATTAAAAAATTTAATAATTATTAAATAAAGAAAATATTAAATAAAGAAAAAGGAAAACAATAATTTAATAAAAATATTAAAAAAAAATTAAAAAAATAATCTAACAAAAAAAAAAAAAATATATATTAAAAATTATTTAAAAAAATAATAAAAAAAAAAAATTTAAAAAAAATATTTTAAAAATAAATAATATAAATAATAAAAAAAAAAAATGTAAAATTTCTTATAAAATTTAATCACTAATAAAAAGTAAAAAATTTTATATAAAAAAATAATATAATAATTAAATAAATAAAATTTAATAAAAAAAAATAATATATTAAATTTTTAAAAAATATATTTTAAAAAATTTTAATAATATAAAATTAAAAAAAATAATTTAATATATTAAGGAAAAGAAACTGGCGCTGCATAGTGGCAGAGATGGCTAATACGCCTATTTGTACTAAACTGTGATTTTTGAGCTTTCACATTTTGACCCAATTACTAATTCGTCTTTCTCCATATTCTGGATTTCAGGAATAATGAGATATTCAGGTTTCTCCATGAATGCTTCGAGTTGCATTGTTGTAGTTGTGAAGAAATACAATGGAAGATTCAATATGCTTTGCCACAGAAAGTTCCCATAGACTGATGAAGTGATCAGAGTGCTGGTGAGATGTCCATTCGAAGTGTCTCATTTGTGAGTTGCACATTAGACATTGGAATTCGAGAAATCCTAATATGAGGCCTTGCCAATGGGTCTTGTGTACAAGTGAATTAAGAAAGTTATCATTTTCTTTTTTATGGACGCATTTACTTTTCACATAAGATGGTCAAAAGGAAATAACTTACATTGTTGTTGTCCATTGGGTGTTGTACATGGATGCATCTCTTGCGATTTATGATTCTACACTTTATGGATATACTTCAAGTGAACCCGAACACTGCATCCGCATCTGCCTACGCTACGCTTTGGCGGACATTTTTACCGGTAGTAAAAAAAGAAAGTCACAGAATGCGGAAAAAGATCAAACCCTTACATGCTTTCCTCACTCATCTTATGTTTTCAATAACTGCTCATAATATCAAATTTTAAAACAATATTGTTAACCTGCAGGATAAATATTGTCTTGTGATTGAATCCCACTTAAAACACCCAAAATAAGCAAATGACAGGACTTCTTCAATTCTCAGTCATTTGCTTTTATTAGAAAAATTATTGTTTTTCTATTTTGCTATTAATGATTCTTAAAATTATATCTTACTAGTGCGGGCCCATAGCGTGCGTGGCCTGTACGTGCAAAAAAAAAATAAAACTTTCAAACCCGATGTGCCAGTAAACAACAACCACACCCAGGCCGTCCTGTTCTGCGTGCCTGTATGTGCGTGCACCGTACGTGCGTGCCGTACGTCTGCGTGCCCGTAACGTGCTGGCCGTAGCATGCCAAAAAAAGAAGAATGTGACGCTTCAATCGTGACGTCATAGCACCATCGTCCTGTCATTTGGTTTGGTAAATAAATTGCCATAACTTTGGGAACACTGTCCGATTAATAATCAAAACCTTGAAAAGGCACGTACTCAGGCCCCAGCAATTATACCTGGCAAGTTTCAATTAAGATCGGACCAGTTGGTTGTCGAGAAACAGCGGTCGCAGAGACACAACAGACACACAGACACACACACCCGAAGATGCTGGAATTATAGATAGAATACCGATAATGTGATTTATTAGTCCTCGACGGTTTCACACGAGGGTACTATAGTTTGCTCTCCTCATTCATCCGTTTCATTTGTCGCGTCCGTCAGCCAACCTGTGGTTTTCTGAACTTTTTCCCATACCCTTAAAATATTCAACTGAAACTTGGTACATGCGTTTATTATAATAAGTTAGAGACACAAATTCGAGTTTCAGGGTTGTTCCCAATTTTCACTGCGAGTTAATGCCCTTCTAGATTGTATAAAATATCACATATTAACCCATGGGGTCAGTGTTCACCCTGCCCTGACACTCCACCCCAAAAATAAACAAGCAGTCATAGGACTGGTACTTACGAAATCGTCAAACTTACCTCTGACCTTGTCTAAATTAAAGCTGTCTCTAAGAAAGGTGCGACCCAAAACCAGAAGTCTTCTATGATGATTCTTGTACCAAACCATCAAAAATCGAATGTTTGACCTCACTGTGACCTTGACCTTTTGACCATTTGACCAGAAATCTAATCAGCCACTAGCCATCACCCTCCTGAATCACATGCGTGTAATTTGACACTGGTAGCTTCTTCTGTTCTCGAGGTTATCGTGCCTACAAACAAACAACACACACACACAAACAACACACAAACAGATGACGGAAAGTCATCAAATACTTACGAATATCTTTAGATTTCGTAAAGTAATAAAAATTAATTGCCACTATTACATGAAGCACCACGATTCAGCCTTTCCAGGCCTTAAGCCTGGGTGTTGGTCAATGGCGAGTGCAATTGGAATTATTTTCTAGGTTACTAGTGCATGCCCGTAGATGCGTGGACCGTACGTGCAACCCTCCTCCCCCCCCCCCCCCCCCCCCCCCCGCAAAAAACTCAAACCGCGAGCAGCAAACAACAACACACAGCCGTTCCTTCGCTTTCACCGTGCCCGTACGAGCGTGGCTGTTACGTGCAAAAAAAAAAATAAAATATAGGATATATATACTTAAACCGCGTTGCCAGAAACAACCACACAGGCCGTTCCTTCGCTCTCGCATGCCGACGTTGCGTGGCGCTACGTGCGTGTTCCGTACCGTGCATGGCCGTACGTTGCATAGCCGTACGTGCGTGCCCATATGTGCGTAGGCCGTACATACAAAAAAAAAAATTTAAAATAACTTTCAAACGCGTTGCCAGAAACAAACAACCCACACAGCCGTTCCTTCGCTCTCCGTTGCCCCATATGTGCGTGGCCGTACATGCAAAAAAAAAAACTTTTCAAACAACCACACAGGGCCATTCCTTTCGCTCTCATAAAACGACGACTGGATTGGGGGGCATTGTGTTTTCTATAAATGCCGGATAAGAAATCGAGGAGAAATTATTAGAATACAGTGTCATCACTAGCCAAAAGTAGTGCGTGCCCGTACGGAATGTTTCACGTCATTCACGAATTATCGCTTGCAATTGAAGTAACAACTGCTGTGATTACTTACACACAGAGTTAATTAAAATCAAGTTACCTCCCTGTCTTTGCTTGCATGACATTCGCTGCATTTACCATTGGCACTCCTACCCCACGGTAACTAAGGCACCAATCGATCCCCATCGTAAACCAGCACGGCACGTACGTCATCGTCGGCCGGGCCGCTGCACCGACCGCACTACGCAGCCCACGCCCACGCAGAAACGTTCCTGTGATTGGTAACTAAATGCGCGCATCGGCCACGGCCTAACGCAGCACGTTCCTGTCATTGGTTGGTAAATAAAATTTGGCCATAACTGGGAATCACCTTGTCGATTAATATCAAATCTTGAAAGGCACATTACTCAGGTCCCCAGCAATATACTGGCAAGTTTCAATTAGATCGACCAGTGGTTGTCGGGAAAGCGGTCCACAGACACACAGACACACAGACACACAGACACACAGACACACACACACACAGATTGCTTGAATTATAATAGTGAGATGAGGTTCAATGAGATGACAAATTGAAGGGGTTGAATGCAGACTGCAAGAGCAATGAGAAGAAACCCTCGTTGTGAATCGTTTTTACCACCAAATTGAGATGTATTTCGTTGGCAAGCATGTTGAGTAGAAAGCTGAATTCCTTAACACTTCCAAAGGGCCACAGCGTTTTGACAATTGGAAACAAAAAAAAGTTCGTGCACTTTTTTTGATAAATTATTTTGAACAATTTTCTTCAATAAATAATAATAATAAAAATCGTCTCCATGTACACTCCTTTATCTCGTTAGCACCTCTTCATAAACAACATCGCTGAGAAATGGCGCTTCTTCTTTGTTTCCCGTCCAGGGCAAGAATACGGAGGCTGCTGGATCTGCCACGTTTTGATAAATCATTAGTTTTAACCAATTATTCAATTAGCGCCCAACGTATTTTGCCTTTCGCAAGGAAAAAACACAAAGAGAAGAGAAGAGAAGAGAAGAGAAGAGAAGAGAAGAGAAGAGAAGAGAAGGAAGAGAAGATAATGAGAAGAGAAGAAACCCGTAATTGGCGAACGCAGCTGAAGTTTCTCTTCCCCATCGACCACGGCTACGCAGACAAACGCTTCCTGTCATGGTTGAAAAAAATGCCGGCTACGCAGCAACCTTCCTGTCATTGGTTGATTAAAAATGGCCGCATGCCAAGGTTCCTGTCATTGGTTTGGTAAATAAATGGCCATTAACTTGGGAGCACTCGTCCGAATAATATCAATCCTTGAAAAAGGCCAAATCCCTCAGGTCCCCAGCTATATATCTGGCAAGTTTCAATTAGATCGGAACCAGTGGTGTCGAGAAATGGCGGTCCAGAACACCACACACCACACACACCACAACACACACACACACACCATTGCTGGAATATAGATTAGCATAACCAGGTGTATCATATATACACATAGCTATACACATGTTTTGCTTCTGTAGTACATCGTGAGTTGTTAGCTCCACCACCGAAGGTGAAGGAGGTTATTTTTCACCCATTTCTGTTATCCTGTGCACAAACAAACAGACAATCTTAAAAATTGTGACGGATTCTGGATGAAATTTTGAGGACAAGGACGGAAACTGTTAGATTTTGGTGAAGATCCAGATCGATGATCGAACTACTAGAATTTTTTAAGTGATTCTTCACCATTGAGAGATTGGGCCAAAAACGATTAGTACTGTATATCATGAATTTCAAAAATGGATTGGGGCCAGATATGTTCTCGTGGATCAGGCATTACAGCGGCGGAGGTTGCGCTCGACTGAATGCCCTTCTAGTTTTATTAATTTAAATTAACATAAAAAAAAAAAAAAATTTTCGCCAATCTCTCTCG
>CM068952.1:129375072-129385829 GCA_035128595.1 Eptatretus atami | reverse complement strand
TATATATATATATATATATGTTGTTGTGGTTCTGGGATCTGCATCCCTCCAAGGCAATGCCATCCATCATACAGTTGTCCCCAGACAGTTATTTCATTAACATACGTAGTTAGACCCTTCCCTCATGTCTAATGGGTCAAACGGTTCAAAGTCTGTTGTGTGGATCTCATAGTTAGGTCAGATTATAATATCTCACTTCATTCCTACTCTTTTTCTCTTATTCCTGAGATAAATCCAAGCAATGGCCGCCTGTAAAAACTGCGGCCACGCCCTTCACTGTAAGAATGCGTCCTCACAGAAGACCAAAAGAAACAGACAACCACCACCACTAAGCTGCACGGAACACGTGCAGCACAGCGATAATCTCCACCCACTGTTCAGGTGAGCACAAGCATCAACAACACGATGGGACAGGTGCAGGAATGCCGTGCCCGGGGGAATAGAAAAACAAACAACCTCATCCCCGCCGTGCAGGCCACACGCGGTGCACTCTTTTCAATCCAAATCTCTATCTAATACTTATGTCTATACTATTTTCAACCCAAATCTACATCAAATAATCCGATCTTTTCCTTCAATTCATGAGACAGCTCAGAGCCGGCACCGCACACACACCACCTGTGATAAAATAACCACGAGCACGATGGCAGACATGGGCACAGCCCCATAATAAATAAACACATGTACAATAGCGGACCCGTGCGTACTGTACAGGGCATGCATTGCGCATCTCTTCATTCGGGTCTGCGCATGGGGTTACAATAACATCTTACCGTCGGTCTTCACTCACCACAATGGCCACAAATGTCTCCCGTGGATGGCAAACATCTTCCTGCACCTCCGCCTCGATACAGCTGCTACCAAGCAGAGGCATGCTGTACGGTCTGGATCGCTGGGGCCGCATGGCGTATGGACAAAGCAAGCACATTGACCAGCGATAACCGCGGGTCGGCAGGGGTGCCCAAGCGGGTATGCGGGGCTGACGCGACCCTTGGGTGGTCGCCGGGGCACGGCCCGGGAGTTTGGTGCGAGGCGATTCATATCACGGGGTTCGGAGCGAGATAATTCCGCAACTCAGCTATGACTAGCCGGATGTACAGTGAGGCCGCTTCCGATCATGGCGGCCGGGCCGAGCGGTGGCCGGGGCCCAATCAGAGCGCCCGATTTGGGTGACCACACATCGCTTCAGGGTGGCACCCTGCCCTGCACTGCAGGGTCTATAAAGGACGGATTGTGAGGCCGTCTGCATTCCTGCAATAGCAGGTCCGTCATGGTGCAAGCAGCGTTGTAGTAGGTGAGCAGATGCGCTCTCGGCTAGCGACGGTCGCTGCACATATTGCGAGCGAGTGCGTTACCGTGCTACACCGTATACCCTAGTTACGCTTAGGGTTTCCTCACAACCAGTCTCGGCGCTCCCCGGCGTCTATGCTACCCACTCGACCAATCTCGGTATCACCTGACTCGACTCTGGACTCCGCCTTCTTAATCATCTCACCGACTGCTGTGACTCCGCCTTCTTCACCGCCTCATCGCTGACTCCACCCACCCACTTGATCCTGTCTGCCACTCCACCCACTCGCTCTCGACTCCACCTTCTCCACCCACCCACCTGATCCTGTCTGCCACTCCGCCCACTCATTCTCGACTCTGCCTTCTCCACCCACTCGCCGCTGGCTCCACCAAAAGTCCCTCCCTCATGCCTGACGGTCACAACCCTTCTCTGGAGAGCCAAGGAAGAGACGACACGCCAGCTGTCAAGGAGGGATCGTCCAGCAGACCATCCCCCAAAACGTATTGGGTGGCGCGGTCGGTCAATCGTGCAAGGTATTGCGAGACCGTTAGCCTCATCTCCTCCCTTTTTCTTCTCATTAACTCCTCTTCGTCAGTTTTGTGTGTGTGGTGTGTGTGTGTGTGTGTGTGTGTGTGTGTGTGGTGTGTGTGTGTGTGTGTGTGTGTGTGTGTTGTGTGTGTGGTGTGTGTGTGTGTGTGTCGTGTGCGTGCGTGATTCATGGCACCTGTCCTCACTTAAGTTAAGATTGCAGAAGAATATATTGGGATAAGTCTGCTCTGTGTCTGCTTTTGTAAGTTGTCGCACCTCACATTTCTTGCCATCTCTACTCACACACAACAATAAACTACATTCACTGTGCCACATATTTTTCCTCGCCTGCCTGTAATAAATCCTTTTGTAGAAATGTTCCCCAGCTCGGTTTTGTCTTTTATTTTGTTGACCAGGCATGGTCCGCATCCTCGCCGAGCCAGAACTTTATTCCCAACATTCCGTTCCTTTTAGCTGGTACGTCCTTGGCAGTGTCGCTCGGTTGCATCTGATCTGGTTCGGACAAGGCGTACCGAGGACGTGTCCCCCGGTAATGAGGTCACGTGATTATTTTTAGGTAACTGGATAAACTGTAGACGGAGGACCCTGGGTCACGTGGTTGAGTTATTGGTGTTCACGGTCGGTGAGCGACCCGCCGTGTCACGGAGTTATCCATGTGCGACGGCCTGTGATTCCGGGGAGTCTGGTGGGAACCCGAGAAAGCTTCCCTCCTCGTGGTCTTCTCACACAGACCCCCTGCCCGCAACAGTTTTGTGTCAGATGTGGGATGAAGCCTGAAAATGTTGGTGTCTGGAATGGGATTCGAACCTGTGGTGTGCTTGGCGCACCCCCAAAATTAGGAGCAGGTTAGGATACAAATTTTATTTAATTATTAGTACGGACCATGGCGGACCAAGATGAGCTGGTTCAGGTGGGTTTTGAATCAACAATGTTTGAGGAGTCCACGGCCCAGAATGACAACTTTTATTTGAGGGAGATCATTCCCTGTGGCCATACCCAGAGGTAATGGGGGCAACCACGACAATAACGATGCTTGGGGACCCCCACCATCAAATTTCCCTCACGGAGGACATAGCGATCCCTATGGGATCCACACCCGATCATAGCAGATCGTCTTCAACAAAGCCATTTGACGTGAATCAAATGATGGAAATGTTGAAACAAATGATGGACCAACAGAGTGAAATGAGAAGTGATATGCAAGCAGGACAAAACCAACAGAAGAGTGATATGCAAACACTGAAGGATGAAATGAGAGGTGATATGCAAAAAATGGAAGGAAATATACAAACACAAATGAAGGTGGCACTGGAAAAGGTAAAGGGTGAGATGCAAAACATGGACCAGAATTTCGCAAATGAGATCAGGACAGTACGTGAGGAAATGACTGAGTTGAAGGAAAATGTGGAAGGTGTTTGTACCGCGATGAGGACGGCTAAGGTAGAAGTGACGAATAAAACAATGGCGGTCAAAAGAGAAGTACATAAACTCGGACAGGTAGAGACGAAGAACCAGGAATTTGGGGAATTAAATGAGGGAGCAGAGATACAAAGAGACTTGGAATGGGTGAAGGACGAATTACATAAAGTGAAAGAGGAGCAGACACAAATAGAAATGGTAAAGGACATTAATATTGAGCTTGTGGAATGTCTTGAGACCCGATGTAAGAGTCAGGTTAACCTCCCTTAGGAACAAAGGGAGACGATACGCTCCCTCGAAGCAGACCGTAATGAGGTGAGTCCGGTAAGTCTGTGCGAGGTGGAGCGGGTGCATGATGCAAAAGGGTATATGCCGAGTTTTGGGGGGTAGAAGCCCCGGGATCTCTTGGGGTAACACAAGCACCCAGTATGATTGTGTCAGAACATGTGCAGAGTGCAAGTAACATGGCATGGGTGAGTGCACCGGAGAGAACGGGATACACCTCGACCCAGATGAGAGTAGCGGTTAGTGTAACGGACGGGAGGGGCGAGCCTCGTGAGCGGGATAAAGTTATTTTGGAAACCGGGCTGGAATCTGCGTGCGAGGTACGAGAGTGTGCACGGTCTGTGCTTTTCAAACCGCCCAAGCGTGGATCATTGCTCGATGTGCTAATGGCTTCAGCCAGCCGGCATCGAAACTCTCTGTGCCGGATACATTACCGAAGCGTGGATGGCTTCCACGAATGCGAATGAAGGAATTAAGTGAATTTGAAAAAAAAAAATTCCCATGAGAGCCCATGTCCGGGTCCCAACGTGCTACGCGACGTGAGTGGTGCTCGCAAGACGCGCGGCACGAGTAGAGACGGCTATGTGACCGCCAGACGGCTCGTGTGCGTGGTAAGAGTGGGCGTAGGCAACCTGGCGGAGTGGGCCGTTTGCGAGTGACGTCAGCGGGGCAGGAATGGCAGGGGTGTTAAACACGGCGTTTCCGGTGCGAGATAGCCCGAAAGCCAATGCGAGCATTTAATGCGTTTTACAGGTGACGGGTGCCCGAGGAGTTAAAGTATGTGATGGGCATGGGTACCCAGGGAAAAGGGACCCGGAGCGCCAAAATGCCATGTGAGCATTGACGGAGAAATACCAGTGAGAGCATTCCCCATGTTAGTGAGGAGTAGGTCGGCTCGGAGCCAACCTCAGTGACCTGGGGATGCTGAAGATATAGTTCTGCAGGTGGGCAGACCTGCCAGTGGAGCCACGCTGCCCAGCCTTGAAATTGTGCAAGAGCACGTAGGAAAATTTGCGGGCCAAGCCCAAATTAATAATGGACACCAACACAGGTGACGGGAATCGTGGTTGCTAGAACCAATAGTTTAAAGAAACAGGCGTGTTGAAGAGCCCCGGGGATAGTCTGAAGTTTAATAAGTGATAGGATAGATAGAATATGACTTGTGTACCCCTTCGCACCATCCATCCCTTCACTGGTTGTAGGCCGCTGGACTCGTCGTGGAAATGCTGAGGCCCGTGGGAGTTATTCTGAGGCTGCATTGGACCTTTAGACAGGTTTACTTGTCTGTTTCTCGATCCTCTTTAAAGAGACCTTAGGGATTGGGAACAGACAGTTAGGGCAGGTTAGCCAAACAAAGATGATAAGAGGGTTAGGGATACATAATATTATGTAAATATATATAAATCTAATTACTTTGTTGCAACCTAACAGGGGTGGGTATGGACAAGTACAGGCATTAGGCAATAGGATTGGGTGGGGGGGGGGGGAGAACGTATGGTAGGACCGAACCCGTCTTCAGACCGGCCAACGCCACCACACTCCCTCCACAACTACACGAGACCACGAGGCCAGCCAGCTTCATTGCCGACCTGTGTACCTTACCTGGTCTGCATTTGCTATGCCTTTGCTTTGACACCACTTACCATGCCTTGCCATATCGTTGAACCTTGCCATGTGCCCCAGGACCATCTGTTCTGGAAGTGTTTGCAGGGACTGCCATTCAGGCACCCACATTACCGGGGACTGTATTTGCATAGCCCGGACATCTTTATTGATAAAGGCCAGTTCAAATGTACTTTGAGATGGCATGTGGCCTGCCGTGTTAGGGTGAGTTGCCTCCAGCAGCCAGGAAAAAATAAAAACATAGGTCCATTTATGGCCCTGAAGATGCCAGGCTGCGTGATCACCTGCTGCTGCACACATCCGCAAATTTTTCATTTGCTGTCTTTTCTTCCCTTGAGTCACAGGTCCTGGGCAATGGGTAATGTAAACAATAGAAATGCATATAGTTATAACCCACCTGTTTGTTTAGTTCAATTCCGGAAATGTAGCAAAAGGATGTCCGTACGAGTCTGCTCGCCTCGATACGCAATGTACGAGGTTGATTATTTTTGGGGCATATATTTGAAATGTCGCACTCAGGAATCCGTAGGTAAAGCGTACTGGGGGAAACTACACCTATATGCCACATGAATCTTCAACAACTCGGGTCGATTGTAGCAAAAGTGAGGGGGTAATGTTGCGGTTCTGCAAACCTGCATGACTCTAAGGCAATGGCATCCAACATACAGTGATCCCCAGGCAGTTATTTCATTAGTCTTCATGCAGTCAGACCTTCCCCTCATGTTTAATGGGTTAACGGGATGAAGTGCGTTGCGTGGGTCTAATAGCTAGGTCTAATAAACTATATCTCTATCTTCTATCCTGATCCCCATTTCAACCCTTTCCTTTTATCCATGGTACAAATCAAATCAAGCAAGCAAGCAAACACACCAAGCAGCCTCCCATGAGAGAATCACCAAAATAACAAACTTGCTGCCCGGCGCGCATCGCGTGCCCTTTCGTTCAAATCTGTGTGCCAATTTACAACAGCATCGCACCTTGCTCACCCCTCGCTCACCCAAAAACTTACCACCTCAACCACCAAGATCTCCTGCACATGGGAAAAATATTCCCGCACCTCCTCGAACCTCTATATCAATAGAATTCGGCACTACACAGAGGAATGCTGCATGGCTCAGGTTACTCGGACCGCATGATATGGCGACAAGCAACGGACGTTAACAGCACCAATCTTATCTCACCTCATCCAGTCGCCAGAACACGGCAAGACGGGCGGCGAGGAGTGGGGGGGTCACAGGAAGAGCAGTCCGGGAGTTCGGTACGGAGCTCCGGGCCGTGTCGCGCCGGATGTGCGAATGAGACCGCTTCCGGTCCCAGGAGCCGAGCACGGTGTGGGTAGGACCGCCGTGGCCCAATAGGGAAGCGTGATTTTTGTCACGTCGCGTCACTTCAGATCGTCACCCCACCCTTTGCCCGGGGCTTATAAAAGGTGGATCGCGAAGCCGTCTGCCCTTGTCTTCATCTGTTTGCCTCACCCTCTCCTTCGCCTCTCTGCTCCTCCCTCTTTTTCACGCTCCTCGTTGTCTGCCCGTCGCTGCATCTACACTCGGGGTTGGTGTGCGACAGACGTTCTTCTGGGACTAGTGCGGAGCACACGTTTCCACGAGCCCAAGCAAAGTGACGAAGCAGGAAAAAACGTGCCGACTCTTGAGGTGGAAATGCTCAAGCAGAGATATCCCACGGAGGTACACGCTACACTCAGACCTATGCACGACGAGGCTAGGAATCTTTTTCCTCACACATCTTCTCTCTCTCTCTCTCTCTCTCCTCCTCTCTCTCTCTCTCTCTTCTCTCCTCTCTTCTCTCTCTCTCCCTCTCTATTCCACCCCTCTATCTCATTCCCTTTGGACACACAAAAGAGCATCCATTACAGATTCGCAATCACAGTTTCCTCTGGCAAGACAACCACACACCCCCCTTCCATATTGCACAAACACGACACCTCCCACTTCCACACTTTGGACACCAGTATTTCTCCCTCCTACATCCCCAAAAGCCCACGTCAGGTATGGCGAGGCCGTTAGTCCTCATCTGCTCTCTTCTTTCTGGCTATCTAATCTTCCGTGTGTGTGTGTGTGGTGTGTGTGTGGTGTGTGTGTGTGTGTGTGCTGTGTGTGTGTGTGTGTTGTGTGCGGCTGCCGTGCGTGCGTGATGGCACCTGTCGTAGCATAAGTTACGATTGTGGAAGTTCTAACCCAATCTAACAGTATAAGTCTGCTCTGTGTATGCTTTGTAAATTGCTTGCCTTTTGTTGCCCCCCCCCCACAAATTCCTTGCTATCCTCTGCTGTACACAATAATAAACCCGATTTACTGTGCCACATACCTTTCCTCACTTGATTGTAAATAAATGCTTTGTGTAGAAATATTTTCAGCTCGTTTTCGTCTTTTCCTTCATTGGTCCAGCATGGTCCATATCGTCGCTTAGTCAGGACGTTATCCCCCAATGATCTGTTTTCTTGACGGTACGTTCTTGGGCAGTTACGCTTGGCTGCATCTGATCCGGTAAGGTGATCCCGTTTGAACAAGGTGTACTGAAGGCGTGTCCCCCGGTAATTAGATCACGTGAACATTAGGTAACCGGTATTCATTAGACGGAGGACCCAAAGTCACGTGGTTGAGTTATTGGCGTTCATGGTCGATTAGTGACCCGCCGCGTCACGGAGTTATCCGCTTGAGACGGCCTGCGATTCCGGAGAGAATGGTGGGAACCCAAGGTAGCTTTCCCCCCTCGTGGTCTTCTCTCCCCCGACCCCGGTCCACAACAATATATATATATATATACATACACACATACAAGGTGGGGCATTTATATCTGACACATTTGCAATCTTTCTCGCTGGAAGCAGTCTTGGCATAACTAATTAGTGTTGTTTTCTTTGTTTTACAGATAATACTTGAATGATTTTTTTAATGATGGAGCACTTTAAATGCAATGAGCATGGTTTTTTTTGTTTTTTTTTATTTTTAATTTTTTTTAAATGCAATGAGTATGCCAATTTCCCAAACAAGGTCATCATGACAGAGGAGGCACACTTTGATTTGGCAGATTTAACTCCACCAGATTTCTTCCTATGGGGATTTCTGAAGGGCAAATTTTATAAGGAAATCAAACATCACTGCAACCATCTGCTCTATTGATCAAGAGACATTGCTTGCAGTAATGAACAATATGATGACCCGCTGTCGTGAATGCATGAATTCTAAAGGGACCCATTTGTCTGATGTAATTTTTAAGAAATAAAGAATCAAAATAGATTTTAAAAACTTAAAGTATGTGCCTGTCTTGTATATAAATTTTATTTTATTTGGTTTAGAAAAAAAAAGGTAAGAAGGATAATAAAACCGTCAGATATAATGCCCCGCACTGTATATATATATATAATATATATATATATATATATATATATATATATATATATATATATATATATATATATATATATAATGTATTTTAAGTATATAATTAATATATATATAACAATATATATATCTCTATTATAATACCAAGCTTGCACACTAAAAACTCGGCTCGCCGTCACACGATCCTATGAAATTGCTGTGGCACTTAGCAGACATGCGACAATGTTTGGGAAGTCTTGGCGTTCCATAGTACCACTTGCATTTTGCACAATGCGTATTTTTGGCATTCCCCGTGTATGGTCTGTCGTCTGCTACCAGCCTGTTGTACTGCTATCCCGTGCATGTGCACGGGTATCGCTAATATATATATATATATATATATAAATATAGTACCAATACAAAAGCATGTGGAGTGTGACGAGCACTCCCCCAATCTCCATTGGACAAAATCCTCCATGAAAAATTGTCTTCTGGTTGAATGGTTTGCATTCGTGGGAACAATCATCTGGGTGGCAGACTGATGGTTATTCTTTGTGTATTATGCAGTTTTGCCATGTGAGACATAATCCACCGCGATTCTCACCATAACAGCCAGGTGTGACTGATACGCACGCATGCATGCACGCACGCACACACACACTGCCTTTTTCAGTATAGATTTATATTAATATTTTGCAATGTTAGCAAATCGCCCAAAACGGAAACAGCAAACTGCACATGTAATTGCCAAAAAAAAGGACCACTGTGGACTGTACCGTCATGCATTGCAAATGCAGGTTATGAAGTATGGCATTTCACTCAATGAATTTACACCTTCTACACATTACATTATTTTTTTCTTCACTCAATATAATCGTCTGAACAGTAGGAAAAGTTAAGTTTAATGCTTTGCTTAAATAAATAAACTAAGTTGTAAAAATCGCTAATATGTTAAAATTTCTGATTTCACTCCAGATTTCAACACATATTTTGCTCACAAGATCCGAGTCTCAAATCCGGCATAATATTTCGATTATATACTCTATTTAGTCCGAGAGAGTAGATCGTGTTTCCAAATTGAGGTGTGCTTGAATGGGCCAAACGAAATGGCAGCTGAAGACTCCAGCAACCACAGAGGGCTGACCAAGATGGCTTGTTAGGCTTATTTTGTTTTTTTTTGTGATGAGCACCCCCTAAATTATCTTCAAAGAGATAATAATATGTTCAAAAATTATCTTCAAAAGCACCCCCTAAATTATATTTTCTTTGTATGCATGCAAAGTTTCAAGCTGCTAGGTTTTATAGTTTTGGAGTTCTGGAGGAGACACACTGACACACTTATACACTGATACACACACACACACACACACACACACACACACACACACACACACACAGCCTTTTATTTGCATAGATGGGGGCGGTGTACTTTGAATGTACCGCTACTTGTTTTTATTTAATTTTGTGAACAATCGAGGCTGTAGTGACTGTTTAAAAACAGTATGTTTATTCATTTCGCATTTATGCCTGAAGCACACCAAAGAAATGCTGCCGAACGATTTGACCCATTCCCGTTTCCCATTCCCATTCATTCATCGGACATACCGTAATCCATAACCTTTCGTTGCTGCCGTGAACGTCATTGTCTGCTCTGTGTTCTTGCTCTTCCCTGAGCCTTGATGACGTTTAAAAAATACAATATCCAGTATTCTTTTACTATGCATCTCTTTATTAATATTAATTGTTTATTGATCATTAAAGTAGCGCTACAAGTGCGGAACATCGCCATCCATGTCATGCGATCATGTCATGCGATATATATATATATATAATATATCAATATATATATATATATTATATATATATATACATATAACGTATATCTATATATATCTATATACAGTATGTCCCAGCTTTGTGTTTCTGTCCATCCGCGCACACCACGTCATATTCTTCTTCTTTGCTGGCAACGTATTTCGCTCCCAAAAAATGTCTGTTTGCAGTTTTGAAGTTCAACCCCTGCCCTCTAATTCACCCGATTCATGGCAACAAAAAAAACTTTTCGTATTCTACTAAGGGAAATGCAGGTGTTCTTGGTTAAATCGGGCGCTGATTTCATATCTGAAGTCAGAATTTACTGGCACGTCAGGTTTTCAAAATATGTATTTGTATTCATGGTACCCAGCATGCTATATTAGGTATGTTATTCTTGCAGATTGCCACATTGTACATCTAATATCAGTGCTTAG
>CM068952.1:129362942-129375062 GCA_035128595.1 Eptatretus atami | reverse complement strand
CACATCATATTTAGATAACAATGATTGATCGCCGTGTATAATGTGTAGTATACCAAACCAAAAACATGAACAAGTTGCAGAAAAAGAAGTGAATAAAACATTAGAACATGGTAATCTTAGGAAGGGTGTAAACTTGGTGGGGAAATCTGCCCCATTGTGAGTGATTCAGAAACAACACTTCAAGTTTACCCTCTTCCTTTCAATATAGTCAGTGTACTGTGTAGGCACTGTTCAGACGTGTTCAGGAGTGTGTGAGACACTTGCTCTTGCGCTTGTGTGTGGAATTGTTCTCCTGTTGTAGGAACCAGCAGGAATCACCCATCATGTTTGGGTTGAACTGGCCTTGATACCAAGTTTCCATGACCGAAATGTCTTGGTGGAACTTTTCACCATGCTCATCGCTTACCTCACCCAGATTAGGTGGGAAGAAATCAAGATGAGAATACAAGAAGTGCATTTTAAGAGACATCCTACAGCCCATTCGCTGATAGGCCTTTAGCATGTTGTCCACTAATTCCACATGCTGTTCCACTCTATGGTTCCCAAGAAAGTTCTGCACAACCAACACAAATGCTTCCCATGCTGCAAACTCAAGTGCGTTAAGTTTATTTTTGAACTCGGGATCACACATCAGTTCTTGGCTCTCGGGCCCAACGAAAATGCCTGCTCTGAGTTTAGCATCAGTTTTCTCTGCGCCAAACTTCTCTCTGAGATATTGGAAGCCATTACCGTCGTGATCCAATGCCTTTACAAAGTTTTTCATAAGGGTTAGAGTTCATTAAAAATTGTAATGCCACGTGGAAAATTTTCCTTAAAAATTCATAGTTTGGTCAGTTTTCATCCATTTTAAATAATTTAAAGTGCATTCTAAAGCTCTTTTTATGAGAAATAATTTTCTAAAACAGTTGTATTGCTATAATTGAAACAAAAAATAATAATTTATGATCACTCAAAATCACACACCAGAGCAAGCTACTGTAATTGGACCATATGTAAAACTCAAAATCCTGACATGCTGAGAAAATTATGACTTCAGAATCAGCAAAGATTCAGAATCTGAAAAAGATTCAGAATCTGCATACTCGACTTATTCAAGAACATATGTTTCCACCCCAGTAGCAAAATCTTTGTTGTCTAGTGAATTATCTACCGTTGGAAAGGTAATCATCGATTTAATTGGTTGAAAAAAACCGTTGGCATGGTTACTTATTTTGTTTGATTGCACGTGAAGAAACTATTAGCCATGGAAAATTTTGCCGCGCCGACAGCTTTATGACTCTAATACGCAGTACTTTAACCACTCTTCCTTCTTCCTCCTCCTCAATCTTCTTTCTCTTCTCTATCCAACCATGCCACCGAAAGGGATGAAAACTGATGATGGAAAGAGAGAGCAAGCTCGGCAATATATGCAAGCCAGAAGAGCAAATGCGGCAGAGACGGCAGCTGAACAAGAACGTGAGAGAGCTAGAAAAAGAACACATTGAGAAGACAATTATTACAGATCCCGAGAAAATTCTGCTGCTACAGAACGAATGCAGGCACATCAACATTCTATTACAATGCAAGAACAGGCCCAAAACACTGTACGTGTTCAAATGGCTCACTCAGACGCTTCCATTAAAGCTCACAAACAGACTCAACATAATTAATGCGCGAGGATGATCCCATCGGGCCATTCCAAAAGAGACAATTAGAACAAGCCTTTAGATCTCATAAGTAGGTCCAGAACAAGCCTTGAAAGTCAGTGAGAAGTGGGAAGGAAGGATGTCGGTCATGATGGGACTTAAAATGCAATCACATTTCCCGTCACGGGAGACGGGTACGTGTGTGTACATATATATACGTATATATATATATATATATATATATATATATATATATATATATATATATATATATATATATATATATATATATATATATATTGAGGAGGGGAGTGTAGTTAGAGGAAGGGAAACATCAACACCCTCATCTGATTGTGGAAATGTTTGCCAGGATGGTTATCCCTGGAGGGTATGATTGTCAGAAATAACTGTTTGGTGCTGTGTTAAGTCAATTCCTCTTTCCATTTTCATTTACGTTGCTTCCAAATTTGGTTTAGGTTTTGCAGTTTCCTTTGTTCAACTTTATTGATTTTCTGGTTGAAGTCTTCCATGAGCTTCATAATTGTACAGAAAAGTCTGACATTGTTTGTTTACCGAATTTATTCAATCCTTGCCAATTATCAAACTGTTTCTTTCTTTAATCTCTTCCATCCACAATCTCTTTGATTAAATAACCTTCCCTGCAAAGCCATCCACACTTTGTACTCCGAATACAGTGTTTTGTTGTTTTTTTTTCAATCATTTTCAACACTATTTATGGAGAAACTTTCCCAATCATAGTCGGAACGTGAATGCCACTCTCAAACACAGTTTTTTTTCCATTTTCTATCTGTCTCGAGCAGAACGGATGCTTATTCCATATACTACCCGTATTTATCCCTTTCCACTGCTTAGCAATGTCTACGTATAACTTTTTATTTGTATCATTTGGAAGTCACTTTTTAAAAAAAATAAAAAGTGTAGGTTTGTGATTATCTTTCTGGGGCAGTGTATATAAAAAGCATCAAACATAAGTAAGTATTGTTTAGTGATATGTGAGTGATGGGTTAAGCCATATCTTTAACATTACGAAGTTCCGCACATGGCTTTGATGTTGAAGGGACATGATATAGTAAAATAGGTATCTGTGATTTTAATTTCTCCCTGAACAGAGATTTGCAAGAGTTGGATGATAATGCTCAACTTCCGCTGCTGTCGCTCATCACAGAAACTGTGGAAGGGATCTCGACTATCCGTGCTTTTCGGTAATGTGCATGATTGTCATCCAGCATGGTTATATGTTGATTCCACAAATGGAAGGCCACTCTCACCACTGGATTATTTGTTAAGTGTCTGCACGTGAAAATGGAAGAAGATTTAACTCTGAACTATACATATTGCGATGTACAGTGCCCTCATAAGTAGACCCAGTGACGTCAAATGTGTTATAATTGTTATATACTCAAGAAATTTGGATTTGAGATGAAAAGAAGAAATATGAGGCAAGAGTACATGTCAGCTTTTATTTCTTGGTATTTATTTGCATGTATGTTTTACAATTGTAGAACAATAACACTTTATGTTCAATACCCCCATTTCGGGAAGTTCAAGTATTGAAACAGATTAACTTAAAGTAAATTAAGATAGTATAATAGTTAGTATTTGGTAACATATCACTTGCATGCAATAATTGCATCGAGCTTGTGACCCAATGACATCACCAAGCTATTGGTATCTTCCTTTGAGATGCTTTGCCAAGCCTTTACTGCAGCCATTTTCATTTATTGTTTGTTTTGGGGGAGTTCTGACTTCAGCTCCATTGGATTTAAATCAGGAGATTGACTTGCCCAGTCTAAAACCTGCTTTTTCCCCTGATGAACTACTAGGTTTCATTGGCAGTGTGTTTTGGGTCGTTGTCTTGCTGCATGGTGAAGCGCTGCCCAATGACTTTGGAGGCAGACAAAATATTTCTCCACAGTTCCGAATTCATTCTGCTGCTGCCATCATTCGTTACATCATCAATAATGATGAGTGAGCCAGTTCCAGAAGCAGCCATGCAAGCCCAAGCCATGACACTACCTCCACCATACTTCACAGATGAGGTAGTATGCTTTGAATCATATGCAATTCCTTCCTTTCTCCACACTTTCACCTTTCTATCGCTTTGGTGACAGTCTATCTTTTTTGGTAAAGGTTTCATCTGCCCATAAAACGTTGTTCAGGAACTCGACTGGTTCACCTCTGTACGTCTTCGCAAATTATAATCTGGCTTTTCTGTATTTGATGCTGATGAGAGGTTTGCATCTTGTGGTGTAGCATTTGTAATTCTGCTGTCGAAGTCTTCTGCGAATGGTCAATTGATACTTTCACTCCTGTACTCTGGAGGTTGTTGGTGATGTCACTGGCAGTTGTTTTCGGGTTTTTCTCACAGCTCTCATGATTTTTCTGTCATCAACTGCAGTTGTTTTCCTGGGCCGACCTGAACGTTGTCTATTGCTCAGTAGACTAGTGGTTTCTTTCCTTTTCAAGATATTCCAAATTGTTGTATTTGCTATGTCCAATATTTGTGCTGTGGTTCTAATTGAATTATTCTGTTCTTTCAGCTTCCATCTTGCTTGCTTTTCTTTCATAGACAGTTCTCTGGTTGTCATGGTGGTTTATTCCTCCTGACTCCAACGGCAACAGTTGAGGCTAAAACCAAGACGAGACATTCACAGCTCTTTTGTGCAAACAAACAGTGCAACAAGCATCACCTGAGCCACAAGAAACACCTGTCTGTCATTTGTTCCAAAACTTACGCTTACCTAAAATGGGGGCACTGACCATAAAAATTCCTATTGTTCTCCAAGGGTAAAACATATATGCATAGAAATCCCAATAAATAAAAGTATCCCTTCTTTAGTATTGCCTCATATTCATCTTTTCATCTCAAAATCCAAATTTCTTGAGTGTATAGCAATAATAACACATTTGACTTCACTGTTCCAATAATTATGGAGGACACTGTATGTCTCGTTGAACAGCGATGAGGAATAGCAAAGTGCAAAGACTGTCCTAATTAACAAAAAGAGAAACAACTTCACTAACCTGACTGTGGGCCTGATAGTCCGGATGTCAAACACCATTTTTCAAGATGACCTTGCATTAGGGTCCGCACAATGTTTTTCTGCAGTTTTTGTGATCACCAGACCATCTGAATGAATATTCCGATTGATGCCACTCTGGCACCCTTGAGCATTTTTGTAGAAACCCATTAATATGCAAATTAGCGGTGGCCATTGTCGAAATTACTATTTTTCTTAATATCTCCAAAAGTAAGCATCCATATAGCCTGGTTGAGGTGTCTAAACCCATGTTTTTAGGGTCACTGGTCATGATAAACCCACTTAAAATTTAATAACATTTAAATTTAGTTCATTAATATGCAAATTAGCAGTCGCCATTATCAAAATATCACTTTTTCTTAATATCTCCAGAAGTAAGCATCCAAACAGCCTGGTTGAGGTGTCCAAATGCATGTTTTTAGGGTCACTGGTCATGATAAACCCACTTACAATTTGATAACATTGAAATTTAGCTCATTAAATATGCCAAATTAGCAGTCGCCATTATTGAAAATGTAGATAAATAGACATATAGATAGAAAAAAAAACAGTCTGTGAATACAGATCACTTTATTACTCATACAGATTCAACAATTCAACAGTATGCAATGAAAGCAGCTAACAACATGAACAAAAGAAGACATTCCTGTGTAAATCAAATGTTCATACATATAACAGGTTTGTAAACCTTATGAAGGCACTTCAGTGCTTGGTGTCTCTTCAGTGTCAGAGTCATCATCAGGGCAAATGCAGCAGCTGTCTTGATGCGCTCATTCCTGCAGCCAGTATCTCATGGCACGTACAGAAAACTGTACTGGGTAAATCGCTCAGGATAAACCCATTTAACATTAACGGCCATCGATACAGCTGTTGGTCTTTTGTGAAAGTGTTACGGTTTGTCCACACTCTGCGGTCAAGCGTTTTCCCTCCTCCATTGCTGTAAACATCGTGTCTGGAACGCTGGATCCTTATCTATGAGTGGTGTATAAATGGCCCTCGTTGCAGGTTGGATGGATTGTCCTTGCTCTCTGCAGAGCTTCGTATTAATAGCACCAAACTCTGGTGTGTTCTGATCAGAAGTGATTTGCTTCAGAAAAGAGAAATCCCTATCTTGAACTCTCCTAAGTTGTATAGCTTGATGAGCCAATACGTGGAGAGGTAACACCACATGTGTGGCTTCTTCAACTGGCATCACTGGTTTCTCAGGTCCCTTGTACCTTTGAACCGAAATGTCTTCTGTCACAGGTGTCTTCATTTCATCACGGGTCAATCGTCTGATGATGGCTTCATTTCAGATGTGGAAGATATCTCCTGATCTTTTATGGTAAGTAGTACTGCAAGAGAATGTGTTGAAACGAGTCCATTCTAGGATGAGATATTTGTGTCGAAGTTGTCAGCAACAAACCTGAACGAGGCCACATTCAGCATTGGCGTTCCCCTAATCCCGGAGCGAACAGTTGCAGCCTTTGCTGCTGATCCCTTGAAACGCTGAAACTCATCATAGGAACAGGTCACATGATAGTTGTACAACTGCTCAATGAGGCTTTTACGACTGACTAGAACTCCCAGTGCTATTTGGAGTATATTTGGTCGATTGGTGATCATATTCGTTATGATGTTTCCTATCAGAGCTCCTGGAAGTGTGCAGTCCAGTTTAGCTGATATTTTGAGAAGTAGCAATTGAAGGGTTGAACTCACTGCTTCATTAGCAATATCTATATTAATTCTAGTCTGATAGGAACTGGGGTCGGATGCCAACTGCTTAGATTCCTGTGAACCTTCTTGGCAATTCGTTCTATGGAAACATCAATGGCGTCATCTTCATCTGATGCTACTAAGTTGATCGCAGTAGACGCTCTGCTGCGAAACAAGATTAAACTAGCGACACCTTCACCAGACAGAACCAGAAGCTCAGAGCCAAGTATATCCAACAATTTGGATAACAGGGTTCGTCGAGAGTATAGCTTTCCTCCATGATCCTTGTACAATTTGTAGACTTCTACTGAATTCCAGATGCGTAACATGTCTTTTTCATCGATAGGATGCTAGAACTGACAGCTGGCTCAATGTCCTGAGTTTCTCTGCCACTGTGTGCTGCTGCTGCAACAGAACGGGGTGCCATGAAGGACTTTCTGCAGTCATCGTGATATCTCGCATCAGCAGCATGAAGATCGCTGATTGCTCCCATTAATAGTATCTTGACCTGGCGTCCTTCTTCATCTGGCGGGAATCGATAACATCTAGAATAGTTTGTTTGAAAGTTGTCCGATCAACACGATCTGCAGTCCTACAAAGGAGAACTCGCCGCCAACGATTAGGATTCTTCTTATCAAAGTCCATGATGCACTTTTCTCCGCAAAAAATGCAATGTTCTTTAAAGTCAAATACTGTCGTCTTTGAACGGCGGCTTCTTTTGCTTGTTGAAGCATCTTCCAAACAGACATTACTCATTCGTTTCAAGTGTCTTTCTATGTGTGAGCGTGATGTGTACGTTGACACACAGTCTCTATGGCATTTGAGCTCCATAGATTCGTCTGCCTGTAATCTCTGTTCAAGCTCTTCATGTATACCATCTTGTCTTGCTTTGCTTGACCGGATGATACTTCACACTCTGTCTGGACCAACTGATACCAGAGGTTTTCCAGCTTTAGTTGCATGGCAGGGACTGAAGAAACAGTCCTCCGTCATGGTGATGGAGCCTCAACCTGTAACAATAAAGGTAATTATAAACATCAGTAAACATTTAATTTCTTCGTTCGTATTTTTAAAAAATCTCAGGAAACAGGTACCACCCTGTGTACTTTTAAAAATCAAAAAAATAAACAGTTGCTTTCAGACAGATCATGTTAAATAACAAAATAAAAAAAAACTTGTTTGCAAATAATTAATGATCATTCTACTGTATCAGAAGACATTACTCTTACTTAAAACTCAGTTCTCCATGTTTCCTTCATTACATTACAAGCCTCAACTGACTTGATCAGAAACAGTTCATGCTGTTGATCTTCTGAGGTCAGCCATTTCTTCACAACTGTACTGGGGATAAACGGCTCTGCGCAAGTTATTTTCAAACAGTTTTGTTGTTGTATAACTGTACTGCAAAAACGCCAATCGGCACTGACAAATTCAGGGGGTAGGGTTATGCTAATTTGCATATTAATGAGCTAAATTTCAATGTTATCAAATTGTAAGTGGGTTTATCATGACCAGTGACCCTAAAAACATGGGTTTGCACACCTCAACCAGGCTGTTTGGATGCTTACTTCCGGAGATATTAAGAAAAATAGTCATTTCGACAAATGGCCACCGCTAATTTGCATATTAATGGGTTTCTACAAAAATGCTCAAGGGTGCCAGAGTGGCATCAATCGGAATATTCATTCAGATGGTCTGGTGATCACAAAAATGCAGAAAAACATTGTGCGGACCCTAATGCACGCTTTTCTGGCCAACACTCGGAGTAGAGCACAATAATTCTTCCCACATATCTCAGATAACTATTCATCACAAATAATTATGTTGTAATCATTCATAATACAGCCTTTGTAGGCAGGTGGTTGCTCAAAGCAGTGAATAATGTCTACAGCCTTCACTCTATTTGAAATCCCATTGTCTTGACATGTTTAATATGGATAAGCTTCTCAAGGACTGCCACATTTATACAGAAAATGAAAGATGTCTCTTAACCCCATATAGACATGAGACCCGATTTCGACAACAAGCCTTTGAGAAGATTGACACAAACAACATTTCCTGCCTGTTCTTGTCTGCAGCCAACAGATGGCTGGAAGTTCGTGTGGTAAGGCAAAGCTATTCTAAATTGGTGAACAGCCTGTGTTGGCTTGCACATTCCCTCATGGTGCTCAATATAGTGCTCAACCCTCTCAGCATTACCTCCCTAGATGCACACATCAGAAAGAATGCCAAGGGGCATTCCAAAATAGCATTGTCATGTTTTTATTTGTTGCATACTGTATGTGGTTTTATATTTGCTTTGGATAATTTTTATTGCAGGGAAAATAAACTTGAGAAATAAAAACAAAGGGAAAGTATCGAGGTGAAAAGCAGGTTGGAGTGAGGACAGGGAATTTTTTTTATATGCATGGTACAAGAAGTAGAATACAATCTGCTATTCTGTGTCTAATTTTTCGATCGTTTTGTGAAATTTCTTTATTTACTTGTATAGAAAGTCAAGGTTTATGGAAGAGTCGTAGTAGTAAATTGTGACTTATCACCAGCATGATTTTTCACATGTTTACTGAAAGCAATCTCAACAACAGCTGTTGCAGTTGCCACTTCAGAATGTTATTCTTCAGCACACTTCAATCACATCCCTTTTGCTTTGCTTTGCTTTCCTTTACTGTACATCTGCTGAGTGCTCCTGAAAATCGGGAACAACGAATCCAATTCAGTGGGTAAAGTTTCAATACAAAGGCTGTTTTAGTTTCTTCTTTGAGTGGAATTATAGCATGCTGATATGTTCCTTGTTGTAGGACTATGTGGGTGCTTGCATCGTTCTTGCATCTGCACTTGCCTCCATAACTCGGTCTCTCTACTATGGGCTCTCTTCAGGCCTTGTGGGACTAGGCCTAGCTTACTCCCTAATGGTAAGTGTGTGACCTACTCACTCACACTTGCTGTGTCTTGTGACTAGATGATGCAAATGCAATATTGAAAGCTCATCGTTTATAAAATTTTGGGATCGTTTATAAAATAAATACCCTTTTTGTCAACTTTGACAATGTTTACAAGCTATTCTAATTTAAGCCACTTAATTCCTTCGTTTGGATGCAATGGCGTTTCTCACTATCAATAAGGCTGTGATAAATCGAGAACCATGAAAGAGGCACTGTTAACTATATCTTGCAGGGGGTATTATGTTATGGATAAATTATGGATGTAGATGTATATTTCTGAATTAAATGAAATTAAAAGGAAGCATAATACCATTCATACTGTAATATGATTTTAGAGGTTGTTACACTACCATAACATCAGCTCTCATCCAGAACCTCATTTTTTGTTCCCTCTCATTCGCACGACTCCATTTCCCTTTTCTTAGGTCATGGCACCTGCTACTGTAGTTCACACAGATATTTCAGAGGAAGCTTTGGGAAGATGCTATCATGTTTATTTTCCTGGTCAATCACCATGGAATGAATACATATCATTTGTATTTCTTCTTTTGGTAAAGCTTTCTCCAGCAGCGCAAATATCGAATTGTGAAAATGCATGCACAAAAACCCAAATACAAGCTCCTCTGTGAGTCCTTAGATAATCGGACAAAATATTATAATGGTTAACTCGAAAAAAAAGTACAATATACTCATTATGTGTGCATGTCTAGCAAAGAGTAAATAAGACTGAAAGGCAAACAAAAGGCAGGTTTAATACTGGGGATTTATTGCTGGACCATGGGCTCAAATTTTCTCTCTCAATGGGTTAATATACCATCTGTGGTATGATGTTGGAAGGGACAAGGTTTGGGCCCTGTACCCCCTCCTCTCTTCCCCTCTCCTCCACTCCAGGATGCAGCAATACAATTTGACTCACGTACCTTACATGTACGAAGCGACCAAACAATTTCTACAGCCAGCAGCTATGAGTGAGCTAACAATTAAATACCCTGTTAAAATAAATCTCATAAAAAGTTATCTTTGCTCCAAGTTCCATTTTCACCCAGAAAATAATTTCAGTTGAACTCCAACTAACACACCACTGTAGTTTCAATAACTTTTTTTGTATTGATAAACATAATGATTAAATGCAGTTGATCTTATTATTTGATGGACATATTAAAGATCCCATGGTGTCTTTTGCGAAAAGTAGGTGAGTTATTGTGGAACCATGAACAAATTACAAATTCTTCCACCTTCAACTGATCAGCTAGTTCATGAAAGACTTGCACCAAAAGCATTCCCTGGCCAACTCCACAAGAAGGTGGGAATAATTGAGGCCGTAAAAGAAGTATTTGATACAGTGGATCTTACAGATTTCCCAAATGGCCAAATACGTTGTAAATAACAAGAAATTTCAGAGCTTATGTCGTATATCTAGATGTTATTGACAAGGTTTAGAATCAAGGACAAAGATTAAAATTCACAAAAAGTCCATATTTTGTTACTATATTCAGAATGCAGATATTCATTAGAAAAAGATTGAAAAGCAACATCATGATTTGAAAATTACACCTAAAATCAATCGGATTACCAAATTTTCATCTGTTACCTGATTAATAAGAATACTCAACATCAGTAATAATAGGGAGATAACCAATAACGATACATTTTGATTTTGTAAGACTGAGATAAATTTAAGTGGGTTTGCTTTTTAGTATTATTTCCCTTTTTGGCAAGTATATATGATGAGTGGCAAGTATGTTTTGGCAAGTATATACAGTACTATATATATATAATGTATATATATGTATATGTATAATGTATATATATGTATATGTATAATGTATATATATTGTTACGGTTCTGGAAATTCGCAAACACCATAAAGGTCCCGTAGGTGAGATATATTTCTTAAGTACATGTGTAGTTAGCCCAAACCCATTGTATAGAGGGAATTAATGTGATTCATTCGGGCTGCGATCCTTTGAGTTAGGCGTTTTTCTGTTCTACCTTTGTTTTGATACAACAACAACAACGCCAGCAGCAAAAACCTACCTTCACCACTCGCTACCGCAAACCTCACATCACCGCCATTCCAAACAGCGCCATGGCCATCGGACACCGCCGAAAACCCTCCACCACCTTCTCCTACGGCCATTCCCGCGCCACCTGTGGACGCCGAGCGTCGAGCTGTCTTCAGCGAGACACGCGAGACGCGAGTGCAGATGGCGGGGTTTTCTGAGGAGAATTCGGATCAGGAATGATGCACGCCCACATCTGATCCACCCAATCAGGAAGCGCGGGGCGGCTTGGCCCCGCCTCCAGACGCGCCTGACGAAAATCGGCATATGCAAATTTGAGGATCAGGAATGATACACGCCCCCTTTTTCCCCGTCCAATCGGCGAGCGTGGCTCCGCCCCTGAGGTCGTTTGGATCCGATAATTTGCATATGGTGGGTTCCCGAAGCCGATAAAAAGGCGAGCGCAGTAGGTCAGTTGAGCAGTATCGTGGGGCGAAGTGAGTTGAGCAGTGTCGGTGGAGCAGCAGATCGGTGAGGAAGTCAGTTGGGGCTGGGTCGTTGGAGACGGAGCTCGAGGAGATCGGTGAGGCGAGATCGGTGGGGCAGACGGCTGCGGAGGCGAACGGCTGAGGTGGACCTGGAGGCTCGCGTCGCGGGATTCGAGCAAGCCAGCCATACTCCCTCCCCAGAGCATCAACAATTCCCCCTTTTTCCCCGCGCTGAGAGAGTGCGACAAGGGCCCCGTTCCCACTTAACCAGCAGGTGCCCACAACCGCCGTGAATCTCTCTCTTT
>CM068952.1:129345726-129362917 GCA_035128595.1 Eptatretus atami | reverse complement strand
ATCAGTAAACATTTAATTTCTTCGTTCGTATTTTAAAAATCTCAGGAAACAGGTACCACCCTGTGTACTTTTTAAAATCAAAAAAATAAACAGTTGCTTTCAGACAGATCATGTTAAATAACAAATAAAAAAAAACTTGTTTGCAAATAATTAATGATCATTCTACTGTATCAGAAGACATTACTCTTACTTAAAACTCAGTTCTCCATGTTTCCTTCATTACATTACAAGCCTCAACTGACTTGATCAGAAACAGTTCATGCTGTTGATCTTCTGAGGTCAGCCATTTCTTCACAACTGTACTGGGGATAAACGGCTCTGCGCAAGTTATTTTCAAACAGTTTTGTTGGTTGTATAACTGTACTGCAAAAACGCCAATCGGCACTGACAAATTCAGGGGGTAGGGTTATGCTAATTTGCATATTAATGAGCTAAATTTCAATGTTATCAAATTGTAAGTGGGTTATCATGACCAGTGACCCTAAAAACATGGGTTTGCACACCTCAACCAGGCTGTTTGGATGCTTACTTCGGAGATATTAAGAAAAATAGTCATTTCGACAAATGGCCACCGCTAATTTGCATATTAATGGGTTTCTACAAAAAGCTCAAGGGTGCCAGAGTGGCATCAATCGGAATATTCATTCAGATGGTCTGGTGATCACAAAAATGCAGAAAAACATTGTGCGGACCTAATGCACGCTTTTCTGGCCAACACTCGGAGTAGAGCACAATAATTCTTCCCACATATCTCAGATAACTATTCATCACAAATAATTATGTTGTAATCATTCATAATACAGCCTTTGTAGGCAGGTGGTTGCTCAAAGCAGTGAATAATGTCTACAGCCTTCACTCTATTTGAAATCCCATTGTCTTGACATGTTTTATATGGATAAGCTTCTCAAGGACTGCCACATTTATACAGAAATGAAAGATGTCTCTTAACCCCATATAGACATGAGACCCGATTTCGACAACAAGCCTTTGAGAAGATTGACACAAACAACATTTCCTGCCTGTTCTTGTCTGCAGCCAACAGATGGCTGGAAGTTCGTGTGGTAAGCAAAGCTATTCTAAATTGGTGAACAGCCTGTGTTGGCTTGCACATTCCCTCATGGTGCTCAATATAGTGCTCAACCCTCTCAGCATTACCTCCCTAGATGCACACATCAGAAGAATGCCAAGGGGCATCCAAAATAGCATTGTCATGTTTTTATTTGTTGCATACTGTATGTGGTTTTATATTTGCTTTGGATAATTTTTATTGCAGGGAAATAAACTTGAGAAATAAAAACAAAGGGAAAGTATCGAGGTGAAAAGCAGGTTGGAGTGAGGACAGGGAATTTTTTTTATATGCATGGTACAAGAAGTAGAATACAATCTGCTATTCTTGTGTCTAATTTTTCGATCGTTTTTGAAATTTCTTTATTTACTTGTATAGAAAAGTCAAGGTTTATGGAAGAGTCGTAGTAGTAAATTGTGACTTATCACCAGCATGATTTTTCACATGTTTACTGAAAGCAATCTCAACAACAGCTGTTGCAGTTGCCACTTCAGAATGTTATTCTTCAGCACACTTTAATCACATCCCTTTTGCTTTGCTTTGCTTTCCTTTACTGTACATCTGCTGAGTGCTCCTGAAAATCGGGACAACGAATCCAATTCAGTGGGTAAAGTTTCAATACAAAGGCTGTTTTAGTTTCTTCTTTGAGTGGAATTATAGCATGCTGATATGTTCCTTGTTGTAGGACTATGTGGGTGCTTGCATCGTTCTTGCATCTGCACTTGCCTCCATAACTCGGTCTCTCTACTATGGGCTCTCTTCAGGCCTTGTGGACTAGGCCTAGCTTACTCCCTAATGGTAAGTGTGTGACCTACTCACTCACACTTGCTGTGTCTTGTGACTAGATGATGCAAATGCAATATTGAAAGCTCATCGTTTATAAAATTTGGATCGTTTATAAAATAAATACCCTTTTTGTCAACTTTGACAATGTTTACAAGCTATTCTAATTTAAGCCACTTAATTCCTTCGTTTGGATGCAATGGCGTTTCTCACTATCAATAAGGCTGTGATAAATGAGAACCAGAAAGAGGCACTGTTAACTATATCTTGCAGGGGGTATTATGTTATGGATAAATTATGGATGTAGATGTATATTTCTGAATTAAATGAAATTAAAAGGAAGCATAATACCATTCATACTGTAATATGATTTTAGAGGTTGTTACACTACCATAACATCAGCTCTCATCCAGAACCTCATTTTTTGTTCCCTCTCATTCGCACGACTCCATTTCCCTTTTCTTAGGTCATGGCACCTGCTACTGTAGTTCACACAGATATTTCAGAGGAAGCTTTGGGAAGATGCTATCATGTTTATTTTCCTGGTCAATCACCATGGAATGAATACATATCATTTGTATTTCTTCTTTTGGTAAAGCTTTCTCCAGCAGCCAAATATCGAATTGTGAAAATGCATGCACAAAAACCCAAATACAAGCTCCTCTGTGAGTCCTTAGATAATCGGACAAAATATTATAATGGTTAACTCGAAAAAAAATACAATATACTCATTATGTGTGCATGTCTAGCAAAGAGTAAATAAGACTGAAAGGCAAACAAAAGGCAGGTTTAATACTGGGATTTATTGCTGGACCATGGCTCAAATTTCTCTCTCAATGGGTTAATATACCATCTGTGTATGATGTTGGAAGGGACAAGGTTTGGGCCCTGTACCCCTCCTCTCTTCCCCTCTCCTCCCTCCAGGATGCAGCAATACAATTTGACTCACGTACCTTACATGTACGAAGCGACCAAACAATTTCTACAGCCAGCAGCTATGAGTGAGCTAACAATTAAATACCCTGTTAAAATAAATCTCATAAAAAGTTATCTTTGCTCCAAGTTCCATTTTCACCCAGAAAATAATTTCAGTTGAACTCCAACTAACACACCACTGTAGTTTCAATAACTTTTTTTGTATTGATAAACATAAGATTAAATGCAGTTGATCTTATTATTTGATGGACATATTAAAGATCCCATGGTGTCTTTTGCGAAAAGTAGGTAGTTATTGTGGAACCATGAACAAATTACAAATTCTTCCACCTTCAACTGATCAGCTAGTTCATGAAAGACTTGCACCAAAAGCATTCCCTGGCCAACTCCACAAGAAGGTGGGAATAATTGAGGCCGTAAAAGAAGTATTTGATACAGTGGATCTTACAGATTTCCCAAATGGCCAAAACGTTGTAAATAACAAGAAATTTCAGAGCATGTCGTATATCTAGATGTTATTGACAAGGTTAGAATCAAGGACAAAGATTAAAATTCACAAAAAGCCATATTTTGTTACTATATTCAGAATGCAGATATTCATTAGAAAAAGATTGAAAAGCAACATCATGATTTGAAAATTACACCTAAAATCAATCGGATTACAAATTTCATCTGTTACCTGATTAATAAGAATACTCAACATCAGTAATAATAGAGATAACCAATAACGATACATTTTGATTTTGTAAGACTGAGATAAATTTAAGTGGGTTTGCTTTTTAGTATTATTTCCCTTTTTGGCAAGTATATATGATGAGTGGCAAGTATGTTTTGGCAAGTATATACAGTAATAATATATATATATATATATTATATATATATATATATTATTAATATATGTATATGTATATGTATAATGTATATATTGTATAATGTATATATTGTATATGTATATGTAATATATGTATATGTATAATTTATATATATGTATATGTTATAATGTATTACAGTAATCCCGTTTCTCGCGGGGGTTAGTTCCAAACCTCCCCGCGCTAAGTGAAAATCCGCGATGAATGGACGCCTCCCCAAAAAATCGACTCGTCTGGTCTGGTCGGTTTGGAGTGATTGGGTTTGAGGTGCCTGAGATCGACTGTCTGGTCTGGTCGGTTTGGCAGTGATTGGTTTGAGGTGCCGAGATCGACTAGTCTGGTCTGGTCGGTTTGGCAGTGATTGGGTTTGAGTGCCGGAGATCGACTAGTCTGGTCTGGTCGGTTTTGAAGTGCTGGGTATGAGCAATGCTCGTCCAACGGCGGCAAACCTTTTTCCTTCCCGAAGCATATATCGAGCACCTTACCTTAACCTTCTCCTGGAGCGTCCCCGACCTTCCTCTGGCGCTTCGGTTCCTTGCCAGAAGCCTTAGAAGGTGCAGGGTGTTGGGCGGCATCGTGGGGCTTGGAGAAAAAACGTAGAAAATATTCGAAGTTCACAAGCGAAACTTTGTCTCGTGCGTTGTGTGACTGGTCGAGCACCACGCGTTATAATTTATTGCTTAAATAATTTATATTTATATATTATTACCGCGAGTTACCGGGGGAATCCGCAGAAAAAATTAGTTACGTTCCAAGGGAAACCCGCGATGAACCGGGCGCGATAGGTGAACCGCGATGAAGCGGGGTTGACTGTAATGTATATGTATAATGTATATATATATAAGTTTTTTTTTAACAAAAGTGGAAAGTATGTGTTGATACCCTCAAGTTGAGGTTTTCATCCTGAAGTGGACTGAAAACGAGCTGATGTGACTGAATTAATTAATGAATAAATATAATTATCAATAAAAGAAAAGTTTTATTGCATAAATATATCCAACTAAATTTCCCATATATTTACTTCCCCCACCAAAGGTGAACAGAGGTTATGTTTTCATCCCTGGTCTGCCTGTCCATCTGTCTATTTGTGAGCAGGATATCTCAAAATGTTATTGAAGTATTTGGGCTAAATTTGGTGGGCAGGTTGGGTGTATGACAAGGACAAACTGATTTGATTGTGATGAAAATGTGGATCCGGATCTGGATGCGAGATTTTTTAATTTTTCAAGTGATTCTCCACCCTTGAGAGATGGGGCCAAAAACAATATATAGCATGACTACCAGAGCCTAACCATCGCTTTGCTGAAGGACCAATTATTCATCCTGTTTTCCAAATTTACCCGTGCATAGAGTTCTATAACCCCTCCCCGCCACCCCCTCCCTGTCCTCATGCCCTCCCCTTTTTGGCCCCCTGCTCGTCCTGATGTCTCTTACAACTAGAAATGTCTCACACATGATGACAGGGCTTTGTAGGCCTCTGTTGTGAGGGGGGGTGGGGAAGGGAAGAAGGGCAAATTTACCAGTGCAAAGAGAGAGCATTAACCTCAGCATTGCCCAGATAAAAAGGGAAATTGTAATACCCTCGGCCACCGCTAGGTGGCACTACATGGTACACATTTACATCCAGAATTTAGCCCCCAACCACCGCACCCAACGTGAGGCTGCGGCTACATAGCCTGTGTCACCCCCCACACAACGTTGCGTTGTATATATATATATTATATATATATATAATATATATATATATATATATATATATATTATTATATAATATATATATATATATATATATATATATTATATATATATATATATACAGTGGGGAGAACAAGTATTTGATACACTGCGCGATTTTGGCGGTTTTCCCACTTACAAAGCACGTAGAGGTCTGTAATTTTTATCATAGGTACACTTCAACTGTGAAAGACGGAATCTAAAACAAAAATCCTGAAAATCACATTGTATGATTTTTAAATAATTAATTTGCATTTTATGCATGAAATAAGTATTTGATCACCTACCAACCAGTAAGAATTCCGGCTCTCACAGACCTGTTAGTTTTGTCTCTAAGAAGCCCTCCCATTCACTCATTACCTGTATTAACTGCACCTGCTTGAACTCGTTATCTGCAATAAAGACAGCTGTCCACACTCAATCAATCAGACTCAACCTCTCCACAATGGGCAAGACCAGAGAGCTGTCGAAGGACATCAGGGACAAAATTGTAGACTTGCACAAGGCTGGGATGGGCTACAGGACATAGGCAAGCAGCTTGGTGAGAAGGCAACAACTGTTGGCGCAATTATTAGAAAATGGAAGAAGTTCAAGATAACAGTCATCTCCCTCGGTTGGGGCTCCATGCAAGATCTCACTCGTGGAGCCTCAATGATCATGAGAAAGGTGAGGATCAGCCCAGAAATACACGGCAGGACCTGGTGAATTACCTGAAGGAGCTGGGACCACAGTATCAAAGAAAAACCATAAGTAACACACTACGCTGTCATGGATTAAAATCCTGCAGCGCATGCAAGGTCCCTTGCTCAAGCCAGCGCATGTCCAGGCCCATCTGAAGTTTGCCAATGACCATCTGGATGATCCAGAGGAGGAATAGGAGAAGGTCATGTGGTCTGATGAGACCAAAATAGAGCTTTTTGGTTTAAACTCCCTCGCCGTGTTTGGAGGAAGAAGAAGGATGAGTACAACCCAAGAACACCATCCCAACCGTGAAGCATGGAGGTGGAAACATCATTCTTTGGGGATGCTTTTCTGCAAAGGGGACAGGACGACTGCACCGTATTGAGGGGAGGATGGATGGGGCCATGTATCGCGAGATCTTGGCCAACAACCTCCTTCCCTCAACAAGAGATTGAAGATGGGGCGTGGCTGGGTCTTTCAGCATGACAACGACCGAAACACACAGCCAGGGCAACTAAGGAGTGGCTCCGTAAGAAGCATCTCAAGGTCCTGGGATGGGCCTAGCCGTCTCCAGACCTGAACCCAATAGAAAATCTTTGGAGGGAGCTGAAAGTCTGGTGTTGCCCAGCGACAGCCCCGAAAGCTGAAGATCTGGAGAAGATCTGTATGGAAGAGTGGGCAAAATCCCGCTGCAGTCTGTGCAAACCTGGTTAAGAACTACAGGAAACGTCTGATCTCCGTAATTGCAAACAAAGGTTTCTGTACCAATATTAAGTTCTGTTTTTCTGATGTATCAAATACATATTTCATGCAATAAATGCAAATTAATTATTTAAAAATCATCAATGTGATTTTCAGGATTTTTGTTTTAGATTCCGTCTTTTCCACAGTTGAAGTGTACCTATGATAAAAATTACAGACCTCTACGTGCTTTGTAAGTGGGAAAACTGCAAAATCGGCAGTGTATCAAATACTTGTTCTCCCCACTGTATATTTGTTGTAGATTTCCCACCCGTCCGGCGTGCGAGCGACCGCGTTTAGCCAATAGCGGTCGCTTCGCCCCGAACGGACAATCCAGTCGTGACTTTCTGGAACAACGCCAGAAACCAGTCACGGGTGGGTTTTTAATCTTTGCTCTCTCCTCGAGTTGATTAATTTCAACCTCGTTTCCTTTTTGTTTTCTACTCCACAATCTCTCATGTTCTTCATTCTCCAATCTCATAGTTTCCTTCATTTTGTTGATCTCCCTTTCCTGTTTTCATTCGTTCTCTGTCTGTTTCTTATTCCACTGTCTCTCTTGTTCCTCCTCTCCAATCTCATAGTTTCCCTCAATTGGTTAATCTCCCTTTCCTGTTTCATTCCTTGTTCTGTCACTATCTCCTCGTACTCCAACCTTGTTTTTTCCTTTTGTTGTTCAGTTTCAAATTCATACTCTTTTTGCTTTTTATTCCACTGTCTCTCTTGTTCCTTATTCTGCAATCTGGCCTTGGCTTCCAGCTGTTTGATCTGTTCAGTGTGGTTCCTTAATGTTTCTTCTCCGTTCTCTTTCTTTCCTCTTTTAACATCCTCACTTTGTTTTGTAATCCGTTTCTTTGTTTTGTTCAGTAACTCAGCTTCTTCTATTCCGTACTCATCTCAACAGCTTCTTTACATTCTTTCTTCTATTTCTCCAGTTCCCTATTTCCATTTTCCATTCCTCATTTTCATGCTGAATTCCTTGCTAATTTTGACCAATACTTTCCTCTTTTTACCTCCTGTTCCAGGCTTTCTCTTTTCCGATTGCCTATTCTTACTCTTCTTCAGTAGTTCCAATTCCACATCGTGTTTCCGTTTTTCCTTTTCCAGCTTCATTTTACATTCTTCTTCTAAGTTCTTTCTATCCTGGGAGTTACTAATTTGCTCCTCTTTTCTTTTCTTCAGTTCGCTCTCCGCACTTCTTTTGCATGCTTGCTCTCTCCTTTCATTCGTTCTCTCACCGTTTTCTTTTAGTTTTCCCAGATATTTCTCTGTTTTGTGCCCGAAGCCCGCCAATGTCCGCCAGCCTCGCCTGCCTATGATCACGTGGTTTCAATCGTTGTGTGGAGCCCCGCCTCGTGTCGTGCCATTCGCTGTGCTATATATAGCAGCTCGCTCGTGTTGCGCTGATATGCGATCGCGCCGCTATCATGCGACTTCGAGTTCGTTTGTTGGCAAAGTTCGTGCTCATTGTATGAGGGTGAGCTCCCCACTGATTATAATTGGTGGTGGGGTAATAAAATGAACCGCCGGGCATGGATCCTACATAAAACACATTTCTAATCCACCCTGCACCCGTTCGCCTTGGAACGCCATCTCTGCTTCTCGGAAATAATTTTTAAATGCTCGCAATTTGATGGGAATCGAGGGTCGCTCCACACACCCTTGTCCGATTCCGTGAATTTACTTGGAGGCGGGGTGGATTCGAATCTCACTCCGGACACCAGTTGTTGTAGATTTCCGCCGTCGGCGTGCGAGCGACCGCGTTTAGCCAATAGCGGTCGCTTCGCCCACCGAACGGACAATCCAGTCGTGACTTTCTGGAACAACGCCAGAAACCAGTCACGGGTGGGTTTTTAATCCCACCACGGCCCAGTCCGTTTCTACCGCGCGAAATAGGGTCAATCGCCGAATATCGATATACTAAGTACCCGCGCGGGTAACCTACTGAGGGACCGTACCTCGGCGAAGGCCTGCTTGGACCACACCGCTTAAGCAGCTCGTTCCATTCTGGATAACCGAGCGGGTATTTATCGCCAGACCTCACCGGACCCGATTCTATTTATCGGCTATTTAAAACCAACTATATTCCGAGTGCAAGATGGGGCAGTTCAATGAGGGAATGGACGCACCGAACAGGTTTACATTCACACAAGGACATTTATTATAATAAAGCACGTATGCAATTAAACAAGGCAAAACACGTATGCAATTATACAAGCAACAAAAACACGACAAAAGAACTACAACAGTCTACTTATTATGTACAGTCACTTGCACTTAACAGGAGTTCCTACTTATTAGACGGGCCCACGGACGCACGTACGCACACACACACACACACCCAAGAAATGGTGGCAGAGGCCTTTAATAACGAGCTCCAGCTCGGAGGACAGGTGAGCTGAAACCCAGAGCCTATCTCGAACCTTTCCACCTCGTGTGGTCTTCAAGTTGTTCGGACCCGGGCTCCAGCGAGAGCGAGCTGGATCCAATCGCCGAGCCGTGATCCTTCCCGAGCTCGCGCGAATCCCTCCGCGCTTCTCAACACGTGCTGGTGAGACGAGGTGCCGATCCTTCCGTCGATGTGTCGCTTCCCCGAGGAACCACCTCCCGCGCTTCTCAACACGTGCTGGTGAGACGAGGCGCCGAACCTTCCGTCGATGCGTCGCTTCCCCGAGGAACCACCTCCACGAAGAGGTCGATGAGTCGCACCAAGCGGGAACAAAATGGAGAACAAAGAGCTCCACGAACACAAGAAGAAGAAGCCACCATGCGCAGCTCGAGCCGAGCGACCGCTCAACTTCCTTCCAAACAAAGCAGCTCGAAGCAAAAAGCTCTCCCGGCCAAGCAGAAGCCGAGGCTCACGGAACCATCAAGCAAAAAGCCTCCTCTCGAGCCAGGCCGCAGCCGAAGCTCACTGAGCCAGCCGAAGCAAAAAGCTTCCGAAGGCCTCAACCCTAACCCAAGCCAAACAGGACCCGAAGGTCTGCTGAACGACTACTCTCTGCCGAAGCAAAAAGCTTCTAACCAAGAACAAAGAAAGGATCTCGTCCTTATCCTTCTCCTGCCCTTCCCCTGATCCCGGCGCGACTCATGCCCTCGTGCTCCATCCCCACTCAGCCACGGGTGGGAGGGAGTTGTTGACATCATGAGTCACGGGACGGCAGGTTTCTTCCTCTTCGCAGAAGAGGGGAGGGATGTCTCCATTGTTCGTTCCTAACTATTAAATCGATCCGAGCGCATCTAATCGATTTCTGAACATTTAAACAATGAAAGGTGAGCTATCTAGGCAACAAGCACTTATCGACATAGCTGACTAAAGGAACCTGTATGTTGTGTGCAATCGAATTCCAAATTCATAACAATATATAGTTATTATGTTTGTGAGGTTGTACATATATATATTTTATATATATTATATTATTATATATATATATATATATATATATATATATATATATATATATTGTTATGTTTGTGGGGTAGATGGAGGAATCCCACAATGAAGATAGAATTGTGTAGTATGGGATAGTCCGTGGACGAGTCGGAGATATGTCGATGTAAATTAGGTGGTAAAAACTGTGAGCTTAAGATTGTTTATGTGTCACCACACGGGGGTGGTGCTGTATTAACTTGGTAGGGTTTAAGACCAGTTTCTCCCAGTATGAGATTGCTCCCCTGTGACCTTTTCCTACGTTTTTGCATTTACGGTGCTGGCCATAAAAAAGACCACATTTTACAACAACAACAACAACAACAGGAACAACAATGGCCAACCCAGCTGCCGACGGAGTCCAAAGACAATTGGCAGGCGAAACCCCACCCCCACGAACGGTAACCAGCAGGCCACGCCCCCCCAGGCGTATGATTGGTCGCTGTGACGTCAGAGGGAAAATGATCATGTGGAGACTGCAGTTGGAAGACAGAGGGTCTCTCGCTTGTTTCTCCTCAACACTGTCAAGAACGCTGCAAGATTCTCATTGTTCGTGTTGTGTGAATTTACTTGCGTGCTGGAGCAAGACGCTAGCCATTGACTATTTGGCTGGGTCACGAAGTTTGTGCGCTTTGGGAGGAGGATAAGAAGAGCGTGTCTCTCAGCAATAACTCGGCAGTCTCCTGTTGTATGCTCAAGGAAGAAAGTGGCACCATTTGTTGTGAGCGGACCTGGTGCTGTAAGAGGAATGGTGTGGCAATCTCGATCATGAGAAGAAACTGGACGGCAGTTTGTGGGCCTTGTTGAAGACTGTCCAAGTGAATTATCTCATGTATGTGACTACAGAAAGCGACTTTGCCACATTTTTGTGCCTTTCCCGTGCAGTGCATTTGAAGCTCGATGACTGTGAGGCACCTATGAAGTCATCTCTGGCCACAAAGCTGAGTACCAGCATAAAGGGAGGAAATTTTTTTTTATTATCTTTCCACTTGTCTGTGTTTGTGACTGATTGGGCACGTCTCAAATTGGGATTTAGTTTTACCTCACTTTTCATTACTTCACACTTTGATTTATTTTCATTATCACTCGTTGAGTTATGTTCATTATAAATCTTTGATTTATTTTTCATTAAACTACTATTTCTTGAATTTACTTGTGTTTGCCATTTTGTTGTGGGTTCGAGAATAAACCCATATGTTTCCATTCTGGTGAATTCTGGTAAATTCTGCAAACTAAACAACCCACACACAGAAATTTGCGTGCCATTATTTCATTCAAATCTGCATGCCAATTCCCAACCAGCACCTCACCTTACTCCCCACTTCACTCACCAAATCTCACCACTTTGACCACAAATGCCTCCCGCACATGGGAAAAATATTCCCGCACCCCCTCATACCTCTGCATTGCTGCAATTTGCCACTCTATTTCGAGGAGCACTGCACGGCGTCAGATTGTCCTCGGCACCGCGCGATGCTCGACCACGAAAGAGACGCTAATAGCTCCACAACATCTCACCCGGAACGTCCTGGATGAGCATCCAGAATTGTTGCAACCCTCATCCAGTTGCCAGACCATGGCAAGACCAGGGGCAATGAGGAGGGGATGCGGGAAGGGCGATCCGGGAGTTTGGTTCGGGTGGGTGACTGAGAAAGTCCGCTGCCATATGGCATACAGATTACACTCGGTGCATGTTCAGGGCAGGGGTGCCGGCTCGGGGAGCATGCCCCCATGTTAAAACAGGAGCTCTGAGCCGTGCCGAAGCTGGTAAGCATCTGAGCCAGTTTCCGGTCCCGGAGCCTGGCAGGGCATGGCTCAGGCTACTGTGGCCCAATAGAGGAGCATGATTTGGGCCACAGCGCGTCACTTTCTGGTCCTCGCCCCACTCTTCGCCTGGGGTTTAAAAGGGGTAGCACGGAGCTGTTAGAGCCTCTTCTTCAGAACATTATTTGTATACGATTGCCATCCAGAGTGCGCTTCTTCTGAGAGAGCTTCTTCTTCTTCGAGAACCTGATCCGAGGTGACTGCCATCCTTCGAGACTCCCTGCTGTACTGTCAACATCCCACCACCCCCGTGCAGCCAGACAGACCAGTGCGGAGCCACGTTGCCACAAGCCCCAGCAAATAAATAAGCAGGAGATGATGCGCCATATCAGAGGTGGGAACGCTCAGATGGAGCATCCCATGGAGCTACACGCTACATATACAGATCTTTACATGGCAGGTTAGGGATCTTTCTCTTCACGCATCCATTCTCTCTCTCTCCCTATCCACCCCTCTATCCCTTCTTCTGTGGACACACAAAGAAGAACGTTACTGACTCGCAATCCCATTTTCCTCTGGCACGACACCACAACCCTCACGTCACCGACATACACCTCCTCACTCCCACACCGTAGGCACCAGTATCTTTCCAACTACCCCTCCCTAAGTGGGCCACGTTGGTCAACCGGCTGTGCCAGGTATTTCTAGGGCACTCATCCTCACCTTTCTCTTTATTTCTTGGCTCTCTAACTTTCCGTGTGTGTGTGTGTGTGTGTGTGTGTGTGTGTGTGTGTGTGTGTGTGTGTGTGTGTGTGCGTGTGTGTGATGGTGCCTGTCCGAGAATAAATAAGATTGTAGAAGATAGTCTAGGTAATCCTGCTCTGTGTCCTCTCTTTGTAAGTTGCCTTTTGCCGCACCCCACAAATTCCTTGCTACCCCTGCTGTACATAAAAAATAAAACCCCATTTACTGTGCCACATACTTTTCCTCGCTTGATTGTAAATAAATGCATTGTATAGAAATGTTCACAGCTCGTTTTCATGTTTTCTTCCATTGGTTCAGCATGGCCCGCACCCGAGTTAAAGGCCCTGTCACACCTTGACGATTTAGCCAACGTATGCCTGACGTATGCAAAATTGGGCTAAAACGCCGGCACACGTCGAATACGTTATGGGTAAGTTTGTATACGTTAAGAGCACGCTGAAAAACACTGCCATACGTCATAGTACGCTGGCTTTCATCGTTGTACTTTGCGGTTGTCCTCAAATTTTAGCATGCTTGAAATTTTACGACGTATGCCAGCGTATGACTCACACGTTCCGCTACGCTGGCCATAAGTTGTAGGCACGTTATGCGATCGTTGACACACGTCGACACACGTTACTTGTAAGTTACTCATAAGTCGAAACACGTCGAGGTAATGATTAGCGTCCCCAAAACTTATTTCTAACCTATGAGTAACGTGCTTTGAACCTATGTGTAACGTACCTCCAACGCATATTGACGTATGTAGATGTATTTGATTGACGTCTTCCGGACGACCACAGAACTTACTGAACGTGTTTCTAATTTACAGCTACCGTTAAATGGCGTATTGGCAGCGTTTAAAAAAAACAAAAAACAACAATAACTTCCGATATTTCGTCACGTGCCGTTACGTCACGTCCGATTGCCTCTTCAGTTTGCTCATGTCATATTCTTAGTTCCTCCTCTGTGAATATTTCCTGTTTGAGGATATTGTCACGTCGAAACTTAAAAGCAAATGTCCGAATATATTTTAAAATTCGTGATAGACTAAAAAAAAACAAAAAAAAAAAACAACAACAACTTCAGATATTTCGTCACGTGCCTTCACAGACCAAGGAGAAAAAAAGAAATGTGCCTTGACGGAGAAAGTAAGTTTCGGGTATGCTAAACATTACCTCGACGTGTTTCGACTTATGAGTAACTTACAAGAACTTGTGTCAACGTGTGTCAACGATCGCATATCGTGCCTACAACTTATAGGTCATGTGGAGTGGGGTCGGTTCGTTCAGTTTGTTGTGCAGATCACCAATCTAAACGAAATTCACCCTGTACATTAATGAGAACACACCATTGAAATTCCTACTTGTTTCCATATTCACAAGTTGACACACCGACAGCTATTACCATTTGAAATTACCGCCGTGAAGTGGCGTGGCATGCTTGTAATCGCGGAGGAAACGACCAGGAAACAACAAATCAAGATGGCGGCGCCCATGGTTGTCGTGTGATTTCGAGTGATTTTTGGTCTTTCAACAACCAAATATGCTTGTTTCACACTTGGGCGGGGAGGAAGATGAAAAGTGACGCAATTCACGGATAAGAGCTGGCTAAGGTATGGAGTGTGCGAAGGCTTGGTGCGACGCCACAGATAGTGAAACTATCAACAAATGCTGTTTGCTGGCTGATCAAATTATGAAACTGCTGCCAATGACTGATCCTCCTGCGGATGCCGGCTGTCACCGGTTCTGCTATGCGTCGTTTGTAACAAGGATCATATAAAACGTACTGAAGCCAGGAAAAGGAAATCAGAAGCCAGCACTACTGCAGTTTCTGCTAGAGCCAGTGAGGTGGTGGCGGACTAGAAGAAGAGGGGCACTCATACCACAAATACGTAGAAAATCCCTCAGAACCTCTGTAGAAAGGGTGGCTGGAAATCAGCTGTGTACTGCCAAGAATTTGTGTATATGCCAGAAAAAAGACAAATTCATCCGTGTCAAAGGAAAATCTCAACGTGATCAGTTGTCCCTGGCAGAAACACAGGATGGAGGAAAGCTGAGGGAAACTGCTGAGCAGAGGAGAGATGAACGTGATGTGAGAATAATGACAACTATAAAGGATAAAGACTGTGTGGCGCTGGCAGTTTGTTATCACCATAATGTTATTATGAGTATTGAATGACACATACCACAGACAGAGTGAAAGTAAACTCCAAACTCAGAAAGTAACTATGACTCAACATTTGACATTTTCTGTGATAAAGTAATCCAGTAAGACTCATTGATGGAAAGCAATCTATACATATGAAGAAGTTGTGTGAGATGTTCAATGACCTACTCAGAGTATGCGAAGGTCAGGATAAGGCCAACTACCAGGCAAGAAGACTGAAGAAAAGACTGCAGGAACGGTACCCAGACATGATTTTCTATCGTCCACAAAAATGTCTGAGAGCGAAGTGGTGTACATGAAGGACATTGATATTGGTTCCATTGCTCAGGCTGCTGTTATAGACAGTAGCTCTACAACAGAAACAGAGTCATCTACAGAGGATGAAGCCAGCCAGGGTCCACAGCAGGGTGACTCAGACCTCAATTTACATGTTCTATACTCGGAGCACTCATGGTGAGGGATGACCTGAACAAACACCAAAGTGTGGACATTACATGGCCCTACTTGGAAATGGTGGAGCTAGCACTAGAGCTTATACGGGCAACTCGTACTTCGAACGGCGAAACACCTTGCGATCACGAGAGCGTCAATGCCCTGGTACTTTGCGTACGATCACCTAAACTATGCAAGGTACTTACCCGTTTACTGGCTGGAAATGGCCGGGCTAGAGCACTCCCACCCAGACACCTATCAAGCGTCATGGACGGCAAATGACTGCCCAACGGCATACTCGTTATGGATTTAGTAGTGTTGCGTGTGATCAGATCATAGAGCAGACTTTAAATAGGGACAGCAAGACCAGTGGAGGAATCATTGGTTACACTCAGAAAAGCACAGCTGTGAAGAAGTGGATCCTGTCCCAACCAGCACGTGCTGGAAATCACAAGGAAATGTGAGTCCATGGCGGGTATCCACGACGAGCCCCGAACGAGAAAAGATTTGATGTGTCGAGCTCGAAGAAGAAACGAAGCAGTGGTGGTACAAGTGATGGACACAGTACTTCAAATGATTAACCCTTTCTCCGGCGCTCACCTTGAACTCGTCAATATTAGTTCAGTGTCATCGCACCGCAGCCACTTCCGCGACTTGATGAACGCGTATGTCAAGGGAGAGAATGCTGTCGTGCCATTCTTGCGTGATCGGCTCTTTCGGGTGAGGTCCCATTCTTCAGTCCGATTTCGAAGGCCAAATTGCAACTTTCTAAAGGCGCGAGGCAAGTCGGCGACTCCCCACCAGCAGACGCCGAAGGTTGAAATTGCGAATGAACGTCGTCTTTTCACACGACTGCTGTTGATTGGCGAATAAAGCAATGTAACACTCCCGATCTGCTCGCATACCACTGGCGAATATATCTTTCCCGCTGGCATCCGGTGATGTTCGATTGCTAAGACGACAAAGCCAACTCCGCAACCATTATACTGAAACTGTGGCCGATTGCCGTTGTGGACGTTTCGACACCGATGTGTTTGTGTTGCATTGGCTCACTCGACGTCGATTCGGGCGCGAAATTTCCATCTGGTCACAGGAAAGTCCCAAGGACATTATCGTCGTTGACATTAGGAAGCTGAGTAATGCCTGGAAAGTTATGTCTGCAATGCGTTGATAGGTTTGCACAATTTCACGGAAGTGATACCACCAGTGCATTCCATGGTAAGGGCAAAACAAGCCATTCGACTTGATGATGAAGGTCCCCATCTCATCACCTGGTTCGGAGCATTGGTCGAGAATTCACGCTAGATCAGAATATCATTCACAACCTGGAACAATTCGTCTGCGCCATGTACAATCGCCGACCATGAAGAGTGTGGATGAGGCTCGCTACAAGCTATTCTGCAGCCAGTCGCTGGAGAACAGAAGTTGCCGCCTACAAGCGACGCTCTGATGCTGCATTGCAAAAGAGTGAACTATCAGTCTGCGATCCACCACCGCGTGACTGAGAGGTTTTAGAAGCCCCTTCTCCTACATTTCACGGATGGATGGAACGCAATGAGCACTGATTGTTCACTGGCTGAACAAACCACCAGCGCCAAAGAACTGTTAGAGGCGACGAAATGTAATTGCAAGAAGACGAAATGCGAGACCAACCAGTGTTCTTGCCGGTCAAAAGGACTGTCCTGCGCAGAGTGTGCCTGGGTGTCAAACGACTGCAAACGCAGAACAACCGTGCACGGATATGAACCTTTGGCATGCCATGAAAAGCAGACCTGGATGTTCACGCGAACTGGCTGCAGAAGTATGCTTGAAACTGTGAGTATCCTAACACAATCTCTCTCTTTT
>CM068952.1:129321587-129338614 GCA_035128595.1 Eptatretus atami | reverse complement strand
TTTGTAGCACGACTTGTGGTAGTGACCCTCTGCAGCAACAAGGTCTCTGCTAAGTAAACCAAGGATTCTCTGGTTGAGTTTCCTTGTTGCTGCTCTGCGGATCTTCTCATCTGCTCGTAGCTCAACACACTGGTGAGTGCTCCCTTGTCTTTGCTGCTTTCATGTACTGCTTGACTTCTCGCAGAAGAGACATACTTTGCATACACCCTGCTATACTAGGGGCATCCCTTGATGCCCTCCTCCTGGGGTCGACGCTGCTGATTCTATCTTGACACCCTTGCAAGGATAGAATCCAGTGACTTCTTCATTTTAAAGAGACTACGAACATTTACGGGTGATAATGTATGTGTGTATTCCTCCTTCTTCAAGGCCCTTGGCTGCTTCCAGGACTGAATCATGCTGCCTGATCTCTTGCAGCCCTGAGCAATGTGTTCCAGGAGTCCAAATCCTGTGTGACACCAGAGCATCGGCTCATCATCAGAGCAGTGGATAATACAGTCGATCCGTGCTCTCTTCCTCGCTGATGGTGCATCATGCCGTCAGACAGTCAGCACACACCTGCAAAAAAAATATCACCATTAAACATTACATGAACAAACAAACACATTTACATGGGAAACCATTCTACATAGTTTGCTCTTTCCAATAATAAATTATCCCCAAAATATCACAAAAAAATCACCAAATATGAAATAACCCCTAATATGTGGGAAACTTTAAATATACATCAGAATAACTCTTGTAGAGAATCAAATTAGCTACAAGAGCTGTTAGAATATATTTTTCAATTTCTCCCATATTTAGGGATTTATTCCAGATTTAGGGAAAATACCCAAAATTAATTTTTTAGGGTAAATCCCAAAATATGAGGAAATTTGAAAAATACCTAGGAACAACTCTGTAGAGAATCAAATTCTACATAGGTGTCCAAAGTTCGCGTTGATCGTGATTGATTTTAAAGAAAATGAGGAAAACCCGAGCGTCACGCTGAAAATCTGTTTTTATGGGTACACCCCATTGCATCACAAAATCAGACTAAGCTACCAGTGCGGAAGGCTATCATATCTTAATGTATTTACAGTCACTCTATAAACATTTTAGTACCATTCGTGTTAGTCACCCAGGTGGTACGATATCTGGCCTGGCTCATGGACTATTAAAGCCATGGTAAAATGGCGGTCTGAAAAAAAAAAGTTTTTTTGACATGCACAATTTTGCCAATATGGAATCTCAAAGACCGTTTGGCCTTCCAAGATGTTCTTGCATCATAATAGTGGACATGCGCTTATGTTGTGAACCTGATATTTGATTAGTTTCTTGACCTACTTTTTCGGATTATGACCTAATTAACAAAAAACACCTTTTCATCATACCTTGAATAATTTTCCTCCGATTTTCATAAGTTGAGTTTCATGGATCGATTTTAGATGGAGATATTTTCATTATTCGCACTCTATCCCTAAATGTTGAATGTCAAGGTCATATTGTGTACGAAAAAAATATGGCCATCATTGATCACAGACAGGGTAAGCCATGGGGATCACTTTGTGATCTCAGATATCTAGTCTCAATTTATTTATTCGTATGCAGCCTGTGGCTGCTTGGCTGCATCATTTTCCAGGGACACAGCCATGGCACTGATGCAATGCCCCATTGCCCCTGTTACCAGTAAGTTGGTACTCATTTTGCCAACCTCAGAAGGATGACAGGCTGTGTCGACCCACCTGGTGTTATTTAACAGCACAACAGTGGCTTGAACTCAAGATCATAAGATCTTAAGCCAGCACCTTAACTGTTACGCCAATACCAGGCTTTAGTTTACAATGATTGTGTGAATGGTGATATTAATCAGATGGATTCAACCTATTATCAAGGAAGGCATTCAAGTTGTAACTGTATTTTGCTTTAGTACAGTTTGCATAGGTACCATTACAGTTTGTAGTTGCAATAAAAATTGCTTTTATGTAGTTATTGTATATCATTTTAACTTGGATGTTCATTGTTATAATATGTATACTGAAAGAAATAAAATACAGTGACTTGATAATTAGTGTAAATGTGATTCAGGGTCATCTGTTCTTGTATATGGTAGCTTGGCTGCCAGGTAGCTATCATTCTTGGAAACACAGCTGTCGCTAATGCTTGCCCCTCTACCAGTACACTCGAACACTCATTTCACAGACCTTGGAACGACAACAGGCTGACTCAGCCCCACCTGATGTTAATTCAGTGGCCATCAGGGCTCAAACTCAAGACCCTAATATCCCAAGCCAGCCACCTTAATATCCCAAGCCAGCCACCCTAACCACTAAGCCAACACCAGGCTTAGTCAGGGTTATTAAACTGGTGAAACCTTCTTTACCAATGTCAAAAATCATGTCCATTAAAAAACGACAAATCAAGTACTTTGTTGGTAACTAGAAAATTTCAACAATTATTCTACACTAGAAAAGGTATCCGGTGTTCCGGGAAACGCTGGGTACCTCCTCCCGCCCTTCCCTCGATCCCATCCCACCCCCTCCTTTGCCTCCTCCCACCCCACCCCCCTCTCCAGACTTCCACCCCATCCCTTCCCCTCCCCTCCCTCCTCCCACCCTTCCCCTACCTCCTCCCTTCTACCCCTCTCTCCAGACTCCCACCCACTCCCCTTCCTGTGGACTCCCACCCACCCCTTCCCCTCCCTCCACCCCACCCCTATCTCTCCCTCCTCCATCTCCTCGCTCACTCACACTTCCCCTGCCTCATCCGACCCTTCTCCTTCCATACTCCCACACCACCCTTCCATACTCCCACCACCCCTTCCCCTCTCTCCTCCAACCTCCTCTACCCAACCTCCCCCTCCCTTCTCCTTCCTCCTCTACCCTTCCCCCTCCCACAAAGGAATTTTCCAGGATGTATATTAAAGTGTACGTGTAAATAAATAACATAAAGAAAGAAGTAAACAAGTAGAGGTACATTTAAAGTACACCGCCCCAATGCCAAATAAAGAATTAACAAATCCTCCAGTGCGCGACATTGCCAGGGCACCTTCAGCGCTCAGCGATGCCACCTTGCAGCACATGGAGTCGGAATTAGGAGGGAGCGGTGCACAAGAATTGATGATTCATTTATGAATTGCATAATTAAAATAAATAAATAATAGTCGTAAAATAATTAATTTAATTTCTTAATCAATTGGCTGATAGCATACCTAAACCACCACTGTTTCATCCGAATCTGTAACTTTTTCAAAATTAAGGAATTAATCGAAAATTTAAATAATTAATTGATTACTCAATAAAGCAAAAATACCCTTTATAGCCAAATAATTTGTTCGCTGTCATGTTCAAATATCAGCTTCATAGCTCAAAAGGTGCCAAAGTTATTGCCAGGATGAGAAATAATATAAATATGTAATTAATAAATCTATAATAATTATGTAATTAATCAATGAATTTATCAAAAAATAAAACTTTTGCACATCTTCACTTTTGTCCCCAAATTTCAACTTTTGTCCCCAAATAAAAAAAGCACATCTTCACTTTTGTCCCCAAATTTCAACTTCCTGCTCAAAGGATGGCTGATATATCGTCCGGACAAACAAACAAACAAACAAACGGAGTAAAAATTGAGTCCACCCTTCCTTTGGCGCCCGGCGATGACGTCATGCATTACCTGGATATGGAATTGGGAAGGAGGGGTGTACAAAAAATCTCTCTCTGGAATTTCCCTGACAGCCACCGACTATTTCATTGCGTATGCAGGCATTTCATGACCAAACCGATTTTCATCGCCTCTCATGTCTATTTTCTTCACAGATGTGAATTACATGTCCATCCGTTTGTTTATAAGCCTTGAAAAGTCGGGCAAAAACCAAAAGTTTTTTCTTCTTAAAGATTTCATAATTTTCTTTCCTCTGCCGTGATCACTGCAAACGAACCATGCATTGCCTCATTTCCTCTGCATGGGTTGAATCAAAATGTACCTTTGTTTCCTCAAAATGGGAATTTCATTTAATGATAGAAGATGCCTTATTCAATCTTCAAATGTACACCAGAGGCCTGTGCGGTCTGTTCCAAGGCAAGGCCTTTTTGAGCAGGCCGAAACAAATGATGATGAAGACCCCTGCGAGCGAGAGTGGACTGACCGAGGATAAAGCCTGTTTCTGGTTTTAATTTAATAAGCCCATTAATTATCTTCAAAAGGGGTGTTTAAATTTATCCAAACATATAGTTTTCATTCATGCACTTCCTTGGAGTTGCCTTAGTATGTATGCAAAGTTTTGGACCACGAGGTTTCATGGTTTTGGAGTTATGGAGGAGACACATACATGCACACATTGACACACACTCACGTTTATTTATATTATTATTATTATTATTATTATTATGATTATTATAGAAACCTCTCCAGTTAAGTCCAAGCAAATATTTCGTTGTGTTTACCTTTCACTATTGGTCACCTTTGGAGCCTACGAGTCGAACCCTAACGAAGTTTGGTATGCCTGGTGTTGGCTTAATGGCTGGAGTGGTGGGCTTGGGATCCTAGGATCCTGAGTTCAAATCCCACTCGGCTGTTGAATTAATACCAGGTGGGGTTGACTCTGCCTGTCATCCTTCCTAGGTCGGCAAAATGAGTACCAGCTTGCTCGTATCCTGTGTCGGAGTGGCGACCTGTCCAGGATTGTGCCCAATAGCCCAGGAGACTGCTTAGGCAGCACCAACACTCTGCACAGAGTTATGTCCCAATGGGTGGATGGAAGGAAGCTTGGTGGAAAAAATTAGTCACGCCTTGACCATTTCTATTTTCATGACCGACTGCTTTACAGGAAGCTAATTAATTCGAGAGTCAACATCAAACGATTAATTCCCTGTTTTTGCTTTTGCTATTAAATTGATGACACACTCAATTGTTTGGGCTTATCTTGGAAAGGAATGCACAATGAAGTCTGGTTCAGGTCATCCAATGCACTCTATTTGGAATTTGATTACGTTATCACACTAAAGACCTAATGATGAGAAAGACACCAAGAGATAATTAATATGAATATGACTGTAAATTATATAACTGACAGATCAGACAGCCCAGAAGTACCAAATCCAGGTTAGAAATCTCAGAGGCAAGTGTGCATACAACAAGAATATTCCACCAGCCCTTGGGACCTATTCACTATGCTATGATTATCAGCTTGCTTTTATATAAGCTTTTCATCTACCTTGGGGTACCTTCTTTATGTGACCATCCCACGTGCTCCTTTTCATGCGTCTACACCAGGGGGGGATCAAGTGAATTGAAAGAGATGATCATATTGTGCATTTGAAATGTAGATTTTATCTTTTTCTGAGGCTTATTGCAATGGATGCAGACACTTTGGCACAGTTCCTGAATTCCCATTTGTATAAGGCGTGAGCCTGATCAACAGAACTGATATGGTCCCTCGGTCTGAAACTCCCTTCAAAAAGGTTCCTACTTTTGAGCCCTGTGAACTTCAAAAGTGAGTGGGATAAAGTAGAAAATTTATATCCGATTTAGGATGCATAACACACTGCACTTGAAATATTGCATAGCAGTTCTAGTGTACTGCAAAGCAACGTTGCAGAAAATAGGAAATTCCGAACTGCTTTTCTTTTTGTATTCAAAGTTGAGGCTCGTGGAAGAGCCAGAACACAGAAGAGATCAGTATGCAACAGAGCAAAAGGAACAGTAGAAAGAGTGGGGAAGCACACCAACAGTAGGGTTGTGGGAGAAAATAGAGAGCGACTTGGACATGTACGGGATGTGGAGAGGAATGAGGGGTAGGGGGGATAGGGTAACGTTGAGGAAGCAGGAAGAACAATACTGAGGAAAAAGAAGCAGAACGAGAAACTGGCGCCAAAACAGGGACAGAATTTGCTATCCGAGGAGTAGGCCTTGAGCAACACGAGAACAAACTCGACAATACAGCACAACATGGTACGATTTAATGGGGAAAATTGGATGAAAAAAACAAACAGCAACACAAATACGAAGATATAACAGAAAAACACAACGGATCCAGTTCAGAAAATGTAACTTTTATGAGGCGTAAAGCAGCAGCTGCGGATTCAACAGACACGTAGGGCATTCCCCGAATTGGAAGTTCAGAAAAGGACATGTCTGATCGTCAGAAAGGGACATCTCTGATCTCATAACAAAATGTTTTATCCAAAAGGTTACTCTCATAAATCACTGTGTGCAAGGCCTTCCAGATAGTTCTCTAGATTGTCATGTTTATCGACACGATAAACTTGGTAAAATGAGATTTGACATTTTGAATGAAACAAAAATAATTCCTTTTGAATGAATGAAACAAAGAAGTAAATAAATAAAGGCTGCCTCACCTTCCTCTCTCCCCCTGCCTCAATCACGCATACTTTTTAGAGCGCATACCTCCACCAGGCTGAACAGTTTACGTGTTTTTAGCTCGCCTGTTCGAAGAACAGAGAGCTATAGCGATACCCCCGGCGTGAGCGTCAGCGTCAGCATGAGCGTGAAAATGTTAAAGTTTTTGGTGCAAGTTATTTCCTTTCTAATGTTTTTATCTACCACACTATTTTTTACTGATTACAATATACAAATACATGTATTGCTTTAAAATTATTTGGATCAGACTTCACTGCAATGCTTTATAAAAAATATTATTAGACTAGTCTTTTAAAAACGAAAAACGATAAATAAACAGGCGAGCATTGGGTGGCTTTGACACCAACTCTCTGGTTATCTCACTGATAGGCCAGTTCTGGATCTGGACCTGAACCAAAATCGAATCAGCTTGTTCTTGTCACCTACCCAACTCATCCACCAAGTTTGGTCATAACTCATCCACAACTTTTTGAAATATTATGCTATATATCGTTTTTTGCCCTATCTCTCAATATTATGAAGAATCACAAAAAAAAATTTAATCTCATATCCGGATTCAAATTCGGATCTTCCCCAAAATCAAATCTATTTGTCATTATCACATACCCAATGTGTCCGCCAAGTTTCGACCAAGTCCGTCCACAGCCTTTTGAGCTGTCATACTCACAAACAGACAAAAAACACACAAATATGGATGAATATATAACCTCCGTCCTCCTTCAGTGGTGGAGGGAATAAAAAAATCTTTGTGGAATCTCTATTGTTTGCTTTTTCTCAGCGTTTGCCACATTTGGCATCACCTGCAAACTTAATCTTTTGGAAATCATGTTTATCTTATAGATTTAGAACTACTGCATTTAACTTTTGCAAAAGCATATTTCAAATGGATTAGAACGCAGTACCCTTTGAAATATATTATAACTACAGTACAGGATCTTGATTTGAATTCAGCAACATTATATATTTGCTCGCTCAGGAGGATAAATTCACAACACAATGAATCGGTGCTAACGTACTCTGGCTGAAAAGGCATCTTAAAGTTTTGACTGCACTGTGCCGGCTGCTGATATCCATGTGCAACCTGACCGTCTCAAGGCCTTATTGTGGTTACAGTTACTAGGCAGAGGATATCACCTGTATTTTTAGCAAGCAGCTAGGTTTCGAGAGTGCCGCAAGACATCAAATTAAGATTATCGTCAACAAAGTTGATTAATTAAACGTGAATTTTAAACATAACACTTTGAAAAGGAATAACATGTAGGCCGTAAAAAATATTAATCATCAACTTTAAAACAAGCTTTGGTTTCATTTCGGAAAGTCGAATCCAAACTGTTTTATTAATACCTTAACACCGCTGACTATGGTTAGTTGGGTTTTTTTTGTTGTTGTTTATTTCACAACAATAGACTGCATTAGGGGTGTGATGTATTCATGGAAATTTGATCGTACTACAGTGCAGGGTGGTAACATCATATGTGTGTTTTTTGTATGGAAGATCGCTTCTTTGAACCTGATACTAAGGAAGCAGGATAGCTCGTCGGTAGCTTTGGCTGGCATCGGGTTCAGTTCCTGGTAGAACTTGATGCAATTTAAAACGACTTTCTCGTACATTGCTAGAAGAAACTTGCCATCATTTGAAGGGATTTTCAACTGACTGTGCCATCTGCACCGTGCACATTTAAAATCCTATATGCTATTATTTATAAGAGTAGGCCTTTTTTAGTACAGAAATCACAGCTCATGTAAGAGCTGAGGAGTTGGTACCCAAATGACCCTTCCTGATCAATGAGCTCTGCAGCCTCATGAGACTGTATGAATCGTGAGTACAATATCAAACCAGAACACAATTGAGGGATGTCTCTACCAAGGGGTTTACTTTATTGGAGTCCATATCATAGTGATGAATTATATTGTGCATTAATCACTCAACCCAAGGTCTCCAACTTCCTCAACTGGGTGGTGAAAAACCTAGCAGACATTGAGGTACAGCTCGGGGCGGTCCATCGAGTGTGCTCGCTTATGGAGGTGCAGTCCGAGGACTACGAGACATCACCAGGTGAGAATGGTTCCTTGTTTACTGGCTGCGTTTAGGACCATTGTGATGTTATCTTTAACAGTTCTCTACTTCTCTGAAGTTGCATCTGTTTTACAATCTTTTGAAGCCATCCTTCAGACCTGTCGTTTTTATTACCCTGCAGGTTTGTTTGTGTGAACTATTATTTTGAAATTGCATGAATTCATGTACTGTACTTTATTGAATGTATTCGTTTTCTTTTTGGTGAGTGGAACTCTTTGACTTATTAGTGATTGGTCTATTATTTTGATTCATAAGGGACAATGAAAGTCACTATTCTTATGAATCAAATTATCCTCCAATGATGTTTGTTAAAAGAAGTACTGAGATGTAAATTTCAAGCATTTCATCAGAGGTTTGTTATGCAGATGAGTGATGGTTCCAAAAATGATCAATAAATCTTACAGTCTGTTCATGGCAAACATGTCTGAAAAAATTACATTTGTGATGCATGACATAATTTGTGGCCGGGAATTTAAATTGGAGGTAAATAGTAAACTGTACTCTGTAGTGCTCTGAGAACCTCTGTCATGATTTTTGTGCACTTAATCAACGCATTGTATTGCCAACCGAGCCAACGAAAGGCAATGAAAGTCAGTTTTTGTGCAGTTAAATTAGGCTTTGATGGGCTTAATGGCTTCCTTCTGCATCAAAGTTCCTTGTAAGGGAACTCATATTTTCAGGCATACAAGATTTGAAAGAAGGGTTTTTAAACCCACTCTGAGTCTGGGAGGTTGCCAATTTGATTCTGACCCTGGCTGAGTCATACCAAATAATTTTACAATGTTACATGCTGCTTCCTCGTTTGACGCTTTGCACCTAGGAGAGAGTACCAATACACCCATGGTTGGCATCCAATGAGGATAGGAGAGGGAGGAATATTTATACTTCCCTCACTGATTGCGGACAGAAACGCAAAGTCACAAAATGGTGTCACTGGCACCCAGAGTGAACTGGGAAGTTGCATCACTTCCCCCAAGGTCATGGCTGTATTTGTCTGGAGTCAAGTTCGATATTTATTTACCCTGTGCATGCGAAGCGAAAAGTGGGGTTAAGTAATTGGTTCATGTCCGTCCATTTCTCCATCCGTCCATCTTTCCATCTTTCCGTATGTCTGTCTTATCAATTTATGATCAGGGAACAAATGATTTAAATTGAATGTTGTATTATAAAACACAAATCGGAACATGAACAGAAAGACAAGTCTGCCATTTTACTGTATTTTGGCTCTGAATTTGACCCGATCGCACATGCGCAGAGGAGTGAGATAAGATTTTTCACTCTGTCTTCCTGCCTGGCAGTCAAACAAAATTGAAAATCATTCCAAACACGAAACTTACTGTTTTTAAGGACGTTATAATGGACACAAACAACAGGCACGAATAACTTATGTGACGTGTTACAAAGGGTGATGTAATAGCTGCTGGAGAAAACAGTGGTAAAAACCAAAATTAATTTCTTTATACGCCTTGAAAATTCTTTAAATCTTAATTAAATTAATTATTTGCTTGAACACTTTATAGACAAAGCGCCTTCATAATACTTCCAAAAACCATGATATATATATATATATATATATATATATATATATATATATATATATATATATATATATATATATATATATATATATCCATATACAGCATGACAGCATGACATGTGAAAGGGACAGTATTGGGGTGAAGAAGACTGCCAACATGGCTATGTGAGTCCAAGGCCGATTGACGGTATGGTCTGTGGTGATCAATAAAGCCTCCATCTTCTCAAATGCGACTCAAGGTCGTCATATTACAGTGTATGAGGCCACAAGGGTGATATTTGAAAATGCTTCAGTCACGCTCAACTCCTGGATTTTTTTCAACGATCTTTAATTACCATTATTATATCTCATGAACTTTAATCTGGTGAGCTTATGCGATTGAGCAGTGTCTGTGGGTGAGTCTGTCAGTTAGTGAGTCAGTCTGTAAATATTTAAATCAGTATCATTGAACCAAACACACGATTTTGATGAAACTTGGCCACAAGCTTCATATCTGATTAATGAAGGTTTATTGACCGCACTAAAATATGTGCTCATTAAGGGGGTCAACTGGGGAGAGGTGGGGGTATGACCCCCCCCTCCCCCCCCCCAAAAAAAATCGGTATTTGCTGTCTTCTTAGAAACTACACACACAATTTTGATGAAACTTGACCACCGCCTTCATCACCCATGATGTACCAAAGTTTGTTCATGGCATTAAAAAAAATATCCAGAGGTATTTACTTTCTTCTCCATTTATACATATTTTGTGGGTCACCCATGCCTACCAGTGGTTCCCTGGTTATCCTATCCAGCCGCTACCAGGTGAGCGCCCAGGGGTATTGCCCCTATGTTTTTATTAAAACTAAAGTATATACATGAACACTTAGTGAGGCCACATCTAGAGTATTGTGTGCAGTTTTTGCCACCACAACTCAGGAAGGACATAGCTTCCACAGAGAGGGTTCAGCGCAGAGCTACTGGATTGATTCCAGGCCGAGTTAGACTCAGCTATGAGGAGCAACTGAAGGAGACAGGGATCTATATATTAGAAAGGAGGCGATTACGAGGGAATATGATGGAGATATATTAAATAATGAAGGTATCAACAAAATAAGTTCAGAATAATTATTCATCAGAGTAGACAGTGATATAACAAGGGGCCATGGCCTGAGAGTAAAGAAGAGGAGAGTTAATATGGTAGTAAGGCAGGGGACTTTTACTCAGAGAGTAGTTAATGCCTGGAATGGTCTCTCTGGAAAGGTAGTAGCAGCAGAAACAGTAGATAAGTTTAAATTGGAATTAGATACGGAAGGTACCTATAAGTATTGGAGATACAAGGATATCGGGTTATTGGTGGGACTTTTAAGAAGCATGAGTATGAATGGGTGATTATGTGCATCTATGCGGAGTGTCATGTCTGTGGGGGTTTCGGCAAGGGGTGGTGTGTGGTTAGGTTAGGTTACATATGGGAACAAGCACCGGAGCAGCGCATCACTGTGTCCACTTTCTATGGGTACTCCAGGGGTCTCCGTCTGGCCATCCCCCAGGCAGATGCCTGGCTCATCCCCATCTCCTTGAGATGCCAATCAACTTGCTGCAACCACAAGACATGTGGTTGTCCCGTTGGCCTACTCCACTCACGAGGATCCCTCGCTGAGAGAATGTGGTAAGCAGGATCAGTCAGGAAAACAAGCCACATGTCCATACAGCTGCAGCTGACGCTCACAGACTATGCAGGTAACAAATCTCATTTGAGTCCCGCTCAACAACCGCTTGTTGGCCACACAGTCTGACCAGCGATAGCCAAGGATTCTCTGAAGAGACCTGGTACCGAAGGAGTTAAGTCTTCGTCTCAGATCCTTGGTCAGAGTCCAAGTCTCACATGCTTAGAGCAAGACTGGAAGCACATAGGTCCTCCTGCATAGGTACTTACAGCACCACACCCCATGATCCAGTGAATCCATGACTCCCCAGGCCCGACACAGACGTCTAGTGACCTCTGGCTCACAACATGTGGAGACATGAATTTCACTGCCAATCTAAGTGAATCTCTACATGACCTCAACATCCTCACCACAAACAAGTACAGACAAGATAGCAGCATCTAAGATGTTATTGAAAGCCTGGATCTTAGTTTTGAATTGAAAGCCAATGATGTCAAAATGAGATGTTGGATGTTTCTCACCCAAGAACCACCCCCCCCCCCTTGCCTGGACAATGAAAACCACCCAAAAATTCCTTATTTTATTTAAATAATTAAAATTAATATATTCCCATATTCTTATTTTGATACCATTGGGACATCCCTATACTAGATGTCTATATATTAGTCCCTCATGGATGGATGTCCCTCATGTCTCATCCACATCCCTCCCCTCATTCCCCCAATGAAATTGCATCGTTTTGCAGATGAAATTGGTCTGGTGTTGATGTGGCGCAGGCATGATGGGCCGAATAGCCTCCTCCTGCATCTAGTTTCCTTGTGTAACACGACGTGGGGTATCATGATCTGTGAACTCTCTAATGTCAAATGTGTCTGTCGGCTTGCAGCAGCTCCTACATCTGACATAGATCCTGTAAAAAAGGGAGTGTGGGTCAACTGTGAGAATGATATTTAGTTTTGTCACCTCCCTCAATCCCACAATTCATTGGGTTGAGAGAGAAAGTGGTTTGCATGCCTGTCTTGTGTTTCAGACCAACAAGCTGTACCAGAAAACTGGCCCGGCCAGGGAGACATTCACATCGACAGCCTGGCCGTACGATATGACACAACCTTGAGTCCAGCACTGAAGTGTGTGAATGTCACCATTAATCCAGGCCAGAAGGTGAGGCTAGTAGAACATATTTTGGCTCAACGCTCCCTTCTCAGCATCCACAATGAGGGCTGAAACGTAGTCAATTCAATCGATACATTCTACAAATCTCTTATCTTCATACAAAAATGGCCTGTTTAGTATTGTCCAACTAAGGCAAGATTGCATTGTTTCACTGGCTGTTCATTTATTGAGCTAAACATTCCATGAGATCAATTTATACAATAAACGTCAGAATTAACCAGTGCATCTCATTATATTTTCCCTTATTACTTCTACACAATATGATCCTCATGTCTGAAGATAAATATGAGGGATTTTTGTGTCCATGATCGAGGCTCGTGGAAGAGCTAGAACAGAATGGAAGGGAGCAAAATTGAAATGGGTAAATACCAACAGTAGAGTAGAGGTGAGAGTGAGATCAAAGGGAGGGGGGAAGGACACATGGTGTGAACAAGCTGTACACAACCTGAATGAAATACAGCAAGAAGACGAAGGTGAGGGGGAGGGGAGAAATAATTAATAACCTGGAAAAGCTGAGTGTTTTGGGGTAGAAGAGATCATGGGTATGGATGGGAGATGACTTGAGGTGGTAGTGAACAGCTGTCTTGAAGCCCTGGAAGGAAAAATGGGACTGAATAAATTTGTTTAATAAATCATATAATCCATCAGAAGTACTGTGCAGTTGCGATTGTAATAAAGCAATTAATTGTTGATTCGGTGGCTGTGCTCTGAGAGGTGCAATGACATTCAAGGTCATCATATTCCTTTATCACTTCCTTGTCCATGCTGTTGAACATCTCTGTGATTTGTGTGAATTTCTCACATCTGTGATTTCTTCTGCTACATGCCAAGCATGTCGGCAATCCCTCTCAAAGAGGCACCTTTTTCATCAAGATGTCTGCTTGAACCTAAATGAATTCACATTTTTAGGTCTGAGAAATTGTCTGGATGAATAACTTCAGGGATGGCCAAGCTGTGTATGCTGCTGCATCATATCCCTTGTAATTTTCTTTTTTATTTACAAAGTCAAGGCTCATGGAAGAGTTAGACCACAGAATAGAAAGAAAACAGTGGAAAGTGGGGAACACATCAACAACTGCATAGAGTGACTCAAGAGAGGGACACTTGGAGGAATATTGGTGAAGGGAAAATTAGATCAGCAAGGGGAGGGTGTGAAACAGGTGGTAACAAGTTGATACATGCTCAAACAAAGCAAGAAGGCGGCTGAGAGAAGAGAACGAGAAAATTGAGGATGAAAGAGCAATGGAACAAAACAAAAAACGGAAAGGTGGGTGAGCGAATAAGGGAGAAAGTGAAATAAACTAGAAGGGCAATCGGTAGAATGCATACCTCCGCCACGCAATGCCTGATCCAGTAGAACATTTCTGGCCCGATACATTTTTGAAATATCATGCAATATATCGGTTCTGGCCCCATCTTTCAATGGTGAAGAATCGTCTTGAAGATTAAAAAAATTATCGTATCTGGATTCGGATTCGGATCTTCACGAAAATCGAATGAATTCATCCTTGTCATGCACCCAACCTGTCCACCAAGTTTTGTCCGAATTGGTGAAAACATAACCTTCTTCCACCTTCGGTGGCAGAGGTAATAAGCTGGGAATGAAGGGGTGGGCTAAGAGAGAGTTGATGAGGGTACAAAATATCATGAGTATGGACAGGGGATGACTCGAGGAGGAGGTGAACAAACATCTTGATGCAGTTGAAGGAAGGATGAAATTGAACACAATGCGGAAATTGGTTCCACAGGTGGGACAAAATAGAAACAAATGAGTGGAGGCAAGCATTGGGCCTGTACTTTTATAGTTAGCCTGGGTGAATTGTGTAAATTTGGGAGTGAGTAGTGAGCCTGGATGAATTGTATAAAGTTTGGAGTGAGTAGTGAGCCTGGATGAATTGTGTAAAGTTTGGAATGAATCGTGAGCCTGGATGAATTGTGTAAATCTACAGTGGTACTTTTATAATGTTAAATCTGTCTTGTTAATTTATAAAATGTATAGTGGTAAATCTATATGCCTGGTGTTGGCCTAATGGTGAGGGTGGTGGGCTTGGGATCCTAGGATCCCGAGTTCAAATCCCTCTTAGCGGTTGAATTAATACCAGGTGGGGTTGACTCTACCTGTCATCCTGCCGAGGTCGGCAAAATGAGTGCCAGCTTGCTAGTATCCTGTGTCGGAGTGGTGACCTGTCCAGGATTGTACCCAATAGCCAAGGAGACTGCTTGGGCAGCACCAACACTCTGCACAGAGTATGGATGGATGGTAAATCTATCTTGGTAATTTACAAAATGTATAGTGGTAAATCTAACTTGGTAATTTACAAAATGTATCATGGATATCTATCTTGACAATTTACAAAATGTATAGTGGTAAATCTAACTTGGTAATTTACAAAATGTATATGGTTAATCTAACTTGGTAATTACAAAATGTATCATGGAATATCTATCTTGACAATTTACAAAATTATAGTGGTAAATCTAACTTGGTAATTTTCAAAATGTATTGTGGTAAATCTTTCTTGGTAACTTACAAAATGTATAGTGGTAAATCTAACTTGGTAATTTACAAAATGTATCATGGAATATCTATCTGACAATTTACAAAATGTATTGTGGTAAATCTTTCTGGTAATTTACAAAATGTATTGTGGTAAATCTAACTTGGTTATTTACAAAATGTATAGTGGTAAATCTAACTTGGTAATTTACAAAATGTATCATGGAAATCTATCTTGACAATTTACAAAATGTATAGTGGTAAATCTAACTTGGTAATTTACAAAATGTATCATGGAATATCTATCTTGACAATTTACAAAATGTATAGTGGTAAATCTAACTTGGTAATTTACAAAATGTATAGTGGTAAATCTAACTTGGTAATTTACAAAATGTATCATGGAATATCTATCTTGACAATTTACAAAATGTAAGTGGTAAATCTAACTTGGTAATTTACAAAATGTATAGTGGTAAATCTAACTTGGTAATTTACAAAATGTATCATGGAATATCTATCTTGACAATTTACAAAATGTATAGTGGTAAATCTAACTTGGTAATTTACAAAATGTATTGTGGTAAATCTTTCTTGGTAACTACAAATGTATAGTGGTAAATCTAACTTGGTAATTTACAAAATGTATCATGGAATATCTATCTTGACAATTTACAAAATGTATTGTGGTAAATCTTTCTTGGTAATTTACAAAATGTATTGTGGTAAATCTTTCTTGGTAACTTACAAAATGTATAGTGGTAAATCTAACTTGGTAATTTACAAAATGTATCATGGAATAATCTATCTTGACAATTTACAAAATGTATTGTGGTAAATCTTTCTTGGTAATTTACAAAATGTATAGTTGTAAATCTATCTTGTTAATTTACAAAATGTATTGTGGTATTATATGATCATCAATTACAAAATAATTATCAATTTACAAAATAATTACTGTACATCATCAAAAAAATTGCTTTCTGCCTGTGCTGTTTTTGTGTGTAAATTATACCTGTTTGTGTTTTTAAGAGAAAATCAATTATTGTACATATGCACCAATTTGGAAAGCTCTACATTACAATACTTGCAGGTACATTTGTAACAAGTTCTTATTTTAACAGGTGGGAATATGTGGCAGAACAGGCAGTGGGAAATCATCGCTTTCTCTGGCTTTCTTCAGAATGCTTGATATTTGTGAAGGTAATGCAGCAAAGCTTGCTCGTGTTTATGCAGATTGAAAAGAGAGGAGGAGGTGGGTTTTAATGAGGGTTTGATCTTATTAAAGAGGGTTTTATCATGGTGTGAAGGGCCACTGATCTTGACCATGGCTGTTATGTTGCAACAGACTGAGACAAAGAGATAAACATACCCCCTTTTCACTCCCCATTCCCTAAAATGCTTGCAAGATTAAAACAACAGGAAGAGAATAGCAGCACAATTAATTGTTCCTTAATTCATTATGGTTCTTTATTGTTGTTGGCGTAGGAAAAATTATTGTTGATGGCAAAGATATTACAGACATCCCACTCAGCACACTGCGTTCCCGGGTATCCATCATCATGCAAGATCCTGTACTCTTCAGTGGAACAATCAGGTAATTCTATACCATTTTAAAATATATTGATACAACCACCAGCCCTCACAACCCACCATTACCATGACTGTACCTCCCAGCTTGTTACTCCTCACACCAGCTGTTTACAGTGTGTGTGTGTGTGTGTGTGTGTGTGTGTG
>CM068952.1:129283420-129303874 GCA_035128595.1 Eptatretus atami | reverse complement strand
GCCGGTCAGTTCATCTGCGGCTGTTTTACTACAAGGCTTGTGCCGGTCACTTCATCTGCCGGCTTTTTGCTACAAGGGCCTGTGCCGGTCAGCTTCACCACCGGCCCGTTTTGCGTACAACGGCCTTGGTCTGCGCTTGCCATGCCTTGTACTGCCTGCCATGCTTGCCCCCATGCCTGCTAGCCCTTCCTTGCGTTTCTCCATTCATCCATTTACATGTGCGCCAGGGATCATCGGCGCGTGATGAAGGGACTGCCCTGTAGGCAGTGCAGTCACGGACTGCAGTGGCAGCCCGTGCACCGTTCATTGCTTGTATTGTTGCGTCGTGCTCATCACTGTTCTGCAGGGACTGACTGCGGCGCAGCACACACGGAGACTGCATTGGTGCAGGGCCCGTGCACCGTTGTTCATTTGCCCCTTTTCTGTCCATACCATGTGCCGCAGGATCAGCGCTGCGTGCTGCAGGGATGCCCTTTAGGCAGCCGATCACGGTGACTGCAATTGCAGCCGTTGCCACCTGTGTGTTTCATCCATCCATCCATCCATCCATTCCGTTCATTGCTTAGTTTGCTTGCGTCAGTGCCCATTCAGTGTTACTGCGGGACTGCTTGCAGGCAGCCGCAACGGAGACTGCATTTTGTGCAGCCCGTGCACCGTTTGTGTTCACTGCGCTCTTTCAAGGGGGAGCCCTAAGACTGCATTGGGCAGCCGGCCACAATCCCTGTTCAAACCTGCAATTGTCACGGCCAGAGACTGCGCGTCTTGTGAGTACCTGGCCTCCCTGTTTTTCTTTCCCGCAGAGTCCATCAGTCCTGGGCCATGGTGTAGTGTAAAATTATAAGTTTAGGTAAGGGTAAATTGTAAATGAGTTGCTTCCCCCGGCATGTGTGTCATAGCGCTGGCAATTTTATTTTAAGTCTGTCTGCGATGAGTGGGTTTGTTTAGTTTAGTTACTCAGCCCGTAGGTTATTTATTTTTGGACACGAATACACTAAATGTCGACTCAGGGATCCGAAGGTAAAAACGTACTGGGAAACTGACACATTGGTGGCACACGAAAATTCTGCGACTCGGGTCGAGGCTGTTAAAAGGGAGGGGGTAGTGTTACGGGTGTGGAAATTCGCAGAGCACATAAAGGATTCCCAAAGATCAAGTGATATCACTAGTGTTGTTCCAGAAATTTCCCCACCGTTGAGGTTAAGAGGAATTTATTTGTCGTGCGTATCGGTGCTGCTGATCGTTTGAGTTAGCCATTCATTCTTTGTGATCGTTATTTTTGGACCAAGCCACACACAACACACCTTTTACAAATACAGCGGCAACCACACCACCCTCAGACGACACCCTAGCAAGCGCAACCACGCAACGACTCTCACCTACGTATACACAAACAACCAACCACCTAATCAAGCTCTTCTCTACACATGACACCCACGCTGACAAACGCCTCTCCGCATCGAAAACCGTCTCTGCCATGAGAAGAGAAAGAAGTGCGTTCCGATTAACGCACGGATTTTCCTTCTTACTTTCCCGCGGCTTTTGGACGGGGGCAGGGGCGCGAAGTGGGAGGGAGAATAGAGAACGGTAAAGCACTCAGGATGATTGAGCTACGAAAAAACCCCAGACCACGAGGGAAACTACTCGCCCTTGCGCTGGAAGTTTCCGCTAGGAGCTGGAAGAGGGCGGGGCGAGAAGGGACGGGAAAGTAACAAGGCGAGTGCGAAAGGCAGCGAGTGTTTCGTAGCGGAGCTGCGATGGAGGAGAACGATCTTGTCGAGCGCGGTTCGAGAGTCTGGAGAACTCAAGAGCGTGTGAAGGTCATGAGCTCGTGTCAAGTCGGGAGCTTGGAACAGTCAGCTCGGTGAGTCCGTGTCCGTCGCGAAGACGAGACGCGGGCCTGGAGGCCCGCAGCCCTGCTGTTGTCGCGCGGAACCTGCCGGTCTCGTGTGGGGAGAGCGCGGAGTATTGAGCTCGCCTGCTCCACGCGGAAGCCCGGCTCAAAACCGGCGGCTTTCGCTACGCTGCCAGTGGGGGCAGTGGACGTCGTCAGACTACCGCCCCATCAAGGCAATTCCACGAGGGTGCAGGTTAACCAGGCAACGGGGTCTCGTGGGGCCGCTTTCGTAGTCACCAAAGCCCCACGGTTTTAAGACGGCGCCAAAGCGGGCGCCAGTTCTGACTCCCTTTGTCTATGAAGGGGGTCTTTCTTGCTTTTCTTTTGAATGATGTGTGGCGCTCGTGTCCCGCTAAGTTAGAAACTGTTAAGTGTACATTGATAATAACTAAAGTGGGGTAACGCTCTCTGGTCGCTGCTCGTGTTATTTTGTGCCCGTCCGCGATTGACTTTTTGGGATCTGCATGAACTGCAGCCGTGTTTTTGCATACCTTGCATGGCTGTTATATGGGTGCAATAGTGTGTAAATAATATGTGCTTAGTTAAATGCGTGCAAACCCGTTTGTCGTGTTCATTTTCCCATACTTGAAAGCCGTCGCGTATTGCATTTCGGAATGGTAGTGGTTTTTGAATACCGATAAAGAATCGGGTTCCTGGCGCAGGTCTGGCCGAATTAAATGTGTCACCCGCTCAGTTATCCAGAACGGAAGCAACCGCTTAGCGTTCGTGTGCTAAATGCAGGCCTTCGCCGAGTACCGTTCTCGTAGGTTAACCCACGCGAATCTTAGTATATCGATATTCGGCGATTGACCTGTCACGCGGGGTAGAAGTTACGGACTAGCCGATAGGCTGGGGTGAAGGAACCCACCCGTGACTGGTATCGGCTTGTTCCAGAAAGTCGCGACTGAATTGCTCGTCCGGTGGCGTGCGGCTGCTAGTTAGTGAAAAGCGGTCGGTTCGCACGCTGGCGGGCAGTTAATTCATAACAATATATATATATATATATATATATAAATAATAATATATATATATATATATATTATATTATATATATATATATTATATATATATATATATATATGTTTTTAATTCACTGACTATTTGACGCCCAGTTTATTTACACTCATTTTTTTTTGCTCTTTACCTGTCCATGGAAGTGCCCACCAATGGTCTGTCCACTCTGTGCTCTTAACGACAAATTGGAAGGCTCACAGCGCATACTCATGAAATCCTGGCGACTCTTCCGTGATCCTTCTTTCTTCATCTGATTGTGGTTGCTTTTCAGTCCTGCATCTTCCATGTTGGCCTCTCTGGCCCCTCTCTCTTGTGAGCCCTCGTTGCCTCTAGCCGTTCATCTCTTCCATTAGCCTTGACACCTGTATATAAAAAATACCAATTTATCTGATACTCTGTCATTGCTTCTCCAATTAATTGTGGTGTCCTCATTCATTTGACGAAACAACAGTACAGTAGGATGGCAACGTGACAGATAGAAATTGGCTAAAGACATTGGAGTGTATAAAAACCGAATAGGGAGGCCTAGTAAAAGATTACAACTACTTTAACCATAAGCTCTGCCAAAAATAATTTCGTCGTAAGAAAATTTTATTAAAATAAGAAGTTTTCTTAAACAAGAAATCATGAGAAAAATGTTTTTAGGTGCAAGAAAAAATTTTCTCATGGTCTTCTTTTCAAGAAAATTTCTCATTAATAATATTTTCTTCCAGAAGAATATATATGGCCAGTTATAACCCATATGTTTCTACCTTCTTGTGGGGGTTGGCAAGGTAAATTTTGGCCCAGGTGTTTCATGAACTGGCTGATCAGTCTGATGTTCAACTGAGGGTGACAGGAATTTGTCATTTGTTCAAGGGGACTGCAATAACGTCGCTAGTGTCGTGAAAGACACGAGACCTTAATCGTCCAACCAATGACCAGTTCTGGTAAGAGGTCAAGCAACTTGATGTTATTCTGAAGGATGATGCACACAGGTTTGAATATACTAGATTGATGTTTAAAGCTGGTCGAAATTTAAACTCAGGTTAGACAGCTCAGAGGCTATGTGCATTACCTCTTTCACTATCCTGCAACACCTTGAGGAGTCATAAAATTACTTGCGTGACATTCCACCATGTTTTGAAGACGTAGTAATAACCGAGTAAACTAACATTATACATTGCAATGCAATGCCTGGTCTGGATTTTAACATGTGTCGAGAAATGTCGATGAACTTTCTTTATGGAAACAAATACCGGAAACCATCAACAGGGAAAGCGAAAAGCTGCCTTCTGCAAGGAAATGACATGTTGTAAGTGCAGTGAGGCCTGCAGCCTTCAGATTGAGTCAAGCCATGTGATTGAATGGCAAAACAATGGCGTGGCTGTTTGAAGTACCATGTGGCATGGAAGCAGAAAATGAATTAAAAAGCGCTTGTGCTCCAGTCGTAATCTGAGGCGGTCGTGATTAATACCTGATTGATAAACTTCACTGAACCTCATATATCAATCAAAAGCCAGTGACCCAGTTCTGATCTGATTACCATTAATAGTTGCAGAGCGTCAGTCTGTGCCAAAGCAGTGTTATTGGCAAGTTTTTATACTGGATGGTTTGCCATTAGCTTTCTCAGCAGTAGTTAGGGCAGGAATTGATGTTGTCATGGTGCCAGCGGTTAGCTCGCCTATCTTTGTTGAAGTTACTGAGACTTTAATGTCCACCGACTTATGCCACCCTGCTTAACGCCCATGCCGAGGGACGGCACAACACAATGAATCACCTTGCCTTTGAAACACCGGATGTCAGTTTATAGCGTGGGTCTATATCAAAACCCAGGCGAGACAGCTTACAGCGAGTGTGCATAGCTCCAGGCCATCCTGCCAGTCCAGTGACAAAGTAGGCAGAAAATTCATATATTCACTGATTTAATTTTTTCTTTTCCATGATGGCCGAAAGGCTGTATGGGGGATGACAAGATAGCTTGGAGGAATGCACACTTGCCTTTGAGCTGTCTAGGCTTAGTTTTGAATGACAATCCTGCTATAAAACGGTCATTACTGGTATTTTGCATGCATGGTCATACATCGATTGTGTGCTGATCGGATTTACGCGAAGTGGAGGAGCCGTCTGCCAGCATGTCATTGTTGGGATGGTGTCTTTCGCATAGAGTGGCGAATATTGTATACGCCTGGCTAATTTCAAATTTCTGCCCTGAGTGACTGTGGAAGGAAATGGTGAACCACGCTGGCAATAACCTTGCATTGAAACTGCTTTGGCAGGCACTGACGCTCCTGTAAAAAAAGAGTATGGTATGATGATGATGAAGTACATATATCTACAGTATGTAGATATATATATATATATATATATATATATATATATATATATATATATATATATATGATATACGCACACAAACATACACAATTTGCCGAACAAAGACATTGGGATATGGGGTGTGCACTTTTAACTTAAATTACATGGATGAATTAGAAACATGTGCCACTCAACACCAGTATATGGAATTTGAACTTATGATCCAAGCGTTATGAGCTAGTGCTCAGAGGGGACACCAAACAGGAAAGCATTTTGCTACGGAAAACAATTACTTTACTCCATTTTAACATACAAAATGTTACCGAAGAATTTGACACCTTGGAATTTAATATGTCTCGTCTCTGTCTCGTCTCTGTCTCTCTCTATTCCAGGAGAAGATTCTTCAAAGGTTGAATGACTGCGTTTGCAAGCCACACTGTGTGGTGACTTCGCTGTAAGTAAGACCATTGTCTGCATTCCCGAGTGCCACGAATTTGCATGTGGTGATACTGGGCCATGTGCAAATTGAATTGACAGTTGCTGTTTCAGTGTTCTTATCGAAAGGTCCTTTGTCACAGTTACTCATGAATAATGGAGATAATGTAATTTCGTAATTACATGGAAGAAGAAAAGTTTCTCACCGGTGCCCTTGCACCTATTCATTGTTCATTAATTTGTAAAAGTCTTCGATTTGATTCCCATCTATTTATTTTAATGTGGGTGCTTCAAATTTTTGTTGGACCAAATTTTAATAATTATTACTCTTCCACCTACGTGAAGGGAGGTTATGTTTTCACCCCTTTTCTGTCTGTGTTGTTTGTTTGGTTGTTTGTTTGTGCTGCAGGAAATCTCAAAAGTGTGGAACAGATCGGGGATGAAATTTTGTGGGACAGTTGGGGTGTGTGACAACGACGAACTGATTAGATTTGGTGAAGATCCGGCTTCCGGATCCGACTACTAGAATTTTAAAGTGATTTCTTCACCATGTTGTAAATAGGGCTGAACTAATATATAAACATGATATCTCAAAGTGTGGACGGATTCAGATGAAACTTAGTGGACGGTTGGGTGTGTTGACCACGACTAGTGATTCGATTTTGGGTGGAAGATCCGAATCGGATCCCGACTTGTATGTAGAAATTTTTAAAGTGATTCTTCACATTGAAAGATGGAGGTATAAACGATTTATAGCATATTATTTCAAAAAATGGTAATTGGCAGATATGTTTTCTCATGGATTCAGGCATTACGGCGGAGGTCTTTGCTCAACCCGAGTGCCCTTCTAGTTGTTGTGCACCCACTTTGCTTTCTTATTTTCTGCCATCTTTATTTGCTTGCCATCATGCAGTGAAGCAGGAAACACATATTTCATGGGTATACAATTTGGATCAAACACAAAAAAAGGACTCTCCCCTTTCCCTTTCTTTCTCCTTCCTTGCTAACAAAACAGCCCCATAGAAGGACGGCACCGGGAGATTTTCCTTTTGCCTTTCCAGTGGTAGTTCGAGCAGGAATTTGCAATTTGTTGAAGTGTCAGCTCCAAACTCCCCCATTCATCGCCAAAAATCACTGGGGGAATCCACATGCTCATGCTTGCAGATGAACACCCCAGGCTTAATGGTCCATCTGAAGGATGGCACACTTTTTGATGCAATGCCTCCGTTTGCAAAGACAAATCTGATAATTTTTAAGTCAGGTTCATGAATCAAATCCCAACTTGATAGCTCAGCTCTAAGTGCACTAGCTCTGCACCATCATTCTGACCCCGGGTGTGCCTGCCACACATCCACCTGTTCATCACGACCCCCCTGCAGCAAATGTTGGTAGTGACACAGGTAAGAATTATATTACAATTTCGGTTAAGAAGGTATTAAAAAAAAAGGACAGTTACATACATACTCCCTCAACCGACATGTGGCATAATGGTTGGAGCATCCACTCTGAGCCTGGGAGGTTCGGTGGTTTCAAACCCGGCCGAGTCATACCAAACGATTTTTTAAAAACATGAGTTTCCTTGCTTGATTCTCAGCATTTAAAAGGATAAGAGAGCACAAATAAACAATGCTGGGAAAGCAATGGCAAACCAGCCAGCATGACCCTTGCTAAGAAAGCTCTTCAGCGCCACCTGCTCTGTAAGAGTATGCGTACATCAGAATTGAATCAAATTTCATTGCACCGGCATGCGGATCACTTTCTGGGGGAAATCACTTGGTGCTGATGATGGTCAGGGAGCCAGAAAAACTTCTGTGGAATCGATTCCTTCCCCAGTGGGGTAGGCTACATCCGACCCAAAAAAGTCTTCTGAAGCCATGTGGCTAACGGGATGCATTTAGCAGCACAGGCAGCTGACATGACATGGTGTTTTCACTGACTACAAAAAGCCGATATACTATTTAATGTTGATGTATGTACATATGTTTTCAACATTCTAAACCAAGAGGCGAACAAAACGAACTGTGTACATTACTTAGTTTTCGTTTTACTTTCAGGTACAGTTGTTTGTTGTTTCAATAATGTTACATTGTCATACAAAGCACGACATTTGCTTGTTAACCTCTGCCACAGAGTAGACTGAGGTTATGTTTTCACCCCTGAATGTCTGTGCTGTTTGTCGAGGATTGATAACTCAAAAATTTATGGATGGATTCGGCCAAAACCATGGTGAAACATGTGGGTGCTGTGACAGGGACACATTTGCTTAGATTTTTGGTGAAGATTCCAAATCCGAAATCTACCATAGAGTACTATAAAAAAATATATAAGTGATTCTTCACCATTGAGAGAATGGAGGCAAGAATGATGTATAGCACAATATCTCAAAAAGTTGTGGACGAGTTATGACAAACCTAGGTGGATTAGTTGGTAGGTGACAAGAACAAAGCCATCGAGATTTTGGTTCAAGTCGGATGCAGATTAGGGCCTCCAGTGGATACAAAACGTAAATTGTTCAGATCTGGTAGAGGTACGCATTCTAATGAGTGTCATTCTAGTTTACGGATGTAATGGTAACTCGCAAAATCCTGCCACATTTACAGTTGTGAGTAAAAAGTTTTATGTCGGAGGAGCATATCAGTATATGAACAATATTCTTACATAGATTTTTCGTGAACAACATGGTTCAATGGTGACACCTATTATGCCTTTCATTTCCTCCAACTGATGGATGTACCCTGCAACAAGGGGTTCGTAACGATTGAGTTGCATTTAATTTCACACATTTCACCCTCAGCCCCGATAAGGGATTGAAAACTTGTGGAGTGACTTGACTCTTCAAATTTCCCGAAGGAAATGCCTGTGAGTGGACAAAATGCAACAATTTACAATAGATTTCAGTTGGGTGCAAATTTTAGAGAAATTTATGCGATGATCCCAAAGTTTCATGGATAAGGGTCAATGACAACACAGGTTGTTTCTCTTCCAAATCTCTTGTTGAAGTCAACAATTATTTTTCTTCACGACAATAAAACTTCCTGAAGCATCATTGCCAATATCCACACCTGGTCACCTAATCTTTCACCGGGCAACCTAATCCTGTTTGATTCGCTCTTTACATTAAATCCTGCGAAAACCCAGAATCCGTTCCGACTCATAGGACCACGCTGTCCACTCTCCCTTTCCGCACCCGGGTATCTAAACATCCTGAAGCTGACAAGATTCTGTGCTCAGCCAGGGTGTGTTGTGGAGTATGGCTCTCCATTCTGAGCTCCTCGCGAGAAGAGGAAAGCATCTTTAGCGGCCTTGTTCGATCTAAAAAGGACGAAGGCTGACCTGAATGGAAGTCATGGAAAGGAGGGTGGTGGGTGGAGGGTGTTGAAGCTTTGTCAAAACTTTTGCCTGGCAGAGGCTCTCTTGTCCATGGTGTGTGCAATAATTATTAGATAGCTGCCAATGAGTTGTGGCATGAGTTCTTTTTACTAGCTGTGCGTTGCTGTGATGCACTGATGCTTGATTAATTAAGTTGAAACAATGTTCTTTTATACAATGTTACATATGCCCAATCACATCATATATAGTTATAAACATGCCACATCAACCCAGACAGGTGGAAACTCAAACTCTACGGCGCAAATTTCTGAGTTGTATGATCTTGGCATTTGCCATGTCACGCAGCGGCCAACATCCGGGTTCCTTTGAAGTACTGCATGGGGAATACCAGCATATAATATTATTATTCCGTTCAACTTCAGCCGACTCTGGCCTCCAAGAAAAAAAATTCCCCAACTTGTAAATCCATGACCTTTGAAGGGTCTCATCAAGATTTGCTGTGGAATTATTGTCAAGCATTTAGCATCTGTATCATTGAGAGATCTTTGATAATCCTTTTAATAGTAGTGTAATAATGGCCAATTTGCTGTGACGCTTTGCATTCAAACGTTAGTGCACCTATTTAGGGCTAGTGGGTAGCTTGTATGAGCTATCTTGGCTAGGTTCGAATCTTGACCCAGCTATAAACTACCGATTCCTGGTGTTTACATATAGGATGAGCACAATTTGGTGCGCCGTTCACGGGCCGGAGGACCGTTAAAGCCGGAAGACCTCTTCTGCCAGCACTGGTCGTTGGTGGAGGTTAAAGATCACTCGAAGTCTTTCACACCTGAAAACATTGACGTTCCTTACCCTGCCTGACCGCTGGAAAGGCACTTGGCAAAACCACCGAAACATCAGTACCGTCTGAAGACTGCCTTCATTGGCAGCACCAACACTGTCATAGGAACTATGGAAATGAAGATATACGATTCCTACTTTACATATGGTTCCAAGAGTACGAAGCCCCAATATGTTGTGTGGATACCTGCCAGTTGTAATACTGTCCGAATACTGCTTGCAGAGTTGCCTGTAGCAACACAGTCTGTCAACACGCTTTAATATTAAAGACAGAAGGTTGTAATAATTCAACAAATGTTGGGACACCGTAGGAATTGTTGCACAAACTTTCAAGCCTTTAATTTAATTTCCATTGCCGCAGAACACTGCATCTGCAACCATACTTTCCTAAAAGCCATTTTAAACAACTCTGAAATTTACATTATTTTCAGTTTTCGGACCAACTTTTTAAACCTCTGCAGTTTACGCTTGGATTTGTACCATTTCCGGTTATTCACTTTGGACTTGAGACTGTCTTATAAATTATTTGTCTGCGGAGCCCTAAAAGACTGGGTCAGCTTCACCACCGGCCCGTTTTGCTACAACGGCCTTGTCTTGCCTTGCCATGCCTTGTCTGCCTGCCATTGCTTGACCCCATGCCTGCTAGCCCTTCCTTGCGTTTGCCCCATTCATCCATTACCATGTGCGCCAGGATCATCGCGCGTGCTGAAGGGACTGCCCTGTAGGCAGCTGCATCACGGGACTGCATTGGCAGCCCGTGCACCGTTCATTGCTTGTATTTGTTTGCGTCGGTGCTCATTCACTGTTCTGCAGGGACTGACTTGCGGGCAGCCACACACGGAGACTGCATTGGTGCAGCCCGTGCACCGTTTTGTTCATTTGCCCCTTTTCTGTCCATTACCATGTGCGCCAGGATCATCGCGCGTGCTGCAGGGACTGCCCTTTAGGCAGCCGCATCACGGGACTGCATTGGCAGCCCGTGCACCGTGTGTTTCATCCATCCATCCATCCATCCCAGTCTTTTAGGGCTCCGCAGACAAATAATTTATAAGACAGTCTCAAGTCCAAAGTGAATAACCGGAAATGGTACAAATCCAAGCGTAAACTGCAGAGGTTTAAAAAGTTGGTCCGAAAACTGAAAATAATGTAAATTTCAGAGTTGTTTAAAATGGCTTTTAGGAAAGTATGGTTGCAGATGCAGTGTTCTGCGGCAATGGAAATTAAATTAAAGGCTTGAAAGTTTGTGCAACAATTCCTACGGTGTCCCAACATTTGTTGAATTATTACAACCTTCTGTCTTTAATATTAAAGCGTGTTGACAGACTGTGTTGCTACAGGCAACTCTGCAAGCAGTATTCGGACAGTATTACAACTGGCAGGTATCCACACAACATATTGGGGCTTCGTACTCTTGGAACCATATGTAAAGTAGGAATCGTATATCTTCATTTCCATAGTTCCTATGACAGTGTTGGTGCTGCCAATGAAGGCAGTCTTCAGACGGTACTGATGTTTCGGTGGTTTTGCCAAGTGCCTTTCCAGCGGTCAGGCAGGGTAAGGAACGTCAATGTTTTCAGGTGTGAAAGACTTCGAGTGATCTTTAACCTCCACCAACGACCAGTGCTGGCAGAGAGGTCTTCCGGCTTTAACGTCCTCGGCCGATGAACGGCGCACAAATTTGTGCCGTCATCCTATATGTACACCAGGATGGTAGTTTATGCTGGGTCAAGATTCGAAACCTAGCCAAGATAGCTCATACAAGCTACCCAACTAGCCCTAAATAGGTGCACTAAACGTTTAAATGCAAAGCGTCTACAGAACATTGGCCATTATACAAACATAACTATTTAAAAGGATTATCAAAGACTCTCATGATACGATGCTAAATGCTTGACAATAATTCCACAGCAAATCTTGATGAGACACAAACTTCAAAGGTCATGGATTTTACAAGTTGGGGAATTTTTTTTCTTGGAGGCCCAGAGCTCGGCTGAAGTTGAGACGGAATAATAATATTATATGCTGGTATTCCCTCATGCAGTACTTCAAAGGAACCCGGATGTGTGGCCGCTGCGTTGACATGGCAATATGCCAAGATATAAACCAGAAATTTGCGTACCTGTAGAGTTTGGAGTTTCCACCTGTCTGGGTTGATGTGGCATGCTTTATTAACTATGATAATGATGTGATTGGGCATATGTAACATTGTATAACAGACATTGTTTCAACTTATTAATCAAGCACAAGTGCATCACAGCAACGCACAGCAGTAAAAAGAACTCATGCACACTCATTGGCAGCTATCTAATAATTATTGCAATCACCATGGACACAGAGAGCACTCTGCCAGGCAAAAGTTTTTGACAAAGCTTCAACACCCTCCACCCCCACCTCCTCCTTTCCATGACTTCCATTCAGTCAGCCTTCCGTCACTTTTTTAGATCGAACAAGGCGCTAAAAGATGCTTTCCTTTCTCGCGAGGAGCTCAGAATGGAGAGCCATACTCCACAACACAACCCTGCGCTGAGCACCAGAATCTTGTCAGCTTCAGATTTTAGAACCCGGGTGCTGGGAAAGGGGAGTGGACCGCGTGTGTCCTATGAGTCGGAACGGACTTTGGGTTTTTGCGCAGGATTTAATGTAAAGAGCGAATCAAAACAGATTAGGTTGCCCGGTGAAAGATTTAGGTGACCAAAGGTGTGGATATGGCAATGATGCTCAGAAGTTTTATTGTCGTGAAGAAAAATAATTGTTGACTTCAACAGAGATTTGAAGAGAAACAACTGTGTTTGTCATTGACCCTTATCCATGAAACTTTGGATCATCGCATAATTTCTCTAAAATTTGCATCCCAACTGAAATCTATTGTAATTGTGCATTTTGTCCACTCACAGGCAATTTCTCTTCGGGAAATTTGAAGAGTCAGTCACTCACAAGTTTTCCAATCCTTATCGGGGCTGAGGGTGAAATGTGTGGAAATTAAATGCAACTCAATCGTTACGAACCCCTTGTTGCAGGGTACATCCTCAGTTGGAGAAATGAAAGGCATAATGGTGTCACCATTGAAAACATGTTGTTCAAAAAATCCTATGTAAGAATATTGTTCATATACTGATATTGCTCCTCGACATTAAAAACTTTTTACTCACAATGTAAATGTGGCAGATTTTGCGAGTTTACCATTACATCCGTACTAGAATGACACTCATTAGAATGCGTACCCTACCAGATCTGAACAATTTACGTTTTGTATCCACTGGTAGCCCTAATCTGCATCCGGACTTGAACCAAAAATCTCGATGGCTTTGTTCTTGTCACCTACCCAACTAATCCACTGGTTTGTCATAACTCGTCCAAACTTTTTGAGATATTGTGCTATACATCATTCTCTGCCTCCATCTCTGCAATGGTGAAGAATCACTTATATATTTTTTATAGTACTCTATGTAGATTTCGGATTTGAATCTTCACCAAAATCTAAGCAATGTGTCCCTGTCACACCCACCCAACATGTTTCACTCATGGTTTTGGCCGAATCCATCCATAAATTTTTGAGTTATCAATCCTCACAAACAGACAGACATTCAGGGGTGAAAACATAACTCAGTCTACCTCTGTGGCAGAGGTAACAAGCAAATGTCTTGCTGTTGTATGAACAATGTAACATTTATTGAAATCAAAAACAACTGTAATCCTAAAGTAAAACGAAAACCTAAGTAAATGTACACAGTTTGCGTTTGTTCGCCTCTTGGTTTAGAAATGTTGAAAACATATGTACATACATCAATCATTAAATAGGTATATCGGCTTCTTTGTAGTCAGGAAAACACCATGTCATGTCAGCTGCCTGTGCTGCTAAATGCATCCCGTTAGCACATGGCTTTCAGAAGACTTTTTTGGGTCGGATTGTAGCCTACCCCATCTGGGGAAGGAATCGATCCACAGAAGTTTTTCTGGCTCCCTGACCATCATCAGCACCAAGTGATTTCCCCCAGAAAGTGTCCGCATGGCCGGTGCAATGAAATTTGATTCAATTCTGTGTACCATACTCTTTAACAGAGCAAGGTGCTGCTGAAACTTTCTTAGCAAGGGTCATGCTGGCTGGTTTGCCATTGCTTTCCCAGCATTGTTTTTTGTGCTCTTATCCTTTTAAATGCTGAGAATCAAGCAAGGAAACTCATGGTTTTTAAAAAACGTTGGTATGACTCGGCCGGGTTTGAAACCACCGAACCTCCGAGGCTTCAGAGTGGTGCCAATCCATTATGCCACCATGTCGGTTGAGGGGTATGTATGTACTGTCCTTTTTTTTTAATACTTCTAAACCGAAATTGTCTATAACTTCTTGACCCTGTGTCATACTACATTTGCCTGCAGGGGGGTCGTGATGAACAGTGGATGTGTGGCAGGCACACCCGGGGTCAGAATGATGGTGAGAGCTAGTGCACTTAGAGCTGAGCTATCAAGTTGGGATTTGATTCATGAACCTGACTTAAAAATATCAGATTTGTCTTTGCAAACGGAGGGCATTGCAGTCAAAGTGTGCCATCCTTCAGATGGACCATTAAGCCTGGGGTGTCTCATCTGCAAGCATGAGCATGTGGATTCCCCCAGTGATTTTGGCGATGAATGGGGAGTTGGAGCTGACCACTTCCACAAATTGCAAATTCCTGCTCGAACTACCACTGCTGAAAGGCAAAAGGAAAATCTCCGGTGCCGTCCCTTGCTATGGGGCCTGTTTTGTTAGCAAGGAAGGAGAAAGAAAGGAAGGGGAAGGTCCTTTTTTTGTGTTTGATCCAAATTGTATACCAAAATATGTGTTTCCTGCTCACTGCATGATGGCAAGCAAATAAAGTGCAGAAATAAGAAAGCAAAGTGGGTGCACAACATACTAGAAGGGCACTCGGGTTGAGCAAATACCTTCCGCCCGTAATGCCTGATCATGAGAACATATCTGCCCAATTACCATTTTTTGAAATATATGCTATAAATCGTTTTCACCTCCATTCTTTCATGTGAAGAATACTTTAAAATTTCTACATAGTCGGGATCCGATTCGATCTTCCACACCAAAAATCGAATCACTAGTCGTGGTCACACACCCAACCTGTCCACTAAGTTTCATCTGAATCCGTCCACAACTTTTTGAGATATCATGTTTATATATTAGTTCACCCTATTTCAACATGGTGAAGAAATCACTTTATAAATTCTAGTAGTCGGATCCGAAGCCGGATCTTCACCAAAACTAATCAGTTCGTCGTTGTCACACACACCCAACCTGTCCCACAAAACTTTCATCCCGATCTGTCACAACTTTTGAGAATTTCCTGCACACAAACAACAAACAAACAAACAGACAGAAAAGGGGTGAAAACATAACCTCCTCAGTAGGTGGATGGAGGTATAATTATTAAAATTTGGTCCAACAAAAATTTGAAGCACCCACATTAAAAATAAATAGATGGGAATCAAATCGAAGACTTTTACCAATTAATGAACAATGAATAGGTGCCAGGGCACCGGTGAGAAACTTTTCTTCTTCCATGTAATTACGAAATTACATTATCTTCCATTATTCAATGAGTAACTGTGACAAAGGACCTTTCGATAAGAAACACTGAAACAGCAAACTGTCAATTCAATTTGCACATGGCCCAGTAATCCCCACATGGCAATTCGTGGCACTCGGGAATGCAGCCAATTGGTCTACTTACAGGCGAAGTCACCACACAGTGTGGCTTGCAAACGCAGTCATTACAACCTTGAAGAATCTTCTCCTGGAATAGAGAGAGACAGGACGAGACGAGACAGAGACATATTAAATCCAAGTGTCAATATTCTTCGGTAACATTTGTATGTTAAATGGAGTAAAGTAATTGTTTTCCGTAGCAAATGCTTTCCTGTTTGGTGTCCCCTCTGAGCACAGCTCATAACGCTTGGATCATAAGTTCAAATTCATATACTGGTGTTGAGTGGCACATGTCTAATTCACTCCATGTAATTTAAGTTAAAAGTGCACACCCATATCCCAATGTTTGTTTCGGCAAATTGTGTATGTTTGTGTGCGTATATACTATATATATATATATAATATATATATATATATATTTATATATATATATATATATATATCATACATACTGTAGATATATGTACTTCATTCATTCATCATACCATACCTTTTTTACAGAGCGTAGGTGCTGCCAAAGCAGTTTCCATGCAAGGTTATTGCCAGCGTGGTTTCACGCATTTCCTTTCCAGCAGTCACTCAGGGCAGAAATTTGAATAGGCCAGGCGTATACAATATTTTCGCCTACTCTATGCGAAAGACACCGAATCCAACAATGACCACGCTGGCAGACGGCTCCTCCACCTTGCGTAAATCCTGATAGCACCACATCGATGTATGACCATGCTGCAAAATACCAGTAATGACCGTTTTTATAGCAGGATATGTCATTCAAAACTAAGTAAGACAGCTCAAAGGCAAGTGTGCATTCCTCCAAGCTCATCTTGTCATCCCCATCCAGCTTTCGGCCATCATTGGAACGAAAAAATTAATCAGTGAATATATGAATTTTCTTGCCTACTTTGTCACTGGACTGGCAGGATTGGCCTGGAGCTATGCACACTTCGCTGTAAGCTGTCTCGCCTGGGTTGATATAGACCTAGCTATAAACTGACATCCGGTGTTTCAAAGGGCAAGGTGATTCATTGTGTGTGCCGTCCCTCGGATGGGCGTTAAGCAGGGTGGCATAAGTCGGTGGACATTAAAGTCTCAGGTAACCTTCAACAAAGATAAAGGCGAGCTACCGCTGGCACCATGAACAACATCCAATTCCTGCCCTAACTACTGCTGGAAGCAAGGCAAACCATCCATGTATAATAAAACTTGCGCAATAACACTGCTTTGGAGCAGCACTCGACGCTGCTGCAACATATTATGGTAATCAGATCAGAACTGTGGTCACTAGCTTTGATTGATATATGAGTTCAGTGAGTTATCAAATCAGGTATTAATCACGACCGCCTCAGATTACGAACTGGAGCACACAGCGCTTCTTAATTCATTTACTGCTTCATGCCACATGGTACTTCAACAGCACAGCCATTGTTTTGCCATTCAATCACATGGCTTGACTCAATCTGAAGGCTGCAGGCCTCATGCACTTACAACATGTCATTTCTTGCAAGCACAGGCAGCTTTCGCTTCTCCCTGTGATGGTTTCCGGTATTTGTTCCATAAAGAAAGTTCATCGACATTTCTCACACATTTAAAATCCAGACCAAGGCATTGCATTGCAATGTAATGTTAAGTTACTCGGTTATTACTAGTCTTCAAAACATGGTGAATGTCACGACAAGTAATTTATGACTCCTCAAGGTGTTGCAGGATAGTGAAAGAGGTATGCACACTAAGCCTCTGAGCTGTCTAACCTGAGTTTAAATTTCGAGACCACGCTTTTAAACATCACATCTAGTATATATCAAACTGTGTGCATCATCCTTCAGAATAACATCAAGTTGCTTGACTCTTTACCAGAAACTGGTCATTGGTTGGACGATTAAGGTCTCAGTGTCTTTCACGAAGACTAGCGACGTTATGCAGTCCCCTTGAACATGACAATTCCTGTCACCCTCAGTTGAACATCAGACTGATCAGCCAGTTCATGAAACACCTGGGCCAAAACTTCCTCTGCCAACCCCCACAAAGAAGTTAGAAACATATGGGTTATATACTGCCATATAATTCTTCTTGGAAGAAAATATTTTATTAAATGGAAATGTTTCTTGAAACAGAAGACCATGAGAAATTTTTCTTGCACCTAAAAACATTTTTCTCATGATTTTCTTGTTTAAGAAAACTTCTTATTTTAATAAAATATTTTCTTACGAGAAGATTATTTTTGGCAGAGTTATGGTTAAAAGAGTCTGTAATCTTTTACTAGAGCCTCTATTCGGTTTTATACACTCCAATGTCTTTAGCCAAATTTCTATCTGTCACGTTGCCATCACTAACTGTACTGTTGTTCGTCAAATGAAATGAGGACACCACAATATAATTCGGAGAAGCAATGACAGAGTATCTGATAATTGGTATTTTTATATACAGGTGTCAAGGCTAATGGAAGAGATGACGGCTAGAGGAACAGGGGCTCACAAAGAGAGAGGGGCAGAGAGGCCAACATGGAAAGATGCAGGACTGAAAAGCAACCACAATCAGATGAAGAAAGAGGATCACTGGAGAGTCGCCAGGATTTCAATGAGTACCTGTGAGCCTTCCAATTTGTCGTTAAGAGCAAGAGTGGACAGACCATTGTTGGCACTTCCATGGACAGGGTAAAGAGCATACAAAATGAGTGTAATAAACTGGGCGTCAAATAGTAGTGATTAAAAAACATATATATATATATATATATAATATATATATATATAATATATATATAATATATATATTTTATTATTATATAATTAGTTATGAATTATACTGGGCCGCAGCGTGCGAACGACGCTTTTCACTAAATAGCAGCCGCACGCCACCGGACGAGCAATTCAGTCGGACTTGCTGGAACAACGTCCAGATAACCAGTCACGGGTGGGTTCCTTCACCCCACCTACGGCCTAGTCCGTAATTCTACCCCGCGTGACAGGTCATCGCCGAATATCGATATACCAAGTATTCGCGTGGGTAACCTACGAGAACGGTACTCGGCGAAGGCCTGCTTGGACACGAACCGCTAAGCGGTTCGTTCCGGTTCTGGGATAACCGAGCGGGTATTTCGCCAGACCTCGCCGGACCCGATTCTTTATCGGTATTCAAAAACCACTACCATTCCGAAATGCAATACGGCGGTTCAATATGGGAAATGACACGACGAACGGGTTTGCGACATTAAACTAAGCACATTAATTTACACACATGCACATATACAGCCATGCAGGTATGAAAACACGCTGCAGCCATGCAACCAAACCAATCAATCGCGGGACGGCACAAACAACGAGCAAGGACCAAGAGTTACCACCGTCTATTAGTTATTATCAATGTACACTTAACAGTTTCTACTTAGCGGGGACACGGCCACAACATTCATTCAAAAGAAAGCAAGAAAAGACCCCTCATAGACAAGGGAGTCAGACTGGGGCCGGTTGGGGGTTTCATAACGTGGAGCTTTGGGACCGAAAGGGCCCACGAGACGTTGCTGGTTACCTGCACCCTGTGGTGCCTTGATGGGCGAGTCCGACGTCCCCGTCCCCGACGGCAGCTAGCAGAGCGCGCGGTTTTGAGCTCGGGCTTCCGCGTGCAAGGCGAGCTCTTCTCCGGCTCCCCCACACGAACGCGCAGGTTCGCGGCGACACAGCAAGGGCGGGGCCTCCAGCCCGCGTCTCCTTCGCGACACCGGAACCTCCACCGACTGACTGTTCCAAGCCTCCGACTTGACACGAGCCCAGACCTCCACACAGCTCTTGCTTCTCCAGACTCTCGAACCCCGACAGACAACTCCGAACCCCGAAGAGACTCGGTTCTCTCCACGCACTCCGCTACGGTGCGTCCAGCGCGCCCTTTTATTCCCTCCCTTCTCGCCCCGCCCTCCTTCCAGCTCCTGCAGGAAACTTCCAGAAGGGGGGCGTTTCCCCGTGGGTCGGGGTTTTTTTCGTAGCAATATCCTGGTAGCACTTCCTCTATTCTCCCTCCATTCGACGCCCCGCCCCCGTCCACAAAGCGGGGAGAGTAAGAGGAAAATCCGTGCGTTATCGGAACGCCTCTTCTTTCTCCATGGCCAGAGAGGTTTTCGATGCGGAGAGGGTTGTAGCAGTGGGTGTGGAGAAGGTGATTGGTGGTGTGGTTGTTGTAACATGGGTGGCGTGGTTGGCCGCTGGGGTGGTGGTCGTGAGGGTGGTGTGGTTGGGTGCTTGTAAAAGGTGGTTGTGTGTGGTTGGTCCAAAATAACGATAGTGCAAAGATAATGGCTAACTCAAAGATCACAGCCCTGTCCACACGAAATAATTCCCATTAAACAACGGTGGGGAAATTTCTGAACTAACTACTTAGTGATATCACTTGATCTTTGGGAATTTTATGTGCTCTGCGAATTTCCACACGTAACACTACCCCTCCCTTTTAACAGCCTCGACCCGAGTCGCGAATTTTCGTGTGCCACATGTGTATTTCCCAGTACGTTTTACCTTCGGATCCCTGAGTCGACATTTAGTGTATTCGTGTCCAAAAATAATAACCTACGGGCTGAGTAACTAACTAAACAAACCCACTCATCGCAGACGACTTAAATAAAATTGCCAGCGCTATGACACACATGCGGGGGAAGCAACTCATTACAATTTACCCTTACTAAACTTATAATTTTACACTACACCATGGCCCAGGACTGATGGACTCTGCGGGAAAGAAAAACAGGGAGGCCAGGCTACTCACACGCAGTCTCTGGCTCGTGACAAATTGCAAGGTGAACAGGGATTGTTGGCCGGCTGCCCAATGCAGTCTTAGGGCTCCCCTTGAAAGAGCGCAGTGAACACAAACGGTGCACGGGCTGCACAAATGCAGTCTCCGTGCGGGCTGCCTGCAAGCAGTCCCGCAGAACACTGAATGGGCACTGACGCAAGCAAACTAAGCAATGAACGGAATG
>CM068952.1:129270755-129283395 GCA_035128595.1 Eptatretus atami | reverse complement strand
AGACAGAGCAGGCGGCTTCCCGCAGTCTCTGGGCTCATGACAAAATGCAATGGTGACAGATTTCGGCCGCACCATGCGTCCTAGGCGTCCCCTTGAAATGAGCGCAGTGAACGTAAAAACGGTGCCGGGCGCACAAATGCAGTCTCCTGTACGGCTTGCTGCAAGGCGAATCCCTGCAGAAAAATGACTATGAGCATGCGCAGCAACAAAGGCTGCACGGCTTCTAGCAGTCCCGTGGTGCAGAGGATGGAATGCAACCGGTGCAGGGCCGCCATGCGTCCGTGTGCGGCTACAGGCAGTCCTGCAGCACGCGCATCGATCTCGCACATGTTATGAATGGGGCAATGCAAGGAAGGGCTAGCGCTGGTTCAGGCAAACGAGCAGACAAGGGGCAGCAACAAGGTTGTAGCAAACGGGCGGTGTGAGTGACGGACGCCTTGTAGCTAAACATCGCCGAGCTGCCGCACATGCTTGAGGCAAACAGCGGCAGATGACTGCGCAAGGCCTTGTGGCAAACCGGCAATAACTGACCGACGCTTTGTGCAAAACAGCGGCAGATGAATACGGACTTGTTTGTCCTGCAAGTTTTTGTGGAGGAGTGCGTGTGTGCCATCGGAAGGCGGGCTCGACCACCCTATTTCTCCTCCCAACTATCGCCTTTGCGTCTTCTGTCTACCCTCCTTATTGCAAAATCCATTTACCCTCTATTTTTTTGTTGTATTTTATTTTTATCTTACCCTATTAATTCGTCTCCAACCCACTTATGTCTTTGGCTACCTATTCATCACTCTATCCCACCCTAGTCCCTTCGGAGGGTAAGGAGAGCTAGCTCCTGTGTCGATGGCCAACTTAAGCCTCAATTCCTCTCAGTTTCAACGATCTTTTACCAGTGGTCAGCGCCACAGACGAAGGATGGATAGTGCGGAGGGGTAATTCGCTAATCCTACATTATACATAAACTACCCGGGGCTTTCAAGCGCTCTCGCTTTCTATTTTCTTCACCATTCCCGTCTGCTGTTTGGTGTCTCAATTTCGGGCTCGACCTCGATTTTCCCTCGTGCCCTTTCCGGTTCGTGGCTGGGCGCGTGGCTCCTGGCAAGAATACCCTCTCGATTCATCAAATATGCACACGGCAGTACAGGTCTCGAGCCTACAGCTTCCTAAACAATGGGGTGCCCTCCTGGCGACTCCTGAAACGTTCCTTGCAGCTTGCGTCCGGCCCTTCCTGTGCCGTGCCATGCACTTCCATAGCAATGGCGCCCCGCCCAGCCACATTCATTCATATCATCATTTTTCAATAATTTCATATAATGCGGGTCCACCCTGTGCCACTCACTATCCCGCCCCCCATGACCTTGCCTACCGGCGACTAGCCCGGTCCCGATACCCTAGCGATATCCTTTCGTAGCCACGCTCCCGCCCGTACAGGGTCCTGACCTCCAAGTTTCGAGCTTACATTCCACAAGGACCGACTCCTTTTGTCCAATTTGCGAACCACTATCAATTTCTGACCTGGGTCCTTGGGTGGGAATCATCCTCCCAATTTATCGCACATGCTTACAAATTCATCATAACACAGGCTCGCTGCCTCCTCACTCACAAGAATTTTCATTTTCATACTCCATCGCTGATCTGCCATTCTATCTAAATCCATACTACTCGTCTCCCCTTCATCATTACACATATAGACATATCATTAATAACTTACGTAGCTAGCATGTCCCCTCACACTCCAAGTTGTCTGTCTCCAAATAATCTTTCAATTTCATCTAAATGACTAAAATCCCTTAAGAATCTTCCCGGGCCATGGATCTTATCCTCCATGGAAGCGGTTAACTAACACTACCATCCCCCTAACTAGTTGTACCTGTGCCAGGCAAGGGTCTTCACTCTTGCCCGGGATCCTGTTCACCGAAGCGAGCTTGCTTCTTTTTTTTTTTTTTATCGCTGGCGCAGAGGCAAAGCATCGCACACTGCGATTTCCGTGTCATCAGTGTTTGCGCTTTGGCACCTGTCCCTTTCGGCGGTCATCGGCGGATTTCCCGCTGCCGCGATTCCGACATGCACCAACGTCACCCTGCGATTAAAAACGCCTCCGTTCGAGTTCACGGGGCATGTGCTTGCTGTCGGAGCTTAACACGTCGCCTGGAGACTCCTCCGTTCCAAATCCATTATTCCGCCTACTTCTGTCCGTCAGCAGATCGGTATCCACGCGTGCGTTTTCGGATCGGCTTCACTCCGCAGGTGAGCACGGGCGTGAGTATACAAGCCGGACCCGGCGCGCCGTGCAACCGCATGTTCCAAGCAGCTAACGCGTCTCGGCTTTGTCCCCGTCAGCATCGCGTGGCACTCTGTGCACAAAACATCCACGTGCCCGACACCCACCTCGAATGCCCTTCACCGGACGTGGTTGCTTTCCGCTGCCGGCGCCATTCCACATACAGCGCTTCCAAGAGTTCTTCAACCGGCCGTTCACTCGCATGCCATTTCCCTCACACAAGTGGTTCCACTCACACCGGGCCTTTCACTCAGGGTTTCCTTATACCACTGTTCATCACGCTGCACCCCCCCTCACTCGCACATCGCTGTTTTCCTAGTCATTTCATTCCAACACGTAGTGCTGGGAGGGCATGCGAGCTCACTCAACCTACACCATTTTTCTGCACTGTGAACACAATACGACATTTAAATGGTGATCGCTCACACAAAGGTCCCGGCTTTACCCCAAGCTCCACGTGCACCGTCCACAGCATCGCCCCTCTACCTCGAAGATCGACGACCTTTGGTCAGTCGCTTCAAGGATATCCTCCTTGTTCTGGCTGGGCTATTGTTGCTTGCAGGCCACGCACATTCTCCCGAGTCCCCCTCACGTCCTCCTATCTGTGTGTGTGTTTCGTCTTCACCAGTTTTATCGGTAGTTTCTTCGTTTCCATCTCCGCGTCATTGGGCATATTCTAATTTCATTTCTTGTTTTTCTTTGTTATTTTTTTATTATTTCGCTCCTCTAGTTTCTGCGTACACGTTCCGTCACCCATTAATTTTTCCTTTGTTCACGTCACTTTCTTTGCCGTAATGAGTCTCGTCCACACGTTCCGTTATTACTTTGTCCTCCACTGCGGGGCAGAGGTCCACACTTCCTCGTCGTTCGCTCCGCACATGGGGCGCGCTTATGCCCACCTGCAGCATTGTACCAGCTCTTTGCATTCACCCGCAGTTTTTCTCATTTATTTGTCATATTCGGTTCTTCTGTATATTCTGCACGCATTTTTATTCAATTAGTGTTGTTTCCATTTTATTTCCCTGCAGCATTTGTTCATTTGTGGTATTCCATCCATTTGCTATCTGCCTTCAAACATTCCATCATCATCGTGGCGTGTTCCACTTTGGGGGCTTCGTCGCCGCCGAGCATTGCATTTCGAGCTCTGGTTTATTTGCGGGGATTCATCCGTGTTTGGATGTCCTGACGGAATTTCGTCCTGAGCCATGATTCTAATTCTATCCTATCCCTGCTCCGTTCGCCTTACAGCCCATTCGCTTTCGTACTTTTAAAGCCGCATTTATGGATCGAGGTCGCTCACACACCCTATCCGATTCCGTAATTTGGTTGGAGCGGGTGGATTGATCCCCTCCTGTACCCCGTGTTACGATCTACAGCTGCCCTGTGCGAACGACCGCTTATTCACTTAATGCACCGCACGCACCGGACGAGCAATTCAGTCGGACTTCTGGACACGCGAGAACCAGTCACGGGTGGGTTCCTTCACCCCACCACGCCTAGTCCGTATTCTACCCCGCGTGACAGGGTCATCGCCGAATATCGATATACTAAGTATTCGCGTGGGTAACCTACGAGGACCGTACTCGGCGAAGGCCTGCTTGGACACGAACCGCTAGCGGTTCGTTCCGTTCTGGAACCGAGGGTATTATCGCCAGACCTCGCCGGACCCGATTCTTTATCGGTATTCAAAAACCACTAAAATTCCGAAATGCAATACGGCGTCAATATGGGAAAATGACACGACGAACGGGTTACATTAAACTAAGCACATTATTTCACTTAAAAGGGAATGCACTGGTATACAATCATGGAGGAACAAGCACGAGCAAGGAACAAAACATAACACGTACTGTTATTATTTACATGTACACTTAACAGTTTCTACTTAGCGGGACACGGCCACAACATTCATTCGAAAGCAAGAAAGACCCCTCATAGACAAGGGAGTCAGACTGGGCCGTGGGTTTCATAACGTGGGCTTTGGTGACCGAAAGGGCCACGAGACCGTTGCTGGTTACCTGCACCCCGTGGTGCCTTGAGGGGCGAGTCGCGTCCGTCCTCCCCGAGAGCTAGCTAGAGCGCGGTTGAGCTCCCTTCGCGTGGCAGGCGAGCTTCTCCGGCTCCCCACACGAACGCGCAGGTTCGCGCGACGCAGGGCTGCTCAGCCGGTTCATTCCGAGCGGACTCCACGTGACTCCAGTCCGCTCGACACCGGCCCAGATCTCGCTCTCCGCAAGCAGCGCACTCTTTACGCTGCGTAATTCAACGCAGGGCAACCCACAGCATGACGCAACCCGCAGAATCCAGAGGAGAGAGAGAGGAGAGAGAGGAGGAGAGTCAACCTCCGTCGCCTTTTTCCCACGCTTCCGCCCTCCGCTCCGCCCGCTCTCCAAATGCGGAAACTTAGAAGAGGTTTTCCGCCAAATATTCGGACCACGCGCCGCGCGTAGTTCTTTGTCTTTGAGGGTGAATTTACTCGGTGAACCATTCGTTTGGAGGGAACGGGTCCGCCTGCTTTCCCTGCGAGGCCAGCCTCTGGCAACCTAACATGTGCTGAGGTGGACCGTTGGGTTGGGTGTCGATTATGATGAGTTGGTGACGTGTTGTTGTATATTGGTGCGCTTGTGTTCGTTTGTCTGGTAAGCGTTGGTCCAAGACGATATGTAAAGAAGAACGCTAATCAAAGATCACGCCCTGTCCCGAATACATTAAACACGGTGGGAATCAACTAACACGGAATTAGCGATATACTTTGACTGAGCCTTTTGGGTTCTGCATAATTTCCGGCCGTTAAAATTTCTTTAAAGTTTTAATGTAGAAAACTTATTTTGCATGTATGTCAACAAGGTAAGTTCTCATCATCGAATTTAACTCGAAAGTTTGAATAAGCTACAATTTCGATCATTATTCGCCTTTATGAATTATAATACTTTGACATTTATTGTTTGCTTCACAATGACATTATTGCCAAAATTGATTTTGGAATTACGGATCACTTATAATTATTTAATATTCATCAAATTGGACCTAAGATATGATAAGGAGTCATGTTCCAATATAATGTAAAATGACAATAATATTACATACTTCGTTTATTGCATAATGTATATAGAGTTATATTCAATACAAACTTAATGTAGTTTAGAAAGTAGATAATCATGAAAATGAAACATGCGCTCATTAAAGTAAGCATATGATATTTCATATAATTATATAATTATATACTGAATTAATACAGCAAACATGTTTACTTTGTTCATATCTATTTATGTTTGTCATTCTTTCATCACATTCATCTTCGATCTGTAATTTTTGTACACGCCTCGCAGTGTCCAAACTGAGCTTCCGTCTTTTTGCTACTGATGCACTGTTGTATGCAGCCAGGATTACAGTCATCTCACCCTCTCTGCAATGATGTATGAGCTTTCTTTCGTCAGATGCGGCAACATTATCACTTGTTTTACCACCCACTCTTCTGTCATCCTATCGATCTTTACCATCACGTCCTGAATTGAAGGTCAACGTTGCTGGTATGCTGAGCCACTGTGTTGTGAGCACTTCTTTTGATGAACTTTATCTCGACTCTTTTATTGGTTCTTTATGAGTGTGACCATATGGATGGACTTGAGTCTGAAAGAACTATGCATATTTCGATAAGTCTTTATGGTGGTCTGTTCATCTCATTTGTTAAAAGTATGCTTACATCTTTATGTTCTTGCTTAATATGGGTCTTTCCGTTTCATAGTTCACAGATTTATTTCATATGTTGTTGATTTTACAGGTATCTTTGTTGGTTCTGAATATTGGTGCTCTTTGATATACGCGATCCGCAGCATGTTAAATCATGGAAGCTTTGATTTCCCTGGTGTTTCGCCCATTTCATATTATTTTGTACATATTGTGACCCTTCCTGGAATCTTGTTTGATGGTTGAGTTTCAAATCGGGATTCTGCTTTGGGGATCCTTGGCACAAAGATGGCGTGATGCTTCATAAACCACGATATCGCCAAAGCTGGTTGCATTTGGATGAAGGAAAGATCACAAGTCTCTTACGTTGGATTGCCTATGTATGAAGGTTCTGTTCTAAAATTGGCGACATTCTAGTGGACTTTGTCCAGTAGAAGCATTAATGTTATTGATGGCTTACTTGCTTTTGATGCACATCACAACCCTTGCGTGAGTTGAGCTTGGTTTGATCTGACGATTGGTTCTGGCATACAAACACAACTTCGCTCTTCATACTCTGGCCACATGGAATAGGGGGATTCACCAATAATACAGATAGTGCCTTATCTAGTACATGCACTGAGATACATAATAATCAATCATACCCATTTACCTGTTAAATTGCTGAGACTGACATCGGAGGGCCCATGCATAGGTCGTCGCATAAAGTTCATTGTTATACCCAATATCCATTTTATACTACATTAACATTCCATGCTTCAAATATTATCCTAATTTATGTTTTGAGTGAGTATTTATCTGAATATGAAGTAACATTTCTGTGTTGATTGCTCTATGTTATTGACCAGTGTAATTTTAATTACAAATGATGTTTATTATTTCATCGCAAATCATATTCCATTTTAAATTTTTCACTTTATTCTAGCATTTATTGAAAAATTCTATTTTTTGCGATTTCCAAATTCCTGTTATACGTGCCCCAGCTATACATGCCTTCTATTGTGATCCCCACAACAAATATGTCAGTTATACCCACCAGATGTTAATAATGGTGAAACTCGATTAAACTTTTGGCTGACATTTGAAATTTGCAAATTAGGACACTGTATACACTGTTTGTATTTCATTACTTTGGATATGTTATTTCAACTATTTCTGAGTTATAGATGTGGAATCTTACTATTGCATATTTTGAGTTATTTCCTATTGACTGGACATATAAATTTGCAAATAACAAATTTTATGAAGCGAAGAATAATATTACATATAGTATTATGTATTATATTATAATATATGTTTCTTAGGCATTAGTGTCACATTGAATGATTACTGTTTCCCCGATTTGTTACATTTACATGTTTCAGCTTAGTTCAATTTAGTTATATCCCAGTATTATGGCTTCATTCTTTAACTGCTTACATTCTTTAATGTTTTCTTTCTGAATTTAACGATGACATGAAAGATCGTTTCTCAGTCCCTGTTGTTCTTAAAAAGCTGATACTAACAATTGACGAGAAGCGCAGGCCTCGATGGTGATGCTCGCTACGATGCTGACCATGTAATTCGGCCCATACATTTTAAATGTAATGCCTATATCATTTTTGGCCGATCTCCAATGGTGAGAATACTCTGAAGGATTAAATGTATATCAATCCGATTCGGAATCTTCACCAAAATCGATCCTAATTGTCATGGTACCACCCGCCTGTCCACAAGTTTCACTGTCACAACTTTTTGAGATGTTTGATATATCTCTATTTTTCCCATCTCATTGTTGAAGTGACTAATTCCATCTTTGAATCCAGATTTCACCAATTCTAATGAGTTATCCTTTCACCACAAACTGCTTTCCACCAAAATTCATGGATTTGTCCACAACTTTTGAGACTATCCTCCCACCAGGAAAACAACAACAGAGAGGCGTGAACATCTCCTCACCTTCAGGGCGGAGGTAAAATTTCTTACCTCTTTTCAACTATTATCTTAACTGTGGGAACAGGTCATCTCTCGGGAAATTTTTCTCGTTTGTGAGGCCAAGTGGTTTTAATTACCTATTTCAACTATGGTTTGTAACTAGTGGTCCTTTTCCATGTTACAAACTGATTCTACATCCGGGCGCAACTTTGAGTATCCGTGAGTATTCGCATCGGTATATCTCATCCCTTTATAGCCATTTCATCGACAGGAGCTATTACCATTTCAGATTGTCTGTCATCATATTTCAAAATTGAATGTCAGATTTAACACTTGTTTTGATAATTATTATTTTTTATTCAGTCACTTCGATGCAATTTTATGGCAATATTTGCAGTAATAATGGTTATTCAATTTCACTTCTACTCACTCAGCTTGTACTATGGTTATCATCATATACAAATCTGCCATTTCTTTGGCAAACCCTCAAAGTTTCTCCATTGTTCAAGCCTTCAATTTCTGGCGGGCTTACCATCACCAAATGGGTCACACCTTTCGTACATTTTGTTATTATATTCAAAAGCAATTCCATCAATCCCAATATAGCACGATTACTAATCAATGAAAATATGTATTTGTATTCTTTGTTATCATCTGGTTTTATACTCTGCCTTTAATTTGCAGCTTCGTCATCATTACACTAGTATCGGTATATACAGTATAGTGCAACATTCAGACCCAATAAGCACAAGAACCTTTCATCCTTCATGTTTATTGCTTTGATAGTTTCACTCATCAAATTTAACTGAAGTACTTCATTTCCATATAACCTTAGCTTGTCTTTTTATACTTGTGCGATATATGCAGTCGGCTGATGTTTTTGGCTCCATCGCTGAGGATCTCTTGAGCTATGTTGATAGCATGATGGTTCGGACTTATCATAGATTTGCCATTGTTAGGTTCAGTGATACAGTTTATGCCTTGTCTCCTTGGTTCTCCTCTCATGCATATGGTTTATTCGGTGTCTCCATCTTATGCGAGTGTGTTGTGCGAGTGTAGGAATTATCTTAACTTTTGTATTGTCAGGATATGTTTAGGAAGATGTGATATATTTCAACTTGAAGCACTGAAGTAAGACAATTTCTTTCTTGCCAGGACTAAAGTCTTTCACTGTCCCTCCACTTTCCTTCTTTTGTCATCTCGAGTATCCATCAGTTCGGAAGTATCTGTCAACATTATAGTTCAAGTCTTTTCGTTTGGAAGCAATGCAATTTGCATATTATACTGGCAACATAATTTCTTAATCAAGCGTTTCCAAACGCTCCATATAACGTTTCTGAACTCCGTCCATTGCCATACCAAGAAAGGTTCTGAAGAACTCTTTCAGTCTTCTGGTTCTTTTTCTCTGCTTGGTGTTTTAAATAAAGAATGGGTGAGCACACTTAGCTTACAATACACAGAACTGGTAACCTATTGGAAACTTGAGATATCTACGTGAATTTAGTTAGTACATTACTTAAGTTTGTTATGAGACATTCTTTCTGTATTTGTTTTATCTAATCGTCTGGGTAGATTTTAGCATTATTTTGCTACTTTTCTCTTTTTCCTTAATAATATTTCCTACCACTCGTTTCCATAACTGTAAAAATTGGATTGTGATATTCTTCTATCACTGTGACATGAGTACTTTGAAGTACACCTAATGTAATTTATTCGTTTAGCATGTTATAGAGAGCGGACAAAACACAACACACGAGCTTAGTGTATTGCATGTTGTTTTATGGATAGTGAATGTGCTTTCCTTAGCAGCTTATCTCTTTTACAATTATAATATGTGAGTTAGTGTCATCTATTTTAAATTTATAGTCCATTTTTTCCCAGTCCTGTAAGAATAATTTACATGATTTTGTTCAAGACCATGACACCAAGCCAAAGGATATAGTCACTGCAATGGCAAAACAAGTTATAGCTCATTATTGTGTTCTTTGTTGCTGTGGTTTTTTGCACTTATTTTAAACTGGAAATTAAAACTGACATTTTAGAGCATACGAATGCAAAATGGTATTTATCCATTATGGATATCATCCGGTTGCCATGTTGATGCTATAAGGCTGCAGCCCGCCAAGTGGAATATTTCTCTGTATCGGATCATTCTGTTATCGATCTGACTCATCTGGATGTTTTGAGTCAATTTCCTTGATTAACTAGTTATACCCCAACATTTTGGCCTATGGACAAACAACTCTGATATATACAAGTGGTTCCTTGTGTTCGTATGGAGCCATCTGAGGCTCCTTTGTGGCTGACCATTTATCCAGCACCTGTTCTTTAACTATTTGCACTTCTACAATTTCGGTACTCAATTGGGGTCGTAAAGCCTGGGAATATCTTTTTTTTCAAATAGTGAGACCTACAATGCCTCCGTCTTTTTTGCCTTATGCCATTTTCATGTAAATAATATGAGCAACCGTACAAATGCTGTGAGAGCTCTCAACATGGCTTGGTGTGATTCAGTTATCTTGTTTCAAATGTACTCGGAACACTACCCTACATTCTCACTCGTTTTCAGCAGCCACCGCGCTATGCCCATACCCATAAGGTCGAGATTTTTTTATCTATTATGTATATGAAAAAAATTGACACTACCATTAAACGTCAAACTATCAAACCTCGTGTAAGTTTCCCGACCCAGCAATACGAGTTAGCAAATAGTTTTTAGTAGTTCAAATTAATTCGCCATTTTTTACACGAGTTCCAGAGATGTTACCCCGTGTACTTATTTTGCAATTAGAGCGCGCGTTGTGGGTACAGCATTAGCAGTTTTTTTTTTTTACATAACTGCGGGAGGGTTTTTTCATAACATGGCGTCGGTGAGGGTGTTTTTTATTAATGGGTGGCGTTGGGGGTGTTTTTATAACGTTGGCAGAGTCATGAGTTTTTGTTTTTTCTTTTTTAGGAACATTCATTGTGCATGATGCTGTTCTCTATACTGTATTACTGTTGGTTGAGATGTTTTTCTAGCGTTGCGGAGGGTTTTTATAATTGGCTGAGGTTTTTAATATTTGACCGGTAAGGGTGTTTTGGTGAGATAAATAGTGGTGAGGTATTGTATAATGAGTCGTTATGTGTTTTTTTTAAAATTTTATGATGGTATTGTTTGTTTATAACATTTGTGGTCTTAGTTTTTTTAACGTGCCGATGTCAGGTGTTTTTATAAACATAGCAAATAGAAGGGTAGAGGTGTTTATAGTGAGTGTATTGTGGTTTTTGAATCGTGGTCTGTGTTGCGATGGTTTTTTAATACCACTGTTGCTTATGGTGGTTATGTTGTTGCATTGTGGTATATGGGTTAGTCTTGGGGTGTTTTGTTAGTTATCTTTTTTGGTATTTTCCCGTATACCCTGGCTGTTTTGTTAAATAACGTGGTAGCGGTCTCAGGTGATGTGGTTTTTATGGCGACTATAAAATTGTTTAGTTAGGGTGTTTGTGTGTTTATAACATTTGGTATGTTGGTTGGAGAAAAGGCTGTTTTGGTATGTGGTGTATGTGACCTGTGGTTTTCGGAATGCATTTGTGGTGTCTCTATTTTGGGTTTCAGTCGATTTGGAAGATTGTAGACTGAGCTTTTTAGTTTATATCACTTGGTGAGGTGTGTTATAATCTTGAGTGATGGTGTTGTTAGTAATTGGTTGGTTAGGGTTTTATATGATAGGCGTAGTGGTGAGGTATTTTGTACTTGGGAGGCTGGTGATGTGGGTTTTTAAAAATGTCTTCCGTTTGTTTGTGTTCTGTGTGGTTTTATAATGGTCCGGAGCGTCTGCTTTTTATTTACAGTCGGGTCTTGATTGCTTTTTTTATTGAAGTTGTTTGACTTTTACATTTTATTTTTTATAACATGGCCATCTTCTTGATACGGGGATTTTTTAATATCCGCGAGAATTGTTGGTTGTGGTTGTGTTTTGATAATTAGTAGTTGTATTTTAAAATCGTTATTGGATGTGTTAATAATAAAATGGTCGGGTGGTTGAAGGTGTTTTTCTATATATGTAGGGATGGCCGTGTTTTTAATACGTGGGCGGTGTAGGGTTTTTTATACACTGGGAGTCTTGATCTGTTTAACATTAACCTTTTTTCGCGTCCGTTTCTTTTTATTGTTCCTTGATTAACTAGGGTGATGTGTTTTTTTAAAATGGGCGATTGCCTTTGAATGTGGTAATGATTTTTTTTTGCTCTCGGTATGTTAAATAACATAGGTCGTGATGTGTTTTATCATGTACTTGGGCGTTTTTTTTTATTGGGTGGTCAGTGGAGGGTTGTCTTAAATGGCATTAAGGATGTGATTGTGTTTTAGAATATTGGTGGTTGATGGTGGTTTTTTTTCATAATTGCGGTGGAGGGTTTTTTCTGCACGTGGAAGTGTTTCTTATTTTAGTTTGTTTTCTCATTTGACCTTTGGGATGTTTGTGAGGTTGTTGCTTGTCTTTTATATGGTATCCCTTCATGTTTCGAGCTGAGTGTTTTTCATAAACTGGGTATTGATTTATTGAAGGGTATAGGTTTTGATATATATCTTCTCTTCTTTCCCGCAGAGTCCATCAGTCCTGGGCCATGGTGTAGTGTAAAATTATAAGGTTTAAGTTAAGGGTAAATTGTAAATGAGTTGCTTCCCCCTGCATGTGTGTCATAGCGCTGGCAATTTTATTTAAGTCGTCTGCATGAGTGGGTTTGTTTAGTTAGTTACTCAGCCCGTAGGTTATTTAT
>CM068952.1:129222887-129237590 GCA_035128595.1 Eptatretus atami | reverse complement strand
CGGTTCAGGGTGCCAGTCACTCTGTGCAAGTCGCCGACGCTGGATCGAGCAAAAGAGCCCCAGATCATCACGCTTCCTCCTCCATGTTTGACAGTTGGCGTCACATACTGAGGACAAATCCTTTCGCCTACTCAACTGCGTACAAAAACCCTGCGTGATGAACCGAAGATTTCAAACTTTGATTCATTGGTTCATAAGACCTTCTTCCAGTTTTCAGTAGTCCACTGGTGGTTCTTCATGGCCCAGGCAAGCCTCTTTTTCTTATTTTGCCATCTTAGCAATGGCTTCTTACTGCCACTTGACCAGTCAAACCTGCAGCTAAGTCTTCTCTTCACAGTTGAAACTGAGATTCTTTACTTCGACCAGTGTTAAGCTGTGCTTGAAGCTGCTGTCCTGTAAGCCACCTATCACGCAAGCTGTTGACTCTCAGAAAATTGTCTTCTGATTGTGTTGTGGCTTTGGGTCTGCCAGACCTCTTCCTGTCAGAGTTTCCTCCAGTTTCCAAGTGCCTTTTATGGTGTAGGAAACTGTACTCACTGACACCCGCTTCTTTGCAATTTCTCGAAAGAAAGATACACTTTAAGGGTTATAATGGTCTTTCTGTCTTCCTTTGTTAATTGTCTTTTCTTGCCATTATGATATCAATATACTACTTCTTGCAGTGCAATATTGTCCAAATAATGCTTCAGAGGGTGTAGGCTGTAGCAACACAGTCTGTTCCAACACTGCTTTTATACAGACAGAGGATTTGTAACTCACAACAAAAGTTGGGACACTGTAGCAATTGTTAGCATCAACTTTCAAGGCTTAATTTACTTCCATTGCTGCAGAACAGCTGCAGTTGCTAACCCATTACTTGTTCCCTGAAAAGGGCCTTTTTAATTACTCTGAAATGTACATTATTTTTCAATTTTTGGTAACCTAAACTTTTATTTTTAACCTCTGGCAGTTTACCGCTTTGCTTTGTACCATTTAGGTAATTCACTGGACTTGAACTGATCAAATTTCAGTGAAAAATGGGGGTGTTCTAAAACTTTTGATCGGCCTAGTGTACATGCCTACTGTACTTGCAGATGGGAGTGGTGTATACAATAAGAGTTGGCAGTCAACGTGTTAAAGATTGTTTAAAAATAAATAAATAAATAATCCAGAAGTTTAGTGCTGCTGAAGCAGTCTTGATACATCATCTTATACACTGTAATAAGACGATTTGGAGTTTCCGTTTAGGAGATTCATAGAACTGCCGATACTGTCCCTCTCACATGCCACACCCCCTCATGCTTTATATCGATTGCACAGCTCGGTTCCTGGAAGTATTGTGTTGGCAATTTGTGTTCTACAGTCTTGAAGTATATAATTCAATTTAATAAAGGTTTAAAGAGGTTTAAAGGCATATAAATAAATAAATAAGCAAATAAATTCTGGGTTTTACTGCCATTTTCTCCAGTGTCTATTACACCACCCTATCTAACATGTCACATTAGTTCTTCGTACCTGTTGTTTGTGACCTTTATAATCTCCTTAAAAACTAAGTTTCCTCTTTGAAATGACTTTCAATTTTGTTTGACTGTCAGGCAGCCAGACAGAGTAAAAATATTATCTCACTCCTCTCTGTGCATGTGCGGTCGGTACAAATTCAGAGCCAGTGTACGGTAAAATGTTAGACGTCTTCCTATTCATGTTCCGATTCTTGTTCAAAATATAACATTCAATTTAAATAAGATGTTCCTCGATCATAAACTGATGTCTCATGTTAAAACAGACAGACAGTCCTGAACCAATTGCTTAACCCTGCTTTTCGCTTTGTTTACGTGGGGTAATAAACCTTTTTTAACAATACAATGAACCACAAAGTCTACTTTAATATACCTTTCCCTCATCCCTTTCTCCTGTACAGCATACATGTGCATTTGCTCATCAGACATAAATATGATTTTCTGATCGCTGGTAGGATTTTGCCATTGATAAATGGATTGAAGGACTATAGTTCAACTTGCATCCATAACTGTGTGTTCTTTTAACAAAAATAATTAACTTTTACAACCTATTTTACCTTTTGGTGAAAGTACCTGATACATGCCTCTCGGATCTATTTCTATTTTTGATTTTAATTTTAATTTAATTTTTTTTTTACCTCTCCCACTGTCATTTACCGGAAGGCCTGTGCCAAGTAGGCTTGACGTGATGGTGCAGCCAAATCACTATGTTGGCAAGAAAGGGCCTTCTGACTGAGGAATACATGCTCACACGCCTTGCTGAGGAAGACATTGGATGGCAGCCCAAGACGTATCGTGAGCGCAAGGCACGGTTTATCCGCAAGAATGGAGGCTGCAATGTGGCACACCGCAACATCCGAGAGCAAGGCCGCTTCCTCCAGGATGTGTTCACCACCCTCGTCGACCTTAAGTGGCCGTATACACTCATCATTTTCACCATGTCCTTCCTATGCAGCTGGTTTCTTTTTGCGCTCGTCTGGTGGCTTATCGCTTTTGCACACGGGGACCTAGACCAGAAGGACAATGGTGGAGAAGACGGTACTTTCCCCTGTGTTACATCTGTGCACTCATTTACGTCAGCTTTTCTTTTCTCCATTGAGGTCCAAGTGACCATTGGCTTTGGTGGACGCATGATCACTGATGAGTGTCCGTTCGCGATTGGGGTACTCATCTTGCAGAACATTTGTGGCCTGATTATCAATGCTATAATGCTTGGCTGCATATTCATGAAGACAGCGCAGGCCCACCGGCGAGCAGAGACTCTCATCTTTAGCAAGCATGCTGTCATTACAGTGCGCTCTGGCAAGTTGTGCTTTATGTTCCGTGTGGGGGACCTGCGGAAGAGCATGATCATCAGTGCTAGCATCCGTATGCAGCTTGTAAAAAGAACAACAACTGCTGAGGGTGAGGTACTGCCACTTGACCAAATTGACATCCAGATGGAGAACCCCTTGGGCAGTAACAGTATATTTCTGGTGTCTCCGTTAATCATATGCCACACTATTGACCATGAAAGTCCCTTTTATGACCTTTCACCTTCTGCACTGCAGCATGAAGATCTGGAGGTCATCGTCATTCTCGAGGGTGTTGTTGAAACCACTGGTATTACCACCCAAGCAAGGACTTCTTATCTGGCAGATGAGATCCTTTGGGGTCACAGATTTGTGCCCATTGTTTGTGAGGAGGATGGCAGATACTCAGTTGACTACTCAAAGTTTGGTAACACAATTCGTGTGGCCACTCCGCGATGCAGTGCCCGAGAACTTGAGGGTTGTACCGGAGAAACGGAGGAAATAACACAATTGGATGTCTTGGCCCAGAGTCCTCTCAAGAAAAGATTTGCAGAGAAGCAAAAACAGCCATCTAAGGAGAGACCTTCCACAAGCAAGCTGCAGGGACCTCGTAGTTAGCAAGGCTCGTTCATAGTCCTTGAATGCGAAAGCTTTGCCTCTTATTTGGGGTTTGCCATATGTGCCATGCTCTTTCTTAACATTCAAATGCCTTTGAGCTGTATTTTTATGAAGCTTTTTGTACTTTAATATGGTGAGTGGCTATGGAGTCAGAGCCAAATGTCTGCATAAGAAGCAACATTGATGGGGATCAGCACTCTCCAATAAGAAATAAACAGCATTCTAATTTATTATCATACATAGATGATGTTTCTTTTGCTGTTGTATTCTATCATAACTATTTAAATAATGAATTTTAGAAAGCACATCCATCTTGAAATTCCAAAAGAGCAGGAATGATTTTACTATGAAGTGTGTTGAATATTAATGGATAATGAAATATTGCATACTAACAAAGTACACTGTCAGCAAATAGTCATAAAATCACAATAGTATATGTACAATGTCCAGTGTGTACTCTCTGGGTGATTGAATTAAAAATGTTGACTCATTCTGAAATGCTTTTCTATTGTTAACCCGTCCACCCACATGGCGGAAGAGTGCGTGTGTGCGCTGTTGGTTGTTGTCTCCATATGCAGGTTTCAGAAGATGGAACTGAGTGCTCCCAGGTGTTGAAGTAGCCACCTCCATTTTGGTAAGGGCTGTCACGAATCATGGACCAAAGTGTGGTTTTGTTCTCAAAGTTTTGTTCCGAGGACTCTTTTCAGGATGGTCACTCAGCCCCAGACAACTTCCAACTTTTTTTTTTTCGATCTCCGTGAGGTTCTTCTTTATCATTCCCGTTGCTCAAATTATCATTGGCACAATTTTGACATTCTTCAGCTTCCAGGATTTTTTGACTTCATTATTGAGATCCTGATCTATTTTCTTAAAACCATTGGTATCGTGTCCTTGGTTGTGCAAATTTATTATGATTTGTTCTCCATCCCAGTTGAGCTGACCTCCAAGTGCCACTCCAATGAGCCTTATTTGTCTTATTCCCAATCTGTGCATCTCTTTTTTTATTATTATTATTATTATTATTTTAAATCTCCCTGTTCTCTTGACTTTCTCCCAGTTGTTGGTGTATATCTGTTGATAGTTTGCTTCAAATTGCCTCTTCTTTTTTGTTTGTTTGTTTTTTGGGGGGTTTTTTGCAATCGTTGGGGTTGTATTTGTTGCTGTTTCAGTTTCATGTGACATCTTCATTTCGCACCTGTCGGGAAATGTTTTGCAAGGTGGGTTAGTGATACGTTTACTGTCTTTCTGTCCTAGTGTTTGCATACGAATTAGATTCGAGAGTCTTAACTTTTCATGTACTCAGCCAATCCTACAGTTGTCACTATGTTCACTTGTTTGAGCTTTAACAAGTTATACTAGGGCCACCAGATGAAACCATCAGGACGATAAGGATGAATCAGAAACCAACGCATTTTATACGTGTATTAAAAATAAAAGCAACAAGAACAGGATTTATACATTGGCAAGCAAACGATAATTCACCTTACTATACTCCAAAGCAGTGCCCACGGCAACAATGAAATGTAAACAGTCACGAAGCAAAATAGTTATGGGTCACATTCACTCCACAAAGAGATACAATTGGGGCTAAGATGAGACTGCCCCGATCTGCCCTGTGCGACGGGTCGTGCAGAACCCACTGCGTCCCTCTTGGACGTTGAATGAGTTGAAGCACCTTGGCTACCAGAGGATGTCGAGGTCCCCTCGCGACTGCGTTGGATAGTGCCCACTGTGCACTCTGTACTTTATTGCGTTTATGCTCAGTTGTCGGGAATTACCCACCAACGCTCGTGCCTGGTGTACTGAATGTTATAGCTGTCCTCCAGCATGTTTGCACTCGGTCCATTGTGGAACAGCACAACCAAATTTCAGCGATGCAAAGAGCCATCGATTTGTTCTTCAGAATTGAGTGAGGTGAGGCGACGGCGACTGATTGACATGAGCGAGCGCTCTCTTGCGCTTTTATTTCCATCTCCAGGATGCGAAAGTTCTCCTACTGACCTTTCAAGCCAATCAATTTGCCCCTGATTGATTGGTTAATTCAGGAGCATGCATGCTTCTTGATCCGATCAATGCTTCCCCTCGATTGGTGGTATTATCGAGGGATGTAATTGCATCCAGATCCGTTCTTGCGTTGGAATCAAGTGCTATGCATTGGACAAGTTTGAGGCAGTTACAGCTCGCTCGTGCCGGCAAGAGTTCTGTGCGTAAGGGTGGAGGGATGGAGGGGGGACGAAGAAGATGGGGAAGAATACACAGAACTGGACAGGAAACTGGGTCCTGAAAAGAAGCACTCAGAAGGTGGACATTTATCTATTACAGATGCAATGCATATTTATTCACATGGAGTAGGATACACTTAACTAAAATACTTACAAAACAACCGCCATTCTACTAAATACTTTTTTTTAATGCCGAAGGGTCATTTCTGCAACAATATTTTGTGGATGGTGAGGAGTTTCCTTGTTTTGATATCTAGTTTATTGATTTCCACTTGTGGCCAGTATATTCTGCAGCTGTATGAGAATACTGCTTTTGCCAGTTGGTTTATGGCTTTGATTTCGATCTTGGGGAGAAGTATGTTTTCAGGATCAGCCTCGTTGTATGCAGCTATTCTTTGGCAATTGTTTTGCGCATTTGTTTGTGGCATGTGTTTGGTAGCCCTCTTCCACTCTGAGGTATTTGTATCATGGTTCATTTTCTAGTTCATGTATTGTTGTATCCAAGTCAATTTTTTTTATCCTGTCCGTTTTTGTTGGTTTCCCCTGTATGAATGTGTGCTTGACACATTCATTAAGACCAATTTCCATTTGAATATTGTGGGATGTACCGTTTCACTCATTTAAGTTGTTTTGCCAATTTTGTCATTCGGTGCGAAGAGCTTTAAATCATCCATGTACAGTGTAGTAGATGTCATCTTTCCTTTCTCTTTGGACATTATTGTATTCATTGGTAAGGTGTATCCATGTCCTTACTCATGAGGTTCCTCAGTGGGTCCAGAGCCAGGTGAAAGACTCACCCTGGAGGATCCAGACTCGCATCATATCTTCACCACCAGTATTTCGATCTTTTATTCCAAGTCTTATCGATGTGTTATTCCAGAGCTCCATTGCTTTCTCACTCAGTTTGATTACTTGGGTGTTGATCTTGTCCACTTTCATGGTCGGGTTGTGGGTGATTTAAAATGTCTCCTCCAGCAGGTTTCTTGATTAGGAGGGTGTATGATATGGACACCCAGCAGGATTAAAAACAAAACCTGTCAAAGGGTGGAGGAGCTCCTGAGCCAATGGCCATCCATATCTGATGCCCAACTGTGTCTGCAGACGTCCTCCTGCAGTTGGGTTATCTTTTTCTAGGAGGATGGTGGCAGGATTTTTACTCCGGCCACTGTAAAATACTTCATTCTCGAAAACACAAAAATCCCAAATAAAACTGAAAACCCACTTCATGGTATGACCTCCTGTGCAGCTGCCCTTAATAGGGCAGCTCACCGGATTACTGGATTGTGACAAAGCCTTCGGGACCCCCATTCTTTGATGATAGGGGGAAAAGCACAAGGCAACCTTCCTGGGTCGGGTTGCGGTGGTGTATCAGGATGGTGCTGAGGTGTCCTCCACCAGACGGTGGTCGGTCTCCTCGGGTCAACCTGAGGTGGCCCCTTCGGGTGGATGCCTGAAATGTCCTATCCCGAAGAGAGTATGATCACCTGTCCCTATCATCTGAGCTCCAGCATTTGTACATCGTTATTGCAGCACTTTCTGAGTTTGGAGACCAGATAGTGGTGAGATCATGGCATGTGGTTACACCTACTACTGATCTGGTCACTGATGGTTACCATGCTCAAGGAGTTGCTGTAGCTGTGTCCACTAAGCTGACTCCCATGATAATTGAGGTAACACCGGTCAACGAGTGTATTATGAGACTAAGGATTTGTCACTCTTTGGATGTCATTTCCTTGGTCTGTGTATATGCTCCGACATAGTTTGTTTTTGAGGTCAAAAGTTCAGCATAGGCCAAAAGTCAACAACTTTGTCATTTCTAAAATTGTCAGTTTTCATCCGATTGACTTGAAATTTAAACCGGATTTACATAACTGGTCACTGCATTTAACCACCAATTACTTTTGGGGTCAACATATGCCAAAATGTAATCATAGGCCAAAGGTCAACAACTTAGGTGAAATTTGTAAAATGCTCAGTTTTCCTCTTGTTGACTCGGTGATTTTTATTTATTTATTTATTTTTATCATTGAAAGATGGGGCCAAAAACGATAAACAGCATGATATTTCAAAAAGTTGAAAGTGGATTATGACAACTTGGTGTACGAGTTAGGTCAGTGACAAGAATCACCTGATTAGATTTTGGTTAAGGTCCGGATGTGGATCAGGCCTATTGGTGGGCTACAAAACATAAATTGTTGAATCTGGCAGAGTTATGCGCTGTACCGAGTGCTGTTCTTGTTTCTCTTGTTTTTGGCGCGTTTAGTTTGAGTACAAAGTGCATGCGGATGGGTTTTGCTTTTTGGGATGCTTTTTAGTTCATCCTGGTTTTGTTTTGAACTGTCATTTCCATGTCATGGCAGTTGCACTAAAATGTCTTAAGCCTGGTCACCCAACACCATTAGCCGATGTGGATGTGTCTCGGCTTGTGCTGCAAACCGAGCTCGAGTGTACAGTTTGAGGTTGATTTGCTCCCAGCTCGCAAAATAATCGTTGCTGCATCATGGAGTATCTCATCCTTTTGCAGAGCATTTGAGCTGGCCTTCTCAATTCTCGAAATATCCCTTAATTATTTTGTCACTGCAAAACCAGCTTTAGTTTGGCTCCCTTTTTTATACGCCCGATATATATGTCGGGGCGTATTATGTGATACCGGTCGTCCGTCCGTCCGTCCGTCCGTCCCTATCCGCACTCTAACTCCCAAAGTTTTCAACTTTCACGTTTCATATTTGGTACATAGGTACAGACTGTGGAGACGGTGTGTCACGACATACGTTCGTCGTCTAAAGTGGTTGCCATGGCAACCAGGATGCTGTTTTCCATGTAGTAGCACAATTCTGTATATACCTTCTTGTTGATCTCATCTGATGCTTTGATCCATTTCAAATGTCATCTACTCTCCCATTTAAATGTCCTTGGTACTCATGTCAAAGCACACAGATGCCTCTTAACGCCATTGTCCTGCATGTAATATACTGTATGCAATTTTTTCCCAATGAGTCTTCAATAGTCAGCACCATTGTTATAAAGAATGGAATTTATAAACTAAAAGTTGATGAGCATATCTGTCGTCATGAGAAACGAGATGTGGCTGATGTTTGGAGTGGAGGTCCAACACTCGTAACATCATCCGCACCTTGTTTCCCATTGCGGTAACCATACTCTTATCAACCTTCATTTGATAAAAAAAAAACATTCTACCATTTGTCTGCTGACACCGACCTCGTATTCTATGATAATGAAGCCTGGCTTAAAATCTGTCAGTAAATTGCTTTATTCAAAAGAGCGATAATTTATTGAATTATATTCTCTTTTTTTCAGTTTTCCCAATATCTGACCCAGGTGTTTGCAGTTATTGAATCAATAAAACCTGCGTTCGTCTCATGCTACATTACCTTCCTTGTTTCAACACCATCTGTCATGGTGACTCAAGAATGTTCCAAATCATCTTTTAAAGTTAAATGTGGAACACAACCTCATCCAACTAATCAGTTGAGTAGAACCAAACCTTCGCTACAATTTTAGAAAGGTGATTACTTTTATCATGTCATTATTCACATACATCAACTTGTGATTAGCTCCTTTGAAGCCATCTCCATCTCTCACACACCAAAATAAAAGAATCAATTTTTTTTAACCTTCCTCTCATGCATTCCTAACCACGGTTTTCTCTTTCTTTTTTTTCCCCCCGCTCTCTCTCAAATCGAGCCTCGTGTAACAACAAGGTCGCAGAGGATATTAACTGACAATAAGGCAGCATGTTCCACCCTTATAAATACACATTTAATAAGCTATCACAAAATCTAAAACTTTAATTTCATGAGCGGCGTTTAACACAGTTATCGGAATGTGACAATAGTCCAAGAAATGCTAATGGTTTTATTCCCTCTGCTCTCTCAGCCCTCCAGTCATCCCCAGCAACTCGAGGATATCATTTCAGGAACCCCTCCTGATTAACTTCCAAAAATCAGGCTTACCACCCACCTTCACACTCTTTTGTTCCTCTTTTCTCCCATCTGTGGAATTGCCTTCTGGGGTGGTTCAATTGCACTCTCCACTGCATGGCTTCAAGTAGATGGTGCACTATTTAATTAATGTGATCCCTCAACTCTAGCCATGATCATTTCCACCCCCATTAACCCAACCTAACCTAACCCACTTATTTTCAGGTTACTGTGCCCTCCTTTCTCTTTCTTCCCCCCACCCCCTCCCCCTCTTCTTCCCTGCTCTTCATTCTTTACGTCAATATTTTTCACACTGTCAGTACTTTGCCTTTTTACCCTCTCTTCCATGAGTCAAGATCTTGTGTTCCCCACTGCTGGTGCATGTGTTGAGGTGTGCAGATTTGTTCTGGATATGTTGAAGTGGAGTCATTTATAATCTGGGTATGTTGATCAACAAACTGTTACAGTAATCAAGATGAGATGTGACAACTGCGTGAACTAGGTATTCAGTGTAACATTGACTGAGATAGTTCCGGATCTTGCCAATTTTGGAGATACCAATTGCTGCTCCTTGGCAGGTGTAATGGATGTGTTGCTTCATGCTGAATATATTGTCAACTGTAACGCCAAGGTCTTTAGCAGAGTCGGAGTTACTAATTCCTTCAGCACCAATGTGTACATCTGGAAATTAATTGGATTTTATTGGAATTCCTAAACTGGGATGTGAAGTATTGAACGCCCATTTTAGAACCATTAAGTATCATGCTGTTTGTTGTCACTGGCCCAGGATTTCACATCAGTGATGCACTCCTCCAATTTCTCAACCCCAGTAGACATTTAATTTGATTTAATTATGACATAAAATTGTGTGTTATATGATGTTATATGATGATGTTATATGATGTTATATGATGATGTTATATCAGCATGTTATATGATGATGAGCGTGGATGATGTCACTCGAGGACCAGTGTACAGGATTATGTCAAGAGGTTCCATCATGGATCCCTGTGGTACACCCCATGTAAAAACAGAAAATGTTCGAAACATAAAAAATAAAATGTAAAAACAGAGGGATGAAATCTCAAAAAACAACCAGACCACATTATGATACCCCAATAAGACCGCAATCCTCTTGTGGATTGCCATCTTGACATCTTTGTTTTAATACTTATTTCAGTTGATTTGGGGGATGGTTTGGATGTGCTTTGCTTTAAGAATGGTACTGCCCATCTTCCCCCCACCCCTCCTCCCACAATTCTGGCTTGGTTTGGTTGAAACCACATTTACATTTGATTTATTTTTGTAATAAAACGATTAATGTTTTATATATTTTAAAATTTTGGGTTGTTTGCACTAGCCAAGATACAAAGTAACTTCCTTGTGTTGGAATCACCATCATGGCTTCAGCAGTTATTGAGTTAGGTTGGGCTACAATTTTACATTGCTTTTAGAGGGGAAGAACAAGTACAAAGTGGCGTTTTAGCGATCTCTCGTTGTACTTTAGCGACGTATTCTGGTTTCTTTTTAAATCTTGGTAGTTCAGAAAACGCTCGAGAATAAAAGGTATGGCTTTTAAATGCTTATGACTTCAATCTATAGGAGTATGTGAGAGTATCATTGTGTACACATTTGAATGGATGGCCATTTTTTTCCTGTATCATCCCTCTATATGGACTACTACCATAATCAATGATTATCAGGGTCAAGCAAGGAAGCAGCATATATTAAGTCTCTAGTAACACCTAGCCAGGGTTTGGTATTACTTGGCTCAGAGTGTACACTCAAACCATTATTCCACCATGGCTGATCAAACTCTGATTGCAAACGAGACTAAATACTTAATATTTCCCCTTCACTCCCCACTCCCTGCTTCTCCCCTCCCAGAAACCATAATGATGTCATACACTCAGGAGCTTTAATTAATGTATTGGCATCCTTTGCAATCTCAGTTAAGAGAAAATACTCATTGCAAAGCACTGTGGTGGCCTTTGCAAAGTTATTTCGGTTTTATTGAACTTTAGTTGTGGATTCCTCTATGCCACAATTTTTTGGAAATGTGTAGGACGACTGATAAGATCACCACATCACTCACCACACTCCGATAGAGTGTACTCACTTTCACCCTCATTCATGCCAGCACAAAGGGTGATGCGACCTCGACCTATTACAATGCAATGTATAATTATTTTAAAAGGTAATTCCTTTACAGATACATGCATGGAGGTGGCACAGGCGTTATTGAATAGGTTACATCAAGTGTTTTGGCAAGTGTCAACATGTTCGTCCATGTTGATTCCACCCCATAGTTGTAGGTTACTGTGCTTCCTTCTCTCGTCTCTTTCTTCTCTCTCTTCTTCTTCTCTTTATTTATTTATTTTTCCTGTTCATTCTTTACTATGCTTGTTGATGTCCATATTTTTCCCCATTGTCAGTACTTTGACTTTTTACCCTCCCCACACATGCACTCACATTCACCCTCAAAAAAAATTATTGGCTTTGTTGGGAATTAAAACAAGTGTGGAGGCGTTGGACACATGAAAAACTTGAAGGGCCCACGGTAGAGTGCATACCTCCACCACACAATGCCTGATCCACGAGAACATATCGGGCCCAATACATTTTTGAAATATCGTGTTGTATATCGTTTTTGGCCCAAACTCTCAATGGTGAAGAATCACTTTTAAAAATTCTCGTCGTCTGATCTGGATTCTTGAATTGAATTGGATCTTCATCAAAATTGAATCAATTCTTCCTTGTCACACACACAACGTGTCTAAGTTTCATCCAAATCCATCCACAACTTTTTGAGATATCCTGCACACAGACAGACAAACAAATGAAAAATCACTGTGACAACTTGGCGAAATGGAATGGCACTCGGAAGAACACATACCTCCGCCAGGCTGAATCGTTTACATTTTGTATGCCACTGATAGGTCATGCCTGGTGTTGGCTTAATGGTTAGGGTGGTGGGCTTGGGATCTTAGGGTCCTGAGTTCAAATCCCGCTCAGCTGTTGAATTAATATCAGGTGGGGTTAACTCGGCCTGTCATCCTTCCGAGGTCGGCAAAATGAGTGCCAGCATGCTGGGACACTGTGTTGGAGTGGCGACCCGTCCAGGATTGTGCCCAATATCCAAGGAGACTGCTTAGATAGCACCAACGCTCTGCACAGAGCATGGTCCCAATGGATGGATGGATGATAGGTCGGATCTGAATCCGAATCTTAACCAAAATCGAATCGGCTTGTTCTTGTCACCTAACCAACTCATGATATCATGTCATGCTATATTTAGATATCATGCTATACATAATTTTTGGCCTCATCTCTCAATGGTTAAGAATGACTTAAAAAAAATAATTCATATCTAGATTCAAATCTTTAAAAAAATAAATATTTAAGCCGATTCGAATCTTCACCAAAATTGAATCAATTAGTCCTTTTCACACACCCAACCGGTCCACAAATTTCTGCGGAATCCATCCATAACCTCTTGAGATATTGTGCTATATGTTGTTTTTGGTCTCATCTCTCAATGGTGAAGAATGACTTGAAAAATTCTCAAAGCGATCCGGATTCAGATCTTCACCAAAATTGAATCAATTACTCCTTTTCACATGCCCAACCTGTCCACAAAATTTCATCTAAATCCATCTAACTTTTTGAGATAACATGCAATATAGTTTTTAGCCCCATCTGTCAATGGTGAAGAATCGGTTCAAAATTAAATAATCCTCGTAGAAAGATCTGGATTCAAATCTTCACCAAAAAGTGGATTCAATTCGTCCTGGTGACATTCCAACCTGTCCACCAAGTTTGTGTGAATCACTTTAAAAATCTATGAGATCCGCAACCGGATTCAGATCTTCACCAAATTTTAGCATTGCTGTCCTTGGCTGGTCACTTCACACACACACACACACACACACACACACACACACACACACACACACACACACACACACACACACACACGCACACACACACCACACACCACACACACACACACACTTTCAGAATGAACGATTGCTTGAAAACTGTGGCCAAAATCATGTTACAGACCAACATACTTGGTGAAAAACAGTTTTTGCCAAGTAACAGACAAGCCGGTAGGCGGCGATGGGTCGCCGAGCATGGAAGCTATAAGATAGAGCAAAATGGGTCATTTGGCGGATAGGGAATCACCTTAACATTATGCATATCAAATCTCATCGAGTTCCATCTCCTGATAACTACTCGGTATCCATTTGAATGAAAAGTACCGAAAATGCGGTTTGAAATCGGAAATCCCCAAAGTTCGAGGGGGTGCTGTGGGTGAACAAAGATCTAAATCGAAAATCGGCTTGATCGTTTGTGCACAATGTATTCCAGACGATTAGTGTGAATTTTCACGCCATCCGACCATAACCCTAGGAGGAGTAGCATTTCGCGAAGGCACCTCCAGCTCTCGCATATTATCGATTTTTGCACTAATTGACCTTTGACTCCTGACCTAAGCGAAATCGGTCAATATGTCCTGAGGCAAAGTTGTAGTACTCATTGAGTACCATGAACCTGCAAAGTTTCATTCGTATCGATGCACTCACCTGGTCGCTAGGGGCCTTCAATTTTCACCAATTTTCGCGCATACCCTAATTGTAGGGGGCGCTGCGGGTAAAGTATTCCATATATCACAAAAAACGGAATATGTTTGATAGGCATCACCTGTAGATCATTCGTGCCAAATTCATAACCCTACGTGGGATAATGGCTTTCAGAATTGATTTCGCGTGAACGGTACTGATTTTGAAGGTTTTTTGGTTGTTGCTAGGGAACCAAAGCGTCCCTAGCAACCATCCAAATTTCCAAAGCACTAGGTCATAAGATGTACCTACCCACCCGAGTTTGGTCAAAATCCGCCCACGTTTACTACCAATTATGCTGATGACAAACGAACAAACATCAAGACATCGCAAACAAAGACAGAATTACTGACAATAAGGGTCACCTATTTCGGCGACCCAACAAACAAATGCACCCAAATGCAATGCCCTCTCCTTCGGCGAGGGTAACAAGAAAAAGATGTCAGGCAGAGCACGATACTTGCAAAATCCAACCCTCTCCAAAGGTTGCCATTGATGCATCAAATTGT
>CM068952.1:129211002-129222877 GCA_035128595.1 Eptatretus atami | reverse complement strand
GCCTTTGACATTTGACCTAAAAATCAATTGGCTTCTCAGTTGAGACTACCTCTACAACTTGGTGAAGTTTTGTGAATATAAGTTTAAAATTGTGACCTGCAGTGATTGAGACAGACAGACAGACAGACAGACAACAGAATGAAAAATCACTCACAGAGTGATATCTTGGCGAAACGTAATGGCCCTCCGTAGAGAATATCCTCCGCCAGGGTAATAGTTTACATTTTGTATGCCACTGATAGGTCGGATCTGATTCCGGACCTTAACCAAAATCGAATCGGCTTGTTCTTGTCACCTAACCAACTCTTCCACCTTGTTTTGTCACAAGTCGTCCAAAAACTTTTAGAGATAACATCACGCCCATTCATCATCCACTCCAGGGGCTTAGTTCGCCAGCCGTCACCCCTGGAGGTGGGCTGTCTGCCTGCTTGGACGTGCTCAGTAGTTGTTGTTTTAAGGACATGATCCCTCTATCGCCAGTCTTGAAAATACAAAAACAAAGGAAAAAGTCAAAGGAGGCAAATACATACTGGGGGAAATTATCCTTAATCCCTAGCTAATTAACACAGCACCATCCCTCACGTGGTGACATGTAACACTTTAGTTCACAGTTTTACGACATCGAGATGTCTCCCACACATCCACGTACCAAGCAACTCTATACGGTCCTATCTTTCCAATGAAATTCCTCCATCTACCCCACAAACATAAACAATAGTTTTTGGCCCCATCTCTCAATGGTGAAGAATCACCTGAAAAATTGTCAAAATCAGATCCGGATTCACATCTTCACCAAAATCGAATCAATTTGTCCTTGTCACACACCCAACCTGTCCATCAAGTTTCATCCAAATCTGTCTGCAACTTTTGGAGATATCATGCAATATCATTCTTAGCCCCATCTCTCAATGGTGAAGAATCGGTTAAAAATTAAATAATTCTTAAATCCAGATCTGTATTTGGATCTTCACCAAAATTGAATCAGTTCTTCCTAGTGGCATTCCCAACCTGTCCACCAAGTTTTGTATGAATCCATCCATAACCTTTTGAGATATTGTGCTGTATATCGTTTTTGGCCTTGTCTCTCAATGGTGAAAAATCACAAAAAAAACTTTCAGATCCAGATCTAGATTCGGATCTTCACCAAAATTTAGCATTGCCATCCTTGACTGGTCTACTACAAACAAAAAATTTCAAAGCAATTGCTTGAAAACTGTGGCCAAAAATCGTGTGACAAGCAGACAAACAAACAGACAAACGCTGCAGACCAACATACTTGGCAAAAAAAACATTTCCGCCAAGTAGCAAACAGACAGAAATGGGTGTAAACATAACCTCCTTCACCTTCGGTAGTGGAGGTAAAAATCAGTACAACGTTATTTAAAGGAACTGATAAATGGAATGAAAATTTTTCCTTGAGTAAAAACAAAATTTCAAATAACTTTTTTTTTCCAGCAAAGATTGTGCGGAATTCATACCATCGATTTGTGCCATTAGCGTTTGCAAAAAATAAACTTCAGTGTGGTAAAAACTTCACTCATTGAAGTACATTGTTCAATGTTTGACTTTCTTAAAGGAAAGAGGAGAGAGGAGGAGATTGGGACCATACTCTGTGCAGAGCGTTGGTGCTGCTTAAGCAGTCTCCTTGGCTAGTGGGCACAATCCTGGACGGGTCACCACTCCGACACAGGATACCAGCATGCTGGCACTCATTTTGCCGACCTCGGGAGGATGACAGGTCGAGTTAACCCCACCGGTATTAATTCAACAGCTGAGCAGGATTTGAACTCAAGCCTCGAGGATCCAAAGCCTGCCACCCTAACCATTAAGCAAACAAAACACCAGACATAAGGAAAGAGACAGGGAACATTAACATGAGCTCTGTCCAACCGATCATCTGTTCATGTACTTTTGTGTATGCAATATTTCAAAAACCATTGAACATTTGGCTTTCATGTTGCAGATATCTATTCCTCGTGACATTATCTCAACCTGATTAGATCACGGCTGTGATTGGCTTAATTATGTTGCCATGACCAAAAAAAAAAACCTTGGCCCGTGTATGCGATATTTCAAAAACCGTTTAAGATTTAGCTTTCATATGACAAAGATCTATTCCTTAGGTCCCACACCTTTTGGATGGTTTATCAGCTCCTTGTTTTTATTTACTTATTCGTGCCTTGAAATTCATTTTATTTGTTGTAGTTTATGATTTTTTTTTTACTTTTCAGATGACCTTAAATGCTTTTTCTTCCCTTGGACTGAGAATTGAGGGAGGACTTTAACTGATGGTTGGCTCATTATTGGCTTTGCTGGGAATGATAACATGTAGGCCCCAGTTACCATGAGAACAAGTGAGCATGCTCCGTGTTGGTTGATCCTTTGTACCATCTGATTGTTTCTGGGCAGTGTCGGTTGGAATCTGGGGCAGTTCTCTTCGTTACTGAGATTGATACTTAAAATCATTCAGCATTAAAACATATTCACTGAACACATTAAATATCAAATCCACTTTGAACACAAAAACGTTTTAATCAGTACAACATCATTTAAAGCAATTGATAAAAGTAATAATGAAACTTGAGCGAAATATCATTGAAATCACTTTTTTTTTCAGCAAAGATTGTGCAGAATTCATACATTGATTGTATGCTAGTTAGCATTTTGTAAAGAATAAATTGCAGTGTGGTTAAAAACTTCATGGAACAAGATACATTGGTCCATGAAATGGCAACTTTAATTATATATTAATAGATAGAGAGAAATGATAACAAGGAAAAATTATTTCCTTGATTATGCATCTGTATATTGAAATATGAAAGACGTTGGTGTTTCTTCGAGTATTATCTCAAATTTGGGAGCATTTTGAATGCCCCATGTATGATGTACGTGTGGAAAGTGTTGGGTTGGGTGCAAGGGGAAGGAATTGATTAAAAAAAATAATGCATTTGAGAAAGCCATTATTGAAGAAAGCATAGCAGTGTTAGTTATGCATACAGGATGGACCAAAAAAGGGCAACATTTGGTCATTTCTTATGAATATGGTTGTGAATGAATTTCAAATTTCCTGAGATTGCCAGTGACACAGGTTTTTTGGGGTTTTTTTTATTTTTTTTTAATAGTTGGGCAATTTAACATCGAGCAGCACATCTTTATTTATGACACATACATTGAAATAAAGTCACCAAATAGAGTGCAGAGAGCATTTCAGAGAAGGTTTCCGGCATCTCGTGTACCTGCTTACAAAACAATAAACGTATTGGTATTAAAATTATAGATACCGGCTCATAACAAACGTGAATAAGTGCTATTCATAACATCGTGTGAATGTTTGTGTCCCAGAGACAACTGAAGCTGCACAGCAATACATGGAGAGAAATCCACGGAAATCAACAAGATGACTCTCTTCTGAAACAGGAATTGGTTGCACAGCAGTGCGATGAATACTGAAGGAAAACTTTGGGTTTTTCCAGGCACTGAATGAAAATTATCACAGAAGACGGTATGAATTTTGTAACTGCTTTTGTGAAACAGTGGAAAATGAAGACTTCAGTGTTGATGCCGATCTTTTCTGATGAGTGCCATATATATTTACATGAATGGGGTGATGAATAAACAGAATTGCAGGCTTTGGCGATCAGAAGAGCCACAAGAACATGAATAAGCATCATTTCACTGAAAATCATTGTCTAGTGTGGATCGAGTTCGTCATGAATCTACGATCCCAATTTTTTAAAAAAATTTTTTAATACTATTATACCAAAATAGAAGTAACTGTGACATCAGCTTGTTTAATTGTTATCTTCACATGCTGAAGATGTACCTGTGGAATATGGTTGAGAAATAATGGAAACCTGTGGATCCAACAAGTGGAACCACATCCCATACCTCCAATGAATGTTTCACTTGCCTGAAGGAAAAATCTCCGAATCACCTTATCAGTCACATAACTCTATTAATCCGATGGGATCATCCTCTGTACAGAGTATCAGTGCTGCCAAAGCAGTCTCCTGAGCAATTGGGCAAAATCCTGGACAGGTCGCCACTCCGACACAGGATACTCAAATGGCTCAATCATCCTAGCAAGCTGGTACTCATTTTGCCGACCTTGGAAGGATGACAGGCTGAATCAACCCCTCCTGGTATTAATTCACTGGTGAAGCAGGATTTGAACTTGGGATCGTAGGATCCCAAGCCCACCACCCTAACCATTAAGCCAACACCAAGCATAGTCACAGAACTGAATTATCTTGAACCCCATGACCCCTGACTTGTCATTGCTGCGTTTTTTTATTTTATGCAGACTGGTGAAAAGGAGAATGTTCCAGTTGAAACCAACCACAATTGCTGATTTGAAAGATGCAGTTATTCATATTATCTAGGGAGTTACGTAAGACACCCGTCAGAAAGTGATGAGGAACCTGTTGCTGCATTTAAGAAAGTGTACGAAACAAAGTGGAGGTTATACTGAGCACTTCCTTTAAGTAGTGAAACTTCAGGATTCTTCAAATATCTCTCATTAAAAAAAATATTATTTAATTTGTGTCACTGGTGTCGAGTTATGATATTTTGTTTCACTTACCTTTTTATGGCCCACCCTGTATTAACGGTTGCAAAGGTATTGCAATTTATCAAATCAAGCACTTTTTATTGCGAGGTCGCTTCATTTTTGTGCCTCTCACAGGACAGGAATTTCCAGCGACGATCTCTGTGGTTACAAAGATGACAACAGAATGCAACAGTCAGTTCAACCAAATAAAAAAATGACAATTCGTTTGCAATCAACTTTTCACCTGGAACTGAAATAAAAACTCGGAATTTTTTTGTGTATAATGTTGAGGCTCGGGAAGAGCTAGAATACAGAATGGATCAGGACATAACAGAATGAAAAGAAGAGTAGGAAGAGAGGGTGAAGGAGGGGACACCAACAGCAGGGGAGAGGGACAAAATAGAGGGAGACTTGCACTGATGATGTATGTGGAGAAGATGAAGGGTAAGGGGAGGAGGCACTATAATTTATGCACATACACATGGAATTATATTGAAAACCAGCAAAACCACCCGTCACTTCACTGATGGTAATACTAAAGGGGGGAGGGAGAAAAAGAAGGGAGAAGATGGAAAGAGGGGTGGGGGAAAGAGCAGGGAGAGTGAAGAGGTGGAGGGAAAAGAGAGAGGAGGGAGGGAGTGAGGGGATGCAGGAGGGAGGGAGGAGGGGTGGGGGAAGGGAAGACAGTATGAGGTGAAGGGAGGGAAGGCAGACGTGCGGTGGAGCGTTAATTACGATTCATACTGTTTCATCAAAATTATTCTGCATAGAATAACAGTGAAGATGGAAATAAAATGTCTGAAATCCATTTGCTACTAGTCATACTATAAACACGGTCTGGAGACAAACTCCCGTCCAGGGACAAACTCCTAGCTGGACAAGTCCGGGGACAAACTCCCGTGCAGACATAAATACCGTCCGGACACATCCGGAGCCAAGCTGTCCGAAGGCAAACACCGTCCAGACAACCATCATCCGGATATGTCCAGAGAAAGCGAGAGAGGGGGAGGGGACAGTGAAAGAGGAGATGTGGGAGGAGGGTGCTGCATTGTATTGGGAGGGGCAGAGCAAGGATGGGACAAAGAGAAATAAAGAGAGAGAGGGGTGGAGTGGAGGAATTAAAAAACGAACATGTTATGCTTTATGAAACGCGCGTGCGCGCGCGCACACACACACACACACACACACACACACACACACACACACACACACACACACACACACACACACACACACACCCACCCGCACGCTTGGCCGACATAGGCAATTTTTCTGGAATCAGCAGGTTGGGGTAAGTGTGATTACCAATTAAAGCACTTACCGCATACAACCCGGAAACCTTGAGTAGCTTTCACCAAAAAACAACATCTCTATTATAATACCAAGCTTGCACACTAAAAACTCGGCTCGCCGTCACACGATCCCTATGAAATTGCTGTGGCACTTAGCGGACATGCCGACAATGTTTGGGAAGTCTTGGCGTTCCATAGTACCACTTGCATTTTGCACAATGCGTATTTTTGTCATTCCCCGTGTACGGTCTGTCGTCTGCTACCAGCTATGTTGTACTGCTATCCCGTGCATGTGCACGGGTATCGCTAGTTGCATTTATTTAGAAGTTTCAGGGATATGTTCACAAACATTATTGTTTATATGCCTTGTTGGCTTAGTGGTGAGAGGTGGTTGGCTGATCCTATGGTCCTGAGTTCAAATCCTGCTGGCTGTTAAATTAATATCAGGTGGGGTTGACAGCCTGTCATCCTTCCGAGGTCGGCAAAATAATTACGAGCTTGCTGGTATCCTGCGTCAGAGTGGTGACCCATCCAGGATTGTGCCCAACAGCTAAGGAGACTGCTTAGGCAGCACCAGCGCTCTGCACAGAGTATGGATGGATGGTTTATTCTTTATAAGTAGCTGCATGTGATGGGTAGAAAAAAATTTGGCCCGGTAATTCAGAAAACACGTCAATACAGCAAAATGCTTGAAATTGTGTGTTATTTCACAACTCATTCAGAATGACGGAGCACGAACACTCGCTCAGGGTGACGGAGCACGAACCATTCGCTCAGGGTGACTGAGCACGAACCACTCGCTCAGGGTGACGGAGCACGAACCTCTCACTCAGGGTGACGGAGCATGAACCACTCGCTCAGGGTGACGGAGCACGAACCACTCGCTCAGGTGACGGAGCACGAACCACTCGCTCAGGGTGACGGAGCACGAACCACTCGCTCAAGGTGACGGTGCAGGAACCACTCGCTCAGGTGACGGTGCACGGTGCACGAACCACTCGCTCAGGGTGACGGTGCAGGTGCACGAACCACTCGCCAGGTGGACGGTGCACGAACCACTCGCTCAGAGTGACGGTGCACGAACCACTCACTCAGGGTGACGGTGCACGAACCACGCACTCAGGGTGACGGTGCACGAACCACTCGCACAGGGTGAAGGTGCAGGAACCACTCGCTCAGGGTGACTGTGCACAACCACTCGCTTAGGGTGACGGAGCAAGAACCACTCGCTCAGGGTGACGGTGCAAGAACACTCGCTCGGTACGGTACGAACCACTCGCTCAGGGTGACGGTGCACGAACCACTCGCTCAGGTGACGGTGCACGAACCACTCGCTCAGGGTGACGGTGCATGAACCACTGCCTCAGGGTGACGGTGCACGAACCACTCGCTCAGGGTGACGTGCACGAACCACTCGCTCAGGGTGACGGTGCACGAACCACTCGCTCAGGGTGACGGTGCACGGACCACTCGCTCAGGGTGACGGTGCACGGACCACTCGCTCAGGGTGACGGTGCACGAACCACTCGCTCAGGGTGACTGTGCACGAACCACTCGCTCAGGTGACTGTGCACGAACACTCGCTCAGGTGACGGTGCACGAACCACTCGTTCAGGTTGAAGGTGCACGAACCACTCGCTCAGTGACGGAGCACGAACCACTCGCTCAGGTGACGGAGCACGAACCACTCGCTCAGGGTGACAGAGCACGAACCACTCGCTGAGCGTGACGGTGCACGAAACACTCGCTCAGGGTGATGGAGCACGAACCACTCGCTCAGGGTGACGGAGCACGAACCACTCGCTCAGGGTGACGGAGCACGAACCACTCGCTCAGGTGACGGAGCACGAACCACTCGCTCAGGGTGACGGAGCACGAACCACTCGCTCAGGGTGACGGAGCACGAACCACTCGCTCAGGTGACGGAGCACGAACCACTCGCTCAGGTGACGGAGCACAACCACTCGCTCAGGGTGACGGAGCACGAACCACTCGCTCAGGTGACGGAGCACGAACCACTCGCTGAGCGTGACGGTGCACGAACCACTCGCTGAGCGTGACGGTGCACGAACCACTCGCTCAGGGTGACGGAGCACGAACCACTCGCTCAGGGTGACGGAGCACGAACCACTCGCTCAGGGTGACGGAGCACGAGCCACATCGCTCAGGGTGACTGAGCACGAACCACTCGCTCAGGGTGACGGAGCACGAACCATTCGCTCAGGGTGACGGAGCACGAACCACTGCTCAGGTGACGGAGCACGAACCACTCCCTCAGGGTGACGGTGCACGAACCACTCGCTCAGGGTGACGGAGCACGAACCACTCCCTCAGGGTGACGGAGCACGAACCACTCGCTCAGGGTGACGGAGCACGAACCACTCGCTCAGGGTGACGGAGCACGAACCACTCACTCAGGTGACGGAGCACGAACCACTCGCTGAGGCGTGACGGTGCACGAACCACTCGCTCAGGTGACGGAGCACGAACCACTCGCTCAGGGTGACGGAGCACGAACCACTCGCTCAGGCGTGACGGAGCACGAACCACTCGCTCAGGGTGACGGAGCACGAACCACTCGCTCAGGTGACGAGCACGAACCACTCGCTCAGGGTGACGGAGCACGAACCACTCGCTCAGGGTGACAGAGCACGAACCACTCGCTCAGGGTGACGGAGCACGAACCACTCGCTCAGGGTGAGGAGCACGAACCACTCGCTCAGTGACGAGCACGAACCACTCGCTCAGGTGACGGAGCACGAACCACTCGCTCAGGGTGACGGAGCACGAACACTCGCTCAGGGTGACGGAGCACGAACCACTCGCTCAGGGTGACGGAGCACGAACCACTCGCTCAGGGTGAGGAGCACGAACCACTCGCTAGGGTGACGGAGCACGAACCACTCGCTCAGGGTGACGGAGCACGAACCACTCCTCAGGGTGACGGAGCACGAACCACTCGCTCAGGTGACGGAGCACGAACCACTCGCTCAGGTGACGGAGCACGAACCACTCGCTCAGGGTGACGGAGCACGAACCACTCGCTCGGGTGACGGAGCACGAACACTCCGTCAGGGTGACAGGAGCACGAACCACTCGCTCAGGGTGACGGAGCACGAACCAACTCGCTCAGGGTGACGGAGCACGAACCACTCGCTCAGGTGACGGAGCACGAACCACTCGCTTCAGGGTGACGGAGCACGAACCACTCGCTCAGGGTGACGGTGCCGGAACCACTCGCTCAGGGTGACGGTGCACGAACCACTCGCTCTGAATGACGTTGCACGGCAAAAGCGTCCACAGTGAGTGAACAATTCGCTCAGAATGACATCGCGTGGTACCGCTATCAAAATGGGTGCTCGGCAAGTGGCTTAAGCACTCCAATTCAATGGTTGATAAGGAACGGTTGGCCAGGCTGTCGCTGCACACCGGAAAGGATCCCTTTAACTTTAAAGCCAATCTTTACCGTGCATGCAGCAGTTAATGAAATAAAATGAATCTATAAATCTGCCATTTTGCCTGCTCGTCTCTCCACGTCATGTGGTATATCGGTTCGGTGTCCGCGCAAACATTATAACTTTTTTTTTGAACGTCCGTTTTTTTTTTACCACATTTGCTTTGATTCTCTGCAGAGCACCTCGCAAAACCTCCGATAATAATATGTACACAGATCTGACAGACACGATAGATCGACAGTCCCTCTGGGGGACGGAGCACGAGGTCGAGCAGTGAATGCATTAAATCATATAGCTCAATGAAGCTTGTTAATTTTGTTACGTTCCGAAATTTTGTTTACTCAATATAATTCTCCAAACAGAAGAAAAAGTTAAGTTTAATGCTTTGGAAATTTCACATTTTCGTGTTGTGTGTGTGTGTGTGTGTGTGTGTGGTGTGTGTGTGTGTGTGTGTGTGAAGATGGGGAACATAGTCTTCCTTGCTTGAAGTAAATGGGTATATTGGCTGAGTTATAGAAATCGTTATCTATCTATAATTCCAGCAATCTGTGTTGTGTGTGTGTGTGACCGCCATTTCTCGACAACCACTGGTCCAATCTAATTGAAACTTGCCAGATATATAGCTGGGGACCTGAGTATGTGCCTTTTCAAGGTTTGATATTAATCGGACGAGTGCTTCCCAAGTTATGCCATTTATTTACCAACCAATGACAGGAACCGTTGCTGCGTAGCCGTGGTCGATGGGGAAGAGAAACTCAGCCGCGTTCGCCATTACGGTTTCTTCTCTTCTCTTCTCTTCTCTCTCTTCGTGTTTTCCTTGCGAAAAGGCAAATACGTTGGCGCTAATTGAATAATTGGCCATTAAACGTTGGCAGATCCAGCAGCCTCCGTATTCTTGCCCTGGACGAGGAAACAAAGAAGAAGTGCCGTTTCCTCAGCGATGTTGTTTATGAAGAGGTGCTAACGAGATAAAGGTGTGATATGGAGACAATTTTTATTTTTATTTATTTATTGAAGAAAAATTGTTCCGAAAATAATTTATCAAAAAAAGTGCACAACTTTTTTTTGTTTCCAATTGTTAAAACGGTGTAGTGTGGCCTTTGGAAGTGTTAAGGAATTCAGCTCTACTCAACATGCTTGCCAACGAAATACATCTCAATTTGGTGTGAAAAACGATTCACAACGACGGGTTTCCTTACTCATTGCTCTGCAGTCTGCATTAAACCCCTTCATTTGTCATCTCATTGACCTCATTTCATCTATCTATAATTCCAGCAATCTGTGTTTGTGTCTGTGTGTGTCTGTGTGTGTCTGTGTGTGTCTGTGTGTCTGTGTGTCTGTGTGATCGCTGTTTCCCAACAACCACTGGTCCGATCTAATTGAAACTTGCCAGCTATATTGCTGGGGACCTGAGTATGTGCCTTTTCAAGATTTGATATTAATCGGACAAGTGATTCCCAAGTATGGCCATTTATTTACCAACCTATGACAGGACACGTGTTGCGTAGGCGTGGCCGATGCGCCATTTAGTTACCAATCACAGGACACGTTTGCTGCATGGGCGTGGCTGCGTAGGCCGGTGCACGGCCCCGACGATGACGTCACGTGCCGTGCTGGTTACGATGGGGATCGATCGGTGCCTTAGTTACCGTGGGGTAGAGTGCCAATGGTAAATGGCAGCGAATGTCATGGCAAGCAAAGACAGGGAGGTAAACTGATTTTAATTAACTCTGTGTTTAAGTATCACAGCAGTTGTTACTTCAATGCAAGGGTAATTCGTGGAATGACGTGAACATTCCGTACGGGCACGCACTACTTTTGGATAGTGATGACACTGTATTCTAATAATTTCTCGATTTCTTATCCGCATTTATAGATAAACACAATGCCCCAATCCAGTCGTCTTTATGAGAGCGAAGGAATGGCCTGTGTGGTTGTTTGAAAGTGTTGTTTTTTTGCATGTACGGCCATGCACATATGGCGACGGAGAGCGAAGGAACGGCCTGTGTGGTTGTTGTTTCTGGCACGCGGTTTGAAAGTTTTTTTTATTTGTTTTGTATGTACGGCCACGCACGTACGGCCATGCACGTACGGACACGCACGTTGGCCACGCACGTACGGCCACGCGAGAGCGAAGGAACGGCCTGTGTGGTGTTTCTGGCAAGCGGTTTTAAATAATATATATATTTTTTCACATACAGCCACGCACGTACGGGCACGTGAAAGCGAAGGAACGGCTTGTGTGGTTGTTGTTTCTGGCACGCGATTTGAGTTTTTTTGCGGGGGTGGGGGGGGGAGGGTTGCACGTACGGCCACGCATCTACGGGCATGCACTTGTTCCTTTAAATTATCAGATTTCACAACAGATGCCAACACTTGTTTAATCTGGATGATATCCGATCCTCAAAATCGAAATTATATTTTCATTAAATACTTGAATTATTCCTTGAGAGTAGATCATGGAAAATTGTATCATATAATGGATGAAATCACTCCAAGCTCCTAATTTGAAAACTACAGCACTTACAAAAGCAATGTACACAACGATTATTAGCTATGATGAACAGGCATTCGATTAT
>CM068952.1:129191375-129202386 GCA_035128595.1 Eptatretus atami | reverse complement strand
ATCGAGTTGGGTTCTGCAGTCGGCTGAGGAGAATTGTGGGAAGAGGCCAAGGAGCTCGGGTCCGAGGCAGTCGGCGACGAGGGAAGAAGACCGCCGTCTTCTACAGGGAAGACGGCTGTCGGCGACGAGGTCGCGGTGGGATCGCTCGTCGCGGGACCCAAGCCAGCCAGCCATTCTCCTCCCCCAGTCCACTTCGTGTTCCTTGCGGGTTTTCGGTTGGCAGCTTGGAGTGGGCGTGGAACGGGGCCCGCTTTGTGCACATCATCTCAGCGCGGGGGAAAAGGGGGGGTTGTTATGCTCTGGGGAGGGAAGGCTGCTGGCTTGGGTCCCGCGACGACGGCGATCCCACTCTCGACGACCTCCTGTAAACGCGTTCTCGGCGTCCGCTGCCCCCCTCGACCACCGAGCTCCTTGGCCTCTTGCCACAACATCTCTCCAGCGACGCAGACCCTAACTCGATGCACTTCCCACGATCGACTTCTGGCCAACAAAACTCTTCATTCTCCCACTCACTCACTGCACTCCGACCGACCTAGCCGAGACTTCCAAAACTTTCGTATGCGCTCGGTTCGCTTCTTATCGGCCGGCAGGAGAACACAGTATGCATGATTTCGGATCAGGATAGAGACCGGGCGCGGAGCACGTCGCCCATTGGATCGGAGATGGGGCGTGAACTCCCCTAGATCCTAGAATTTGCATTATTCGATTCACACAGACGCGCCGGAGGCGGGCCAAGCCGCCCGCGCTGCGTAATTGGACGGTCAGAAGTGGGCGTGCTAGACATTCCCGATCGAATTCTTCTCTGGAAAGGCCGCTTTTGCACTCGCGCTCGGTGCGTTATCGGGAACGAGCCAAGGACAGCCCGACGCTCCAGTGTTCCACAGTGGTGCTGCGCGGAATGGCGTAGAAGAGAGGTGAGGGTGGGGAGGTTTTTGGTGGCGGTTGAATGTTTATGCGGTTGATTCAATCAAGCATTAGACAGAAAACGCCTAACTCAAAGCGTCGCAGCCCGAATGATCAAATAAAATCCCTCTAACACGGGGTTTGGGCTAAACTACAATTACTTCAGAAATACCTCCCTACGGCCTGAATGGTTGGTTGCGAATTTCCACACACGTAACACTATTTGGTTGGATAATTCCATTCCCCTCATGAAAGCAATTGTAATTAGCTCAGGATGTAACCAATCACCTTTCAAAATACAACCCATTCACTTGGCCACCAACTATTATTTAAATTTGTAGTGATTATAATTATTTCGAAATAAACAGCTACCTTCCTGTGGTTAACTGCTGGGTAGTTACAGTTCACAGGCAAAGACCATATTGTCAGGTTAAAGCCGATCAGATTCTCTGACTTGCATACAGGCATATGCAAACCTGCACCAACCTGTTCCATGGGTTGAGGTTGTTGGCAAGAACATCTCCCCCAGATTCTGCTGAGGAGTGTGTATAACATGGACACCAGCAGCATTTAAAATAACCGTCAAAGGCGGGAGGAGCTCCACGGTGAGCAAAAGCCAACGATATCTTGTGCCAACTGTGTCGCGGACGTCCTCTGCAGCTTACGTTTCTTTCTTATTCGGAGTTTTGGTGGCAGGATTTGCACCTGGCCACGTGTAAAATCCTTCATTTAATGCAAACATTGGCAGAAGCATAAAAAAATCAGAAAAATCCCACTCTGTTGGCCTTCGCAGCAGGCGTCACCGGATAAAACAGGGGATTGGACAGCTTTGGGCAAGCAAGCATAGATCATCTTTTGATGGTTCAAGAAGGAAACCAGGAGGGGAAACATTCCGATCAGATTGCGGGAGAGTGTGTCGATGTGGTGCTGACGGTGTTTCGTCCACCAGACGGCGGTCATCCTTGGGTTAGCTGAGCAGACCTTCAGCTGTCGGATTGCTGGATGTCCTATCCCCGCATAGAGGAAATCCACCTGCTCTGTCTATTCATCAGACTCAAGCGTTTACATCGCATTGCGCACTCTCGAGTCAGGACCAGATCTTGTTGGCAGATATGGCGGGTGTTACACCAACTATTGGTCTTGGTCGCTTACTGATGAGTTTTAAAATGCCCAAGGAGTTGCTGCGCGTGTCCAATTAGGCTGGCTCCATGATAATTTGAGGTTAAACACTGGGCAACGAGCGTATTATGGGGCAAAGGATTTTGTCCCGATTGGGTGTCATTTCCTGATCTCTGTATTATGCTACCGACTGAGAACGATGATCCTCACATGAAGGATGCCTATTTGCCACGCTCGAGTCTTTGGTTGATCAGTGCCCCAGGCGAGATTCACCTCAGTCATTATGGGGGATTGTTCATTGCATCGACTGGAAACTGATAGGGATGGTTATGAGATGTGTGTTGTCGCCATAGGTCTGGAACTGTGAACCCTGATCGCACTAAGTTCCTTGAACTTTGCAAGGAGTCATAGCTTAGGCATAGGCTGGTCTGTTTCAGACCCCACAACACTCATCGCTGGACTGGGTATTCCAATGCTGGTGGTGATTGCAAGGAGATTGACCATGTGCTCATTGTGGTCACTGGAGAGGATGATCCAGAATGTGGGTCTTACGGAGTGCTCAGTCCTCAATACGGAACCACTGGCTTGTGTTAGCCCTTCAGTTGCCCTTTAAAAATCCGGAGAATGTAATGCCACCGCAAGCTGTATGTTTGGCAAGCTCAAGATGAGAGGGCTAGTGAGGAGTTTTTACGAGCAGGCTGACTTGAAGATTTGGAAGTGTTCGGTGTGCTTGGAGATATCCTTGAGAGTTTGTCGGAAGTGCCTTCAAGACCCACCGTCTTGATGTGCCAGTGGTGTCTTGGAATCACCGTCAGCTTCGAGAAAATTTTTGTCTCTCCAAGGGAACTGGTTACATTTCTCAGAGTTCGCAAGGGGCCAGAATGAATGGCAGAGCTGATGACGTTCAATAAGCAGCTGAGGTTGAAATCTACTGCGCTAAGGGTGAACAAGGCAGGCCGATGTGCGCGGGCTCTGTGAGGGGTGAGCATCCACCTCGTGGAGTCAAGGATTTTCGCTCCTGCTACAGGAATTCACGCATGCGTTCGTTCCAAGCCCATCTGCAGTGTTACTGCAGTCAGAGCAGGAGGTGGTGGGCTCTTTAGACAGAAAAGTCCGAAGTGCAGGGGCCCGCTGGGCCGGTTATATGGTTGAGCGGTTGTACCAAGGGCTCGATCCACCAGCTGTCGAGTTGGATGTCAGTCGGTGTTACAACCCTGTTGCTAGACCCTCAATCAAGCGTGACTCCACCTTCGTTCTGTGGAAAAACAGGCGCGGTTGACCGGTTGAAATGGGGAAAAGCTCCAGGGATCTGTGGCATCCATGCTGAACTTCTCAAGGCTGGTGCAAATGCTAGCACTTCTTGTCGTTCATGCAGTGCTCTGCTCTGTTGGGACACACAGCATCTCCACTGCTGGAAGAGGAGCGCTGGAAGGGAGGGTGATCGCCCAGAACTGCAACAAATGGCCGAGGGTGACGCAGCTGTCAGTGCCAGGCAAGGTCTTTGCTCGGATCATTCTTGTTGGGTTCGCCACCACTGCTTGAAGCACCCAGTCTCCAAGGACAGTCAGGCCTAATACATCAAGGAGGTCAAACGATTGACCGTTTCCTTTCTGTTCTATTGGTCCTTCACCAACAGAGATGAGCGTTTTTACAGCGGGAGGTTGCTTCGCGCCTTGTATGAATCTGCATAGCGTTGATTGCATTGAATCGGGCATGCCCTCTGGGAGGATTTTTGTGTTTTCGTGGCGGTGCCCCAAAACGACGATCTGATGTTACTTACTTACTCTCAGGTACTGAGGTGCTTTGAGATGTTGTGGTAGCCATCTCTGACTTATTTTCCAGTTTTATACTGGAGTTTATCGGGGTGTTCACTGGCTTTTCCGCTTTTTCAGTACCTGTTCTGGACTGGGATGTGGGGGCGGAATGTCCGAGAGAATTCAAACTGCGTTGCATCGTTTGGGATGTCAAGATCTTGACCTTTGATTCGCATGTGATGCAGTTTCGTCATCTCTTTGCGTAGACTTTAGAATCCTTTGGGGGAGCTCAGGTCACTGAATGAGATCAGACCGCTTGGGATTATGAGTCCTGAGTCAAACTAAGATCCAGGCTATTCAATGACCTCTTGTATGTTGCTGTCCAAGGTCCTGGCCTGTTGTGGTGGATTATTTTGAAGGTCATGCAGAGATTCACTTACGTTGGCAGTGATATTCATGTCTCTGCTGGCGTGAGCCAGAGGGCAACACGGCATGGGATCGGGCCTGGCGGGAGTGGATTCACTGGATCATGGGGGTGTGGCGCTTGCCAGTACCTGCGGAGGGCGTAGGTCCTGCGGTTCTTCAGGTCTTTCAGGTCCGAAGATCTGTGCTCTTTGGGTTGAGACTTGGACTCGTGACCAGGCTCTAGAAGACAGAGACTTAATTCCTTGGTACCAGGTATCTTCGAGAGATCCTTGGCTACCGGCTGGTCTGACTTTGTGATCAACGAAGTGGGTTGCTGAGGAGAACTCAAATGAGTTTGTTACCTGCTTAGTCGATAGTGATCAGTTGCAGCGTATTGACCATGTGGCTCACTTCTGACGCCTGTTCTTGACTCACCAGATTCTCCTCGAGCGAGGGGTCTCGTGAGTCGGAGGGAAGCCAAATGCGCCAACCATGTGCCTCGTAGGTTGCAGCTGCGTTGTCAGCATCTCAGGCGGAGGCAGTGAGCCAGGCATCTGTTGGGGTTGTCCAATTGGGTCCCTGGAAGTACCGCGGAAGTGGACGCAAGCGGACACACTGGGTCTGGCGCATCGCGCCTATTACCTGACCTGACTCAACCATGAGCACCAATGAGCCTTCAAAAGACCTTGGATAAAGACGTGGAAAAGACACAGATCAGGGGAGTGATTTTTACAATATTCAAGGGCCGTGAATATCCCTTGGAGCACAGTTAGACAATCCAATTAGAAGTGGAAGGCACTATGCGGAGCACCAAACCCTGGCCTAGAATCAGGCAGTCCCTCCCAACCGGAAGACAACAAAGGAGCACACTGATCAGACAGAGGCACCAAGAGGCCAAGGGCAACTATGAAACAGAGCACAGAAGCTTTATTGAAAGGACGTGCATGTGCAATGTTGGTCATGCGTGCATCGTGACAACAATATCGCCAAGCACTCCACAAGTCTGTTAAGGACAGAGCGGTGGCAAGAAGAAGCCACTTAACTCAAAAGCCCACCTGAGTCCTCTTCTCTTTTTTTTTAGATACCTTGTCGAGGCTCGTATGAGAGCTACACACACAACGCACATAAGGGGGGGCATGGAAGGGAGGAGGACGGGAGAGGGAAGGACAAATTAGTGCTGGAACAGAACATTTGGAGATCTGTGGAACGGAAAGAGGATGGGAACGGGAAATGGGAATAGAGCATGGACGATACAGAGACTTTCAGAGGAAAAGCATTGAGAATTTGAAGGAGTATGGGCTGGGTGGCATTATCGGGTGAGAAAAGATCGGGAATTGGGATGGGGGATAGATAATAAGAGGTGTGGTGAACAGCTGTTTTTGAAGGCCTGGAGGGAGAATGGAATGATTAGAGTTGAGGGGTTTATTCCCAAAGCAGGAAAAAAGAGGAATGAAAGAATGAAAGCTTTGAGAGTGATTTCGTGATTTTCGGTAGTATTACCAGAAAGGGGGTTGTTGAGGCGGACCTTTTGGCCGCCCTGCTGAAATGTGGTAGGGACAAATCGCGAGAGAGCAGAGGGTGGGGTGGGGACATTTCGTCATTGGCATCTCCTCATGCGGGAGATCGCAATGATCCGAAATGCACTTGGTTCATACAGAATGAAGCCAAGAAAGGTGGGAGGCAGGCACACCAGCCGAGGGAGCTACTCCATGCAGGCTGCCGACAAAAGCTTTGTAAGTGGTCAAGCGAGCTCACGGTGGGCGCAGGAAGGACCTTGCCACGACGAGAGATTCAGTCGGCCGACTGGCTTTGGAGTGCGGTTGGAAATGGGCTTTCCCAGGAAAGGTCATGGCAATAGTGAGACCCAGAGCTTGAAAGAAAGGACTTCTTCCAGAGGATTGTTGAGAAAGTCGATGGGGGTGGTTTTCTAAACGGTTCTTTATCGAAGGACATGAGTGAGAGTGTGGAATTCTGTCCAGATCGAAAAACATGTTCACGTGTGCGGACCAGTTTGTGATTTTATCCGATCCAGCAGTGAGCGAAGAAGCGGCTGCTGCCCGGGTCTCGTAGGATGGACGTGGTACGGCAGAGGGTGGAGCATCCAGCAAAAGAGATATAGAGGATTTTCCAGAGGGCTCGGAGAGACTCATTGAGAACCAGAAAAAGGAACGAGGGCCCAGAACGCTACCTTTGAAGAAACTCCAGCCTGGACAAGGCAAGGGGGGATGGAAGAACTCCATTTTAGGGACCACACACACGTTGACTGCGACAGCGATCGAGGAGTCTGCGAGCCATAGTGGCGATGGCTTGGAACCATAGCAAGCGGCGTTTGGTTGAGCAGGTCAGGGTGCAGACTGTCGTCAAAAGCAGTGATATTGTCCGGGATACGGCTCGGATGTTCTGTCTGGCAATTGAGGGCTTTCATCCATTGTTGGACAGCAGAAGCAGCTTATCCGGGTTAGTAGAGTGACCTGGTCTGAAACAAATTGATGATCAGAAATCAACGCCATTGGAGAGGAGGAAGGTTGAATGTCTGAAGCGAGATAGATTCATAACCTTGCTGATGCACTTGGGAGAGGCTGCATGTCTGCAGTTGCAGGGATCGTTTTGCACGCTTTTTTTTGTGCAGGGCAGTGATGTTTGCTGATTTCAGCGATGGAGATGGCTTGACAAATGAGAGGGTGAATAGAACAGAGAGAGGCGTGAAGCAAAGAGCAAAGCATGCTTTGAGGACACGTGGGCTGATGACCGTCTGGACGGTTGCGATCTGAGTCGAGGGTTTGACAGCAAGCGTCCACCTTGGTTTCACCTCCTTTTTTTTTTTTTTTTTTTTTTTTTTTTTTTTTTTTTTTTTTTTTTTTTTTTTTTCTTTTTTTTTTTTTTTTTTTTTTTTTTTTTTTTTTTTTTTTTTTTTTTTTTTTTTGGTTCGGGAGTCCTTCGGCATGGTTCGGAGGGCTCCCGCTTACTATTGGTGACATGCACCTCGAGTGGCACCCAGCCCAACGATGCACTCGGCATAGTTTTGTATTTAGAATGTGTAGCCCAACTTTCTCCGCTACCCCACGGGCTCTTACACGAGCCACACTGAACATTCGGGATCCCCTTACCAAACCTGGAATTGAACAAGAATTCATTGCAAGCCTTCCACTGAACCTTCCCATGCCCCTTCCTCGTTGTTCCGGTCTAGCCTTGGCTTGATGATGCGCTGACGAGCTGCGATTATTCTGAACGCTCACCCGGGCGTTCCGGGTGAGTGCGGTCGGAGATTTCAGCGCTTCTGTAGTGTGGTTCGCGCGGCGCGTGCGCTAGAACATATGGTGACGCTACGTGATGTTGCTCGATGGAGTCGACTTGTTTAGCGATGCAGAGGTTCGAGGGGGTGGGAGTATTTTTCCCGTGTGCGAGGGCTTTGTTTGGTGAAAGTGGGGATTAGTGAGTTGAGGTGAAGAGTAGGTGAGGTGCTGGTTGGGAATGCTCGTGCAGAATTTGAACGGAATGGCGCGCAAATTCCAGGGTCGTCTTTGCGGCAACGGGAAGATTCCGAAGGCACCAGGCAGCACTCGCGGTGTTCCTATTAAACCATGTGTTCATTGCAATTTGGCTACTGTGTTGCATGCTTGTTGTGAATTTATGGCGAAAAGGAAAGGGTTCGGTGGAGGTCAAAGTAGGTCACAAGAGATATTATAGGACCTAACTACGAGTCCCACGCAATGGCAATTCAGCCCATTCCCCCAAAGACATGAGGGAAGGACGACTACCGAAATACTCATTGACATAACTGCCTGGGGAATTTATGCATGTTTGAGGTACCATGCCTTTGAGCATCGTACGTTTTGCAGAACTTCAACAAATATACAACAATACTCAACTATTCTTCAGAAAAAATAATGAAATAAAGCATTCAAATTCTCCAGATTGCATACAAATGATATATAATTCAGTGAAGTCAATTATCATGTAGTAACCAAGATTGCCACAACTTGGCTCTTTCTGTCAGGAACTTATCTTGAGATTCCATTAACCGATCGTTCAACGTTCCCCAACCACGAGTATATAACAGTGAACACCATACGAAGCCTTGGATTGATGAGGAGGCTGCGGTATGCAGACACCGAGCTTGAGTCAGCAAGAACTCCGGTCAAAGTGTTATGTTTCATTAATGAACAAGTTTATTTATAGCCACATTTTCCTAGTTGCATATTTTTTTAAGATAAAGAACAATAACACATGTATCCCAAGAACAATCTTCATGTTTTACATAAAAAGGAACACTGAGTCTTTTAATACTTTCATTAATATTTGTATTTCCTCAATTAAATAACATTTACATCAATTAAAAATAAATTAAACATAGATTTATGAAAAGGCATTGCTGCTGACTCACTAGAGAATTTCCTATTACGATGAATCAACACTACTCTCCCAGCCTACAGCCAAGACCTGCTCTCATCTCCGTTCGTAGAGGGATAGGTGAGACGCGTAACTTCAAACCATTATCTATTCACACTGTTTACATAGTGGTCAATAAGTGAGAGTCTGGGATAAAACGATTCATCATCGGCAAGACACATGATTCTGGACCCATTGATCTGAATCTGATAAAACAAACACATTGATTCATCTGTTGAAAGGAACAATATTGTTTTTATCCAATGGGGGTTTATGTTCAGTTCTCATTCATTAGAGACTGACACTGCGATTTGGTCAAAGTGAACAATTTCTGTGACCTGAAGTTTGAGAATACACACTAATATTTCTCAATATCCATAAACTAAAACAGGAGGTCTTTCTGTGAAGAAATTGTTATCGCTTAAACACCCAAGTGATGAAACATATTAACATTTACAAGTATATAACAATCATCGGCTTTGTGCTTTATAATTAAATATTACCTTTGTGATAATTAATATTTTTGAAGCATTCATGTTAAGATTAACTTTGTGTTCCCATCGCTTATCATCGCTTTAATATAATTCCTCCGTTGTAATACCTCAAATCAATAGCGATAGTTACTGAGAGTATAATTTACATTGAACAAAAATAAAACAAGGAGGATTATAGCCAGTCCCCCTCCTTTTGGATGGTGCGCGAGATAACTTCTGTGTCATGTGAAGTGAAAATGTTTGAACAGCTTTTTTAAATCATTGCGACACGAGCTGACGGATTAATTGAGGTGTTTGCCCATTGCCAACATAATCGCCAATTGGAGCGCGTGATCGATTCAGGTTGACCATTAAACGTCTGAGGAATATAAACTGAATAACGAGCACAAATTATGTCCAAGGTTCCTCCTGATGATTTCATCTTTGTCTTTACTTATTCAGTTTCCTTCCTGATGACTGGAACGTTACAGTATTTGGTTCTTCAATTTGATTGATGTTTGTGAACATATCCCTAATGCGTGTATTGTCGATGTTGCTTCCCCAATGATAATGAGATTAAACGTAATAAGTAATAAACATAGGCATTGGCACGAATATGCTTATGTCTTCATTTTGAGTGAATTTTCATTATCATAACGATTAAATGATAAAGGTATAACATGCAGATATCACCATCACAATGATACATCAGCAGTTAATAGACAGACACAATCAAGTCATGAGATATGACCACACCTCACCCCATAAAACAATGTGGAGACTGACATTTGCATTTCAAGTGACCTATCTATGTTTGAATAAAGATCATAAACAGGTATAGATGAGAATATACAGGTATATATCAAGAGACAGAATAACTTGAAAGAGAGTACAAACGATCAGGAAAACTGGACCTGATCACATCTTCGTATCATTGTTTAACCACTGTTCAAATATAACTTGATATTCATGCACCACAATTTAATACCATTATAAACAAAATACTGTGACTGCACATCATCTCACACTTCTTCACAAATATATAGTTTGTGTGGCATTGCCCTTATTCATGATAACCAAAAAGAGTGAATAATTTGAAGGAAGGTTGTAATTTTTGAGTTTCTTGTATAAAAATGGATGAATTCCACTTTGGGTACGAGATCCTGACGATGTCGGTCTCGCTCGGATTGAAAAAAATGGTGTCGTGTAATGTGAAGACTTCAACATTGTAGTGAGAACCGCAAAATGCTATTCAATAAACCAGGGCTTACTTTCCCAAAGAACAATACTCGACTATAGATTGCCTGTCTCACCATGCGCTTTGGAATCTCAACCAAAGTTATACAAACAGTGTTTCACAGGAGGTTGATTCATCAATGTATCGTGTCGCCCCACGTTCTACGACTTCCTACCTGATGGCGATGCGTCAAACGGCAATGTCCCATTTCTGCCCGGCGGCATCTTTACTCGACTTTGAACGTTAAAGGATCCCAGATGATGGTCATCACCATGAACGTATATAGACGTGAGCCGTTGCTGGCTGCACGGTTTACCGTCGGCAAGTTCAAATTCCTTTCCCCAGCTACTGCACGGAAGTGCAAAGGGCAACACCTAATCCGCACAACCCTTTGCAAGTAATATGCTTCCGCAATCCGGACTGAGGTTTCTCGTTACTGGAGTTCGGACATCAGTCAGGGATTATGTATTTGTGCCACATGTTCGCTGTCCGCTTTGTTGGGCAGATTAGACCCCAGGTGATTATTCCCTTTCAGGCTAGAGGACTTCCCCGTGATAGGCGAAATCACCTCAGCTTCTCAGTCGAATGGTGTTCTTTCACTTTCGTACGATTTTAAAATCTGGATGATTATAATGTAACGCAGAGGTGCAGAAATGTGCTTCGCCTTAATAATTCTCCAGCAGTAATGAACCATAAAGCGCTTCAAAATCTCTCTCGTTCCTTAATTCCTT
>CM068952.1:129174472-129191350 GCA_035128595.1 Eptatretus atami | reverse complement strand
AGGAGCACGAAGTCGGGGCACCGCCGCGCAGCCACATTTGCGGCTCGTCACGAGGACGCGGGTAGGACCCGCCCGGTCTCGCGGGCCTGGCCTCTCCTTCAGGTCACGCGCACATATTGGCCTACGGGCCCCGTCTGCCCCCTTGTCTTTGAGGGTGGCCTTTTGAAAGGTACTATCCTAGAGCACTTACGAATAACTGACTAAACCTAAATGTTGTGTGCAAGAATTACCCAAATTCGTAACTATGTAAATATATAATATAATATAAATATATATATACATATACTCTTAATATTTATATTGTAATATATATAAGGCTGTTGCGAATTCGCAAGCCCGCCGGACCGTACGCGCGAACAGGCGCCACAGTGACTCGAATGGCGGCCGCTCGCCCACCGGACGACATTCTGTCGTGACCCTCCGGATAACGCCCGGAGCCAGTCAGGGTGGCCTTTACGCATCACCACGATGTGCCAATCGCCACCCGCGTGGGATAGGGTTGTTCGCGCACCCTAAGTACGCGCACGCGGATGGTAAACCGGGCGATCGCACCTCGCCGCAGGTCGACTCCGGACACGGGCCGCTTAAGGGTCGGCCGTGCTATCGGGATAACCGAGCGGTGTTATCGGCCTCAGACGTTTAATCATCGGGCTATCAAGCCCACTCTTTTACGAAGCAGGATGGAAGATTCAAAGACGAAGCGAAACGGGAACAACAGTTCAACACAAATGCACATTTATTCCACCGCCACACAAAGCACACATATAGCAGCAAAAGATCACGCATATACAGTAGACAAAAAGAAACAATGACGGCAGAGTTACTACCGAATACGGCACATACTCGGCAACACTTTATACAGTTCTACTTACAGACGGCGCCAACAACATTCTTCAAAGCAAAGAAAAGGCCACCCTCAAAGACAAGGGGGCAGACGGGGCCGTGGGCCAATATGTGCGCGTGACCTGAAGGAGAGGCCAGGCCCGCGAGACGGGGGGTCCTACCCGCGTCCTCGTGACGAGCCGCAAATGTCGCGCTGCGGCGGCGGTGCCCCACTTCGTGTGCTCCTGTCGCGGTTGTTGGCACGCTTGGAGTGGGCGTGAGGAACGGGGGGCCCCCTTTTTGCACTTCTCAGCGCGGGGAAAAGGGGGGGATTGTTGTGATGCTTGGGGAGGAGAATGCTGGCTGCTTGGGTCCGCGACGACATCACGCGACTCATAGCCGCGAACTCTCGTGCGCGCCCGCGGTCGCCGCTCCGCCCCCCTCGACCCGAGCTCCTTGGCCTCTTCCCACAGTTCTCCTCAGCCGACTGCAGAAACCACTCGATGCCTTCCCCACCGACTCGACTCGTTCTCCAACCCTCCAACTCCCTGACTACTGCCACATGCCAGAAACCACTCTTTGCTGTGCGCTCGACGCTTCTTATAGGCCGGCAGGAGAAAACCCAGTATGCAGAATTTCCGGATCAGGATAACTCGGGGCGGCGAGCCACGCTCGCCCATTGTCGGAGGAAAGGGGGTCGTGAATCTCTCCCTGATCCTAAATTTGCATATCGTCGATTTTCACACAGACGCGCCTGGAGGCGGGGCCAAGCGCCCCGCGCTTGCGTAATTTGACGATCGAGAAAGTGGCGCTTCGATAGCATTCCTGATCTCGAATTTCACCTCGACAAGGCGCTATTTGCACTCGCGGCTGGTGCGTAATCGCTGAAACGAGCCCAGGACAGCCCGACGCTCCAAGTGTTCACAGGGTGCTGCGCGGAAGGCGTAGAAGGAGAGGTGAGGTGGTGGAGGGTTTTTGGTGGTGCTTTGATGGTTCATGGTGCCAGTTTGGGAATTGGCAATGAATGCGATGATGTGGGAGCGAGTTGTGAAGGTAAAGGTCGTGGCGTTGGCTGTTGTTGTTGTTGTCTGAGGGTTGGAGCGTGGTTGCAAGTTGGTGACTGATGGTGGTTGCAAAGTAAAGGATAGAACAGAAAAACGCTTATTTCAAAGCGTCGCAACCCGAAGTAAATCAGCATAAATTCCTCTAAACAATCGGGGTTGGGGCTATAACTTACACATGTACTTAGAGATTATCTCACCTACGGGACCTGAATGGTGGTTTGGCTGAAGTTTCCACAGCCGTAACAATTATAATATATATAATATATATATATATATATATATAATATATACTATAATATATATAAACACGAGAGAGAGGAGAGAGAGAGATGGGGAGGAGGAGTGCCTCAATTTTAATGAGGAGGGGGAGGAGGAGGGGAAAGGAGTGAGAGAAAAGGGTGGGGGAGAGGAAAAAAAAAGACAGGTTCAGGGTGGAGGTGGGGTTAGCAAAGAGAATGATATGTGACGCTTAATGATTGAACACTTAAAAAAAATTAAAAAAGTGTCAGAATAGCTGAACATACAATGACACACAGATGCTTGTCAAGCAGTTTTTTTTTTGCGGCACACCGACAAAAACTTTGAAATTCATTCAATGAAAATTGTGGGAAAGATGAATCAACACAATCACTGGAAACATTGGAAGAACCGGCTCACTACACCTTCTGAATCCCATCGGGCATTAACATCGAAACAAAGCATGTGACCAGATATCATACTTAGGTGGCAAAAAAATGGAGAAGAAAGGCCATTGTTAATTGAGGTCTTAAACTGGTGATGTTTGGATCTATCGATGGCAGAAATTAGGAAATGAACGCAAATCCAAGACCTCAAGCATGTAAGTGAAAGATCTGGAAGCTGAAGAATCGCCAAAGTTGTACCAGTGATTACGAAGAACTTCATGGGAATGGTGCAAAAAAGTTATGTAGACGGATCAGACAAAACTTGGTGCACAGGTTGGGTGTGCGAACAAAGATAAGTGATTCGATTTTGGTGAAGATCCGAATCTCAGTTTCCAAGAAATTAAACTTATATAAAAAAGTGATTCTTCACATTGGAGATATCGGACAACAACTATACAGTTGCACAATATTTCATAAAGTTGTGGAGGGATTATGACAAAACTTGGTGGATTGCAGATACTTTAGTTATAATGTGCACCCAGGGTACAAATTACAAGTCATGCCGATCATTATGGCCAAGTCTGTGGGAAAGTGTACCTATCTGTAACTGGTAAAATTAAACTTCCGCCAACCCGAAGGTGAAGGGGGTTTATGTTTTCAGCGCCATTTCTGTCTTTGTGTACAGATATCTCTAAAACGTTAGGACGGATCCGGATGAAAATTTTGTGGACATGTCGTGTGGCGACAGAGGAGAACTGATGCGATTTTGGTGAAGAATCGATCCAGCATCCACGATACTGTGAACTTTTAAGTGATTTTTCACCAGTTGAGAGATAGGGCCAAAAACGATATATATAGCACATATCTCTAAAAAGTTGTGGACGGTTTCGGTGAAACTCGGTGACAAGTTGGGTGTCTCCACGGGAATTACTTGATTCAATTTTGGTGAAGAATGGGATCCGGATCTGAATAAAATTTTTAAAAGTGATTCTTCACCATTCGAGAGATCGGGCGAAACCCGATATTATAGCACTGATATCTCAAAAAAGTTGCAGACGGATTCGGATGAAACTCTTGTGGACAGGTTGGGTGTGTGACATTGAAGAAATTTGATTTCGATTTTTAATGAGATGCCATATCCGTATCGACTACTAGAATTTTTTGAGTGTTCTTCATCATTGAGATATAGGGCTGATAACCGATATCTAGGCCATGATATCTCAAATGGTTGTTGACGGATTCAGCCGAAACTTGTTGACAAGTTGGGTGTGACGCAAGGACAAATGATCTCGATTTGGGTAATGAGTCGATTCTGGATCTGGATACCAGGATTATTTAATTTTTTAAAGTGATTCTTACCAATTGAGAGATAGGGCCAAAAACCAATATAGTCATGTATGGCATGATTATTACAAAATGTATTGGCTTCGAATATGTTCTCTGGTCAGGCATTATGTGGGTGGTGGTACGTGCTGTTCGACTGCCTTATTGTTCCATTCTTAAGTTCTGGGGGAATAACCCGTCGCATACTTCTGGCGGATTTATCTCCGTCTTCACAGTGAAATAATGTTGGTCAGCTATCAGAGACAACCTTCAAAATGAAATGCATGGCAAATAGTAATCAAGTAACTGCAGAGCTATATCAGCTATTAGCATCATGGTGGGGTGGTTGTGAAAAATGTGCAAGTATGTTTACATGCTGTATAATGATATTTGAACACTTTCCTTTGGCAAAGTTGTTGGCATCTGGTTTGAAAAATGCCAACAGGATCTCAGGATTAAGAACTTTGCACAATATTCAAAACTTCCCCATAAATCTGAAGTATACAATAAACACTAGCGGAGGATCATCACACACTTTCTAAAAAAATGACAGGATGATTGCTCTGATTAATTTGGGCTGGTGCTGATGGTGACGATGGGGATGGGGTGAGTGAATCGTTGCGATAAAAATGATAATCCCTATTTTTATCTCATTGTGACAATCATTATTATGCTTATTCATAAACCCTTTCAGTATGCTGTTCGCTATCAAATGATTGGGATGGAGTGATTGCACTTCATTGTCCAGTCTACCAATCGCATCAGTCGCCTCCAAGAGGTAACGTTGAAATCATCCATAAGAACATAACAATTTGTCATTAGAGAGTTGCTTCAAAAGATGTTGACCCTATGATGTTTTATGAGATGAATGAACTCTGCAAACTGGGTTATCAAACCAGTTTCTTATCATGTGCCTTTGATGGCTTATGAGTAATGCTTCTGAGGGTGTTTGCCTTCGGTTTTGAAAGACGACTTCTTCGCTTAATTTACTCTTTTGATAAATTTTAACTCTTTGGTGTAAGATTGGATATACTGATTGGATAGCGGGTCGGGCGTGTGGGATGAAGTCCACCGGATGCCACCTTTGATACATACATAAATCCTGCAATGCACATGTTTTTCCAATGTTCTGTTAATGGCATTCATACATCAGTAAAATGACAGTTGTGTGTTTGAAACTGTAGCAAACAGACAATTCCATGATGTGGAAGAGACATTTCATGCTGTAAGTCCTTCATTTTTGTTGTAACTGTCGCCCTGATTTTCACGGTAGGATATGTTCATGAAGCAATGCCGCGAATGTGGAATCCGGAATGTGGTAAGTTGGTACAAAGACACTGGATGTAATTCTTTTTTTCTTTTTCAAGAGAAAAAAGTGGGATAGGTTCCTGGTGTGGGTGATCAATGAGGGAAAATTCCAAAATGACCTTTGAAAAACGCGCAAAATAGAACCTGCAAATACTGAACACAGGCTGCAAAAGTGAGTAACAGGTACATTTTATAAAGCGGCGAATATAGCGGCTCGTGAATAGCAAAATAGCGGGTCGGACAGTATTTATTTTTGAAAAAGTCCAAATCTGGCAGTTTATAGTTGGTCAGGAATTGAAACTCAATTGAAACAGCTCAAAACTAGAAAGGCATCTCGGACGAGCATATACCTCCGCCACGCAATGCCTGATTCCATGCGAACATATCGGGCCAATATATTTTTGAAATCTCCTGCTATTTCAGTACTACTCGTTTTTGGCCCTAATCTTCAATGGTGAGGGAATCACTTAATAATTAAATAACTCTGCGTATTCCAGATTCGGACTTCCTCAAATCGAAGTCAATCGTCTTCTCACACCATATAACCTGTCCACCAAGTTTCATCCGAATCCCGTCCCACAACTTTAATGAGACTATTCTGCGAATATATTATTTAGCCTTTCTCTCAATGGTGAAGAATCACTTAAAAAATTCCAGTAGTCAGAATCCGGATCTCAACAAAATCTAATCAGTTCATCTTGTCACAACACACACAACCTGCCCAAACTTCGAAGGTTTCATCGTATCCATTGCACAACTTTTGAGAATCTTGCACACATGACAGACAGACATAAGAAACAAACCGAGGCAGAAGAGGCTGAAATGCATGAACCTCCTTCACCTTTCGGTGGCCAGAAGGTAATTATTGAGTATGCTCCCCCTGAGTTATATCCTTTCCAGCCAACCATTAACAAACCCTTTTACATTAGCTCCTCTTTTACCTTTGGCGAGTCACAACTTACCTTTCGCTGTCAATCCTGGCTTTGATTCCACACCTGCTCTATAAGAATGTTGGACTGGTGCTTCAATTCAGACGGGAAGCAAGTTGGTTTCAATAATTGGTAAGATGAGAGCAATAACTCCGAATCACCTTCAGTCGATCGTCAAACCTATCCCGTTCTTGAAAGACGGGCCCATAATACTTTCTCCAGCCGACTTCCACAAAAGAATGTGGGAACAATAGGCCCGTTCAAGGGGAATAGTAATACATTTCCTGTGAATCCAAAAAAAGAATATGTTTAATGGAGGGTTTTATGAAAATGCGTAAATTGTTATTTTCCGCTCAATCCCTTTCACAGCAAACCGTCTCACCATAAATTAACCTTTCTTGTGTGCTTCCTATTCCAGCCATCATTCCAACTCCAGAGTACCGTGTGTGGGACACAGAATGCAAAAACACTCTTCAACAAAAGAATAAATCTCGTCCAACTATGCATGGAGACAAATTATGTGAATTGGTTTGATGAATATATTTGTTTAATATGCCCCAAAACTGGGTTTATTTCTGGGCTGCTAGTTACCATGACAACAAAGAGAAGTACAGAAGGTAAACATCCAAAATTTTGGAAGTTATTGTAATCAGTATACTAACGAATGTTAACATGGTTAAAGTGGCAATGTAGTAAATTGATCCATTTGTTGCATACTTACAGTTTTGATACTGACATTCATGACCCCTGTTGCCCCTTAATGAGGTTGGAAGTTCAGGTTTATTACCTCTAACAGCAGGTGGACGAGGTTGTGTTTTCAACGTCCTCTGTTTGTTTGTCTGTGAACAGGATATCTCAAAAAGTTGTGGACAAATTCGGATGAATATTTGTGCATAGGTTGGGTGCATGATAAAGGCCAAACGATTTGATAGATTTTGGTGAAGATCCTGATCCGAATAATTTTTAAGTGATTCTTTACCATTGCGCGGATTGGCCACAAAACAATACATTGCACAATTTCCAAATAAAGTGTGTACGGATTATGACAAACATATGTGGGCCGCGATTCGATTTTGGTTCAGGTACGGATCCAGATCCAACCTATCAGTGGGATACAAAATGAAAAACCGTTCAGTGCCTGCAGAGGTATCTCCTCGACCTGATGCCATTGTAGTTGATTGGTATGATGAGATCAGTTGATTGTTGACGTGGCCTTAGAAGATAAAATTGTGATGTCTGGTTTGTGCAAACTAGGAAGCGAAGTTTATTGTATAGCAAGGTCCGAGCTCATGGAAGAGCTAGAGCGAATGGCAAAGGACCAAGAATGGATAAATAATAAACATCAACAAGCAGGCAAAAAGGGAGTGTGAAAGGCCAGAATAAGGGAAGGGGGAAAGGTACACATGGTGTGAAAAAGCTCCCACAACCTGTGTGTGTTAATGAAGAAAGAATATAGAATAATGATGTAAGAATCGCCTCTGCTGAGAAGAAGGGTAAGGAGGGGGAGAGGAGGACAGAGAGTTGGGATGGTGGGGTGGTTAGGACTTGGGGTGGGGTAATTCGAAGACCTGGAGTGTAGGAAGTGGAGAGATGGGATTGAAGCCCATGGGTTGGGGTTGGGAGGGGGTGGATATGAACATGTGGTGGGAGGGAGAGATGAGCTTTGGGAGGGGGTTGAATTTAATTCAAGCAAACATCTTTAGGGAACACATGAGCTAAACAAAAAGGCATTCGGTAGGCAGCATCTCCATCACAAGGATCTGAACAGTTAGCGTATTGTTATCGCCACTGATAGGTCCGGATCTGGATCCGGACTTGAACCAAAATCGAAACAGTCTGTTCTTGTCACACACACACACACACTATCTACCTCGTTTGTCAATAAATCGCATCCACAACGTTTTGAAAATATCATCCCCCATGTCGATTTGGCCCTAATGGTGAGAATCACTTAAAATATAAAAAATAAGAAATTATCGATCCGGATTCAGCTCTCACCTTCAACGCAAAATCGAATCGATGCAATCCTTGTCACACAGCCCAATCCTGTCCAACAAGTTCATCTCTGAATCGTCCTGACTTTTTGAAATAGCTGCCACAGACAGACAGACAGACAAACAAAGAGGGGTGAAAAACATATACCTTCGGGGCGAGGTGACAATATGATCGCCACGATATATTCAACATTTTCTTTTTGATAACATTCATGAATCGGCATTTAGCATTATGTAAATTTCGCCGTGGGTATCTAACAAATTTGAAAAATAAGTCTGCTAGTCGAGTCCACATTCCCAATTTCTTGGCCCTATTAGGACGTTTACTGGAAATGCCTAGGCGCTGGCCAACAGGTTTTCCAGGTTACTGTAATGAATCAACGTACCATTACCGACACATTGTGGTGCTGCTGACACCAAAACCTATATCGTAGGAACAAAGGCAGTGCAGAAGTAAACAAGAACTTTATTGGTAACGACTTGTATAACACACTCAAGTGATGTTTCCTCTAGGTAAATACACCACGTGTCCCTTTTCCAGCTTTTGTTCTCTTTGTCAAGCTTGTGAATAGATTCCTCCTTAGTGGGCAACTAGCTAATATAGCATAACAATGTGCATTTTGTGAGGAATAGACAAATTTGCAGCAACTAAGTTAGCCTTAACATATTATGAACATGATTTGATATTGGCCCAACTTCAATTTTTGATTTGGCATGTGGAAAATGGCTGCCACAGCCATCGCGGCTGAATTTGACGATGCCAATATACTAAATCTGTCATTAATATGTATGGCTAATCTAAGTTTGCCAGCTACTTGGTGGCGTTTCCTCACCAACATAGCATTCTAAAAAAATTTGTGCATAATAGGTTGCTAAAAAGCGCATGTGGGTGTCCCCCAAGGTGGTTTAGTCTTCCCACAACTCCTAATATACTATTCTCTCAAGGCAACGATGAAAATTGGATTATGACAAACCACCTTGGGGACCAACAAACCGATCACCTGCAGATTTTAAAGTCGTCTTCTGATTCTTAATTTTCATATATATATATTTATATATATAATATATATATATATAATAATAATATATATATATATATAATATATTAATGATCATTATCATCTCGTAGGCAGCCTCTAGTTGCTGGTTGCATCATTGCTGGAACGTAAGTGTGCCACGATGCAGTGCCCTGTTCCCAGTATGTTGATGACTCATTGTTGCCGACCATGGAAGGATGACAGACTGAGTCAACCCACCTGAATTGTCATTTAACGGCCACAAACAGGGCTCAAACTCAAGACCCCTAAGATCTTAAGCCAGCCACCTAACCATAAGGCCAACACCAGGTTAATGATATTTAATGATCATAATTCATCACAATGAAATAATCTATTCATTTTGCTAACCTGGCTCATTAATGTAGTACTTCATTTTGTAATTACATGGGCAACAATCTGATCATGCAATGCAGTTTATGAGGGATATGGAATATTCATTCCCAATTCTGGGAATTCCATTATTTTCGATCAACTTTACGATGGCGCTTTCGGTGCTGCAAGCAGGAAGGTGTGAATTTAACATTCCTGCAAATGGACAGGCTTTGTGAACAATTGGGAGCATGCCGCTTTGCCTGTCGACCTCGAGCAATGAATTCCTGGACCGAGTGAACAGCATTCACAATAACCGCAGAGAGTGAGTTTGGAAAGTATTGTATTAATAATCTATACTCATAAATGGCAGTGTGTGTGTGTGGTCGGTGTGTGTGTCCTCCATAATCTACAAAACCATAAAACCTAGCAGCCTGAAAATTTGGCAGCAAACTAAGAAAACTCCAACTAATGGCAAGAGTGAAAATGGAGTTTTGGGTTCATTAAAACACCCCTTTTGGAGATAATTATGGCCTTATTTAATTATATTCTTTCACAAAAAACCTCCCCCAAACAATATTAGCGATCCTCGGCCACTCGCTCTCAGGGGGGGGGGGGGGGGGGGGGGGGGGGGGGGGGGGGGGGGGGGGGGGGGGGGGGGGGGGGGGGGGGGGGGGGGGGGGGGGGGGGGGGGGGGGGGGGGGGGGGGGGGGGGGGGGGGGGGGTCTTAAAGCGTTTCCTCTGTAACCTCGCTGGGTTTTGAAGCCCGCCATGTTTTTTGGCCTGCTCAACATGCCTTGACTTGGTAAAGGCCGCACGATTTTCTCAAACGAGAAAGTTTTTTTTTCTCACTTCCTCACTCACTATAAATCGAATGCCTGTTCATCTAGCTATATAATTCGTTGTGTAGCATTGCTTTTGTAAGTGCCTGTAGTTTTCAAAATTAGAGCTTGGAGTGATGTTCATCCATTATATAACAATTTTCATGAATCTAACTATCAAGGAATAATTCAAGTATTTAAAATGAAAATATAATCTTCGATTTTGAGAACGGATATCATCCAGAATTAACAAGTGTTGGCATCGTGTTGTGAAATCTGATAATTTTAAAGGGAACAAGTGCATGCCCGTAATGCGTTGGGCGCGTACGTGCAAACCCTCCCCCCCACCCCCGCAAACAAACTCAAATCGCGTGCAGAAAACAACAACCACACAAGCCGTTCCTTCGTCTTTCACGTGCCGTACGTGCGTGGCTGTATGTGAAAAAAATATATATATATTATTTAAAACTCGCTTGCCCAAAACAACCACACATGGCCCGTCCTTCGCTCTCGCGTGGCCGTTACGTGCGTGGCCTATACTGTGCGCGTGTCCGTACGTGCATGGCCGTACGTGCGTGGCCGTACCTATCAAAACAAATAAATAAAAACTTTCAAACCCGTGCCAAAACAACAACCACACAGAGCCCGTTCCTTCGTCTCTCGCGTGGCCCAATCATGTGCAGGCGACATTGCAAAAAAAAACAAACTTTCAAAACAACCACAACAGCCATTCCTTCGCTCTATAAACTGACGACTGGATTGGGGCATTGTGTTATCTATAAATGCGGATAGAGAATCGATGAAATTATTAGAATACAGTGTCATCACAGTCCAAAAGTAGTGCGTGCCGTACGGAATTTCACGTCATTTCCACGAATTATCGCTTGCCTTGAAGTAACAATTTTCGCTGTGATACTTACACAGCAGAGTTAATTAAAATCAAGTTTACCTCCCTGTCTTTGCTTGCCAATGACAATTCGCTGCATTTACCATTGGCACTCCTACTCCAACGGTAACTAAGGCACCGATCGATCCCCATCGTAACAAAGCACGGCCGTGACGCATCGTCGGCCGGCCGTGCACCGCTAACGCAGCCACGCCCATGCAGCAACGTGTCCTGTGATTGGTAACTAAATTGGCGCATCGGCCACGCCTACGCACACACGTGTCCTGTCATAGGTTGGTAATAAATGGCCAATACTTGGGAATTCACTTGTCCGATTAATATCAAATCTTGAAAAGGCACATACTGCAGGTCCCCAGCAATATATGCTGGCAAGTTTCAATTAGATAGACGCAGTGGTTTTGGAAATCAGCGATCACAAGACACACAGACACACAGACACACAGACACACAGACACACAGACACACATCAGAACAAACACAGATTGCTGGAATATAGATAGATGAAATGAGGTCAATGGATGACAAATGAAGGGGTTTGATATGCAAGACTGCAGAGCAATGATGTAAGGAAACCCGTTCGTTGTGAATCTTTTTACCACCAAATTGAGATTATTTGTTGGCAAGCATGTTGAGTAGAGCTGAATCCTTAACACTTCCAAAGGCCACACTACACCGTTTTAACAATGGAAAACAAAAAAGCAAGTGTGCACTTTTTTGAAAAATTATTTTTCGGAACATTTTTCTTGCAATAAATAAATAAAAGATAAAAAATTGTCTCCATATACAACCGTATCTCGTTAGCACCTCTGTCAGTGAAACAACATCGCTGAGGAAACGGCACTTCTTCTTTGTTCCTCGTCCAGGCAAGAATACGGAAGGCTGCGATCTCCAACGTTTAATGGCCATTATTCAATTAGCGCAACGTATTTTGCCTTTTCGCAAGGAAAAACACGAAGAGAAGAGAAGAGAAGAGAAGAGGAAGAAACACGTAATGGCGAACGCGGCGAGTTTCTCTTCCCCATGCGACCACGGCTACGCAGGGCAACGTTCCTGTCATGGTTGGTAAAGTAAATGGCATAAACTTGGGAAGCACTCTCCGATTAATATCAAACCTTGAAAAAGGCACATACTCAGGTCCCAGGCTATATATCTGGCAAGTTTCAAATAGATTGGACAGTGGTTGTCGAGAAATGGCGGTCATCACAACACACACACAGATTGCTGGAATTATAGATAGATAACGAAGTCTTATAACTCCCGCCAATATACCCATTTACTTCAAGCAAGGAAGACTATGTTCCCCCGTCTTGTTCTTACACCACACACACAACACACACACAGCACACACACACACATCATCACACACACACACACGAAAAATGTAAATTCCAAAGCATTAAACTAACTTTTCCTTCTGTTTGAAAATTATAATTGAGTATAACAAAAAATTTCGGAACGTAACAAATTAACAAGCTTCATTGAGCTATATGAACTTAATGCATTCACGCTTCGAATCCTCGTGCTCCGTCCCCCAGAGGGACTGTCCGATCTATCGTGTCTGTCAGTATCTGTGTACATGATTTATTATCGGAGTTTTGAAGAGTGCTCTGCAGAGAATCATAGAGCAAATGGGTAAAAAAAAAGAACGGACGTTCAAAAAAAAGTTATAAATGTTTTGCGCGGACAAACGAACCGATATACCCAATACGTGGAGAACGAGCAGGCCAAAATGGCGGATTTAATAGATTCATTTATTTCATTAACTGCGTGGCATGCACGGTAAAGATTGGCTTTAAAAGTTTAAAGGGATCCTTTCCGTGTGGGCATGGCGACAGCCTGGGCAACGTTCCTTATCAAACCATTGAATTGGAGTGCTTAAGCCACTTGCGAGCAGCCCATTGTTGATAGCGGTACCACGCGATGGCATTCTGAGCGAATGTTCAGCTCACTGTGTGACGCTTTTGCCGTGCAAACGTCATGTCAGAGCGATGGTTCGTGCACGCACCTCTGAGCGAGTGGTTCGTGCACTCGTCACCCGTAGCGAGTGGTTCGTGCACCGTCACCACTGAGCGAGTGTTCTGTGCTCCGTCACCCTGAGCGAGTGGTCGTGGCTCAGTCACCTGAGCGAGTGGTTCGTAGCTCCGTCACCCGAGCGATGGTTCGGCTCCGTCAACCCTGAGCGAGTGTTCGGCTCTGTCACCCTGAGCGAGTGCTTCGTGGGCTCCTCACCCTGAGCGATGGTTCGTGCTTCTGTCACCCCCCCCTGAGCGAGTGGTTCGTGCTCCGTCACCCTGAGCGAGTGGTTCAGTGCTTCCGTCACCCTGAGCGTAGTGGTTGCGTGCTCCGTCAACCCTGAGTGAGTGGTTCGTGCTCCGTCACCTGGCGTATGTGGTAGCTCGTCAGCTCAGCGATGGTTCGTGTTCTCCGTCACTCCTAGCGAGTGTCGTGCTCCGTCACCGCTGAGCGAGTGGTTCGTGCTCCGTCACCCTGAGCGATGGTTCTGCTCCGTCACCACTGAGCGAGTGGTTCGTTCTCCCTCACCCTGAGCGAGTGGTTGCGTGGCTCTGTCACCTGAGCGATGTGGTTCGTGCTCTGCGTCACCCTGAGCGAGTGGTTCGTGCTCCGTCACCCTGAGTCGAGTGTTCGTGCTCTGTCACCCTGAGCGAGTGTTCGTGGCTCCGTCACCTCTGAGCGAGTGGTTCGGTGCTCCGTCACTCTGAGCGAGTGTTCGTGCTCCGTCACCCTGAGCGAGTGGTTCGTGCTCCGTCACCCTGAGCGAGTGGTTCGTTGCTCCTCACGCTGAGCGAGTGGTTCGTGCCCGTCACCCTGAGCGAGTGGTTCGGCACTGTCACGCTCAGTCGTAGTGGTTCGTGCTCCGTCACCCTGAGTGAGTGGTTCGTGCTCCGTCCACCCTGAAGCGAGTGGTTCGTCTCCGTACCCTGAGCGAGTGGTTCGTGCTCCGCACCCTGAGGGAGTGGTTCGTGCTCCGTCACCCTAGCGAGTGGTTCGTGCACCGTTCACCTGATGGGAGTGGTTCGGTGCTCCGCACCTGAGCGGTGGTTCGTGCTCCGCACCTCGAGCGAATGGTTCGTGCTCCGTGCACCCTGAGCGTGAGGGTTCCTGGCTCAGCTCACCCTGGAGCGAGTGGTCGTGCTCCGTCACCCTGAGCGAGTGGTTCGTGCTCCGTCACCCTGGAGCGAGTGGTTCGTGCCCGTCACCCTGACGAGTGGTTCGTGCTACCGTCACCTCAGCGAGTGGTTCGTGCACGTCACCTCAGCGAGTGGTTCGTGCTCCGTCACCCTGAAGCGAGTGGGTTTCGTGCTCCGTCACCCTGAGCGAAGTGGTTCGTCTCCGTCACCCCTGAGCGAGTGGTTTCGTCTCGCGTCACACCTGAGCGATGTGGTTCGTGCTCCGTCACTCCTGAGCGGAATGGTTCGTGCTCCGTCACCCTGATGCCGAGTGGTTCGTGCTTCCGTCACCCTGAGCGATGTGGTTCGTGCTCAGTCATCCCTGAGCGAGTGGTTCTTGCTCCGTCACCCTGGCGAGTGGTTCGTCTCCATCACCCTGAGCGAGTGGTTCGTAGCACCGTCACGCCACGAGGTGGTTCGTTGGCTCTGTCACCTCTGAGCGAGTGGTTCGTGCTCCGTCGACCTCTGAGCGAGTGCTTCGTGCTCCGTCCCCTGAGCGAGTGGTTCGTGCACCTTCAACCTGAACGTATGGTTTCGTGCACCGTCACCCTGAGCGAGTGGTTCGGGTGCAGCAGTCCACGCCTGAGCGAGTGGTTGTTCGTGCACAGTCACCCTGAGCGAGGTGGTTCGTGCACCGTCACCCTGAGCGAAGTGGTCCGTGCATGCCTCACCCTGAGCGAGTGGTTCCGTGCACCGTCACCCTGAGCGAGTTGGTTCGTGCACCGTCACTCCCTGAGCCGAGTGGTTCGTGACGCGCACCCCCGAGCGAGGTGGTTCGTGCACCGTCGACCCTGAGCTGAGTGGTTCATGCGGCACCGCACCTGAGACGCAGTGTTCGTGCACCGTCACCCTGTAGGCGAGTGTTCGTGCACGTCACGCCTGAGCGAGTGGTTCGTGTACCGTCACCCTGAGCGAGTGGTTTCTTGCACTGTCAACCCTGAGGCCGAGTGTTCTTGCTCCGTCACCCTAAGCGATGTAGTTCGTGCACAGTCACCCTGAGCGATGGTTACTCGGCACCTTCACCCTGTGTCGAGTGGTTTCGTGCACCGTCACCGCTGAGTGCGTGGGTTCGTGCACCGTCACCTGAGTGAGTGGTTCGTGCACCGTCACTTCTGGCGAGTGTTCGTGCACCTCACCCTGAGCGAGTGGGTATCGTGCACCGTGCACCGTCACCCTGAGCGAGTGGTTCGTGCACTCGTGCACCGTCACCCTGAGCGAGTGGTCCTGCACCGTCACCCTGAGCGAGTGGTTCGTGCTCCGTCACCCTGACGAGTGGTTCGTGCTCCGTCAACCCTGAGCGAGTGGTTCGTGCTCCGTCCCCTGAGCGAGTGGTTCATGCTCCGTCACCCTGAGTGAGAGGTTCGTGCTCCGCATCCCTGAGTCGAGGGGTTCGTGCTCAGTCACGCCTTGGCGAAATGGTATCGTGGCTCCGTCACCGCTGAGCGAGTGGTTCGTGCTCCGGTCATTTCTGATGAGTTGTGAATACACACAATTGCAAGCATTTTGCTTGTATTGACGTGTTTTCTGAATTACCGGCCAAATTTTTTTTTCTACCCATCACATGCAAGCTACTGTATAAAGAATAAACCATTCCATCCAATACTCCTTGCAGAGCGCTGGGCTGGCCTTAAAGGCAGTCTCCTTAGCTGTTGGAGCACAATCCTGGATGGGTCACCACTCTGACGGCCAGGATACCAGCAAGCTCGTAAGTATTTTGCCGACGCTCGGAAGGATGATCAGGCTGTCAACCGCCACCTGATATTAATTTAACAGCCAAGCAGGATTTGACTCAGTGACCATAGGATCCCAAGCCCACCACTCTTCACATAAGGCCACACCAGGCATATAAACAATAATGTTTGTGAACATATTCCCGAAACTTCTAAATAAATGAAACTAGCGATACCCTGGTGCACATGCACGGATTAGCAAGTACAACATAGCTGGTAGCAGACGACCAGACCTTAACACGGGGAATTGACAAAAAATACGCTATTGTTGCATAAATCGGCAAGGGTATTATGGATACCGCCAAGACTTAAACCAAACATTGTCGGCATGTGCCGCTAAGTGCCACAGCATTTCATGAGGGATCGTGTGAGTGGCGAGCCCGAGTTTTAGTGTGCAAGCTTGGTATTTATAATATGGATGTAATTTTTGGTGAAAGCACTTCAGGTTTCCGGTTGTATCTGGTAAGTGCTGTTAATTGGTAATCACGATCTTACCCAACCGCTGATTCTCAGAAAATATTAGCTATGTCGGACCAAGCGTGCGCCGCGCGTGTGTGTGTGTGTGTGTGTTGTGTGTTGTGTGTGTGTGTGTGTGTGTGGTGTGGTGTGTGTGTGTGTGTGGCGCGCCACTGCCGTTTCCATTAAAAGCTAACATGTTCGTTTTAATTCCTCCACTCTGCCACCCCTCTCTCTCTTTATTTCTCTTTGTCCATCCTTGCCTGCCCCCTCCCAAATACATATGCATAGGCACCGTATCTGCCTCCGCACATCTCCTCTTTCACTGTCCCTATCCCCCTCTCTC
>CM068952.1:129150686-129170862 GCA_035128595.1 Eptatretus atami | reverse complement strand
ATGCGTTTGATGAAAGTGATTGTGATTCTGGGGGCATCATGTTTGATGAGCTGCCCTGGGGGCAGCGCTCGCAGAGTGCGCGAGCGATCCGAACCCAGGCCGGAGCTCGAGCCTGTGTGAACCTTTGGATTGGTGATTGTACCAGTTTACATACAATACAGACGGTAACGAGTGCGTTATATATATCCTAGTTATTTTTATACTGAAATTAAAAATATTTATGACACAGTTCGGAATATACTCAGTACGTGATTCCTCTTGTTTGTCCCTCATGACTCGAATTGAATTCGTCCAGGTGAGGCTGTTCGGATTGCAAAAAGTTCGATCCCAAACATATTTTCCAATAAGAAATAATGGAGTGAATTAATCTGTTCCTGGACCCCAAGAAAAACCCACTTTCAAGACACTATTCAACTGAAATTTCCCATGTTTAAGGTAAAATAAGATGAGTAAATGACCTCGGGCGGTTGTATTGTATGTTAAACTGGTACAATCACCGCAAATCCAAAGGTTCACACAGGCTCGAGCCCGCCTGGGTTCGGATCGCCTCTGCGCACTCGTGCGAGCGCTGTCTCCCAGGGCAGCTCATCAAACATGATGCCCGCAGAATCCACAATCACTTTCATCAAACGCATCGGGTGATCAGGTAATTCATGGATATTTCCAAATTACAACCGGTTTTTCTGTGTGAAATTAAATCCTTGCCCGACGTCCGTCACACCATCGTGGTCGGATTGCTTTTTGATTATTAAAACACAAGATGAGTAAGATAAAAAAAAAACAGAAGAACGCACATCAAGTAAAGTATAAACGAGGTAATAAGTAGCGATCAACACGACGAGAGCTGCTTTCACGAGTACTGATCCAACCGGCGAACTGAATGAACAAAGCGCTGAAGATGCGCGTCGAGAACAGGTGGGGGAAGACGCCGTTGAACGAGACAATGAACGCTCGTTGTGTTCGGTTTTTTAGAAATGTATTCGTTTTACGGGCAAAATTCATTTATGTCATTAGATAAGAGACTACGGGCAACGCGCACGAAGAATCGCAGCCCACCCGTACGCAGCCGGACGTACGGTCGTAAACGGGAACACAAGCTCCATACAACTACTGGCATGTCGAACTTTGCTACGGCAACGTAGAAATGAAAAAAGTTATAACTCGCGTATAATTCCACGGCGACCCCTACGGCCTGTAAAAATAGCCAAACGGCGTAGGGCCACCTGCAGACAACTTGCGGCCGCCGCACGTTTCTGTCAATTCAGAGGGCGTACGCGCCCGTAGAGCAATGTGACTAGCCTTTACAGCACACAAAGCACTTAAAAGTTTCGCTACTTATTAGACGGGCCCACGGACACATCAGACCCGGACGACAACATGCACACGCGCCACCGTCACCCAATAAGATTGGCTGCTGATGCCTTTGCATCGACGGACTCTCAGCTCTAGAGTGGACAGTATGAGCTGACAACCCAAGGACCTATCTCGAACCTCTCCGACTTCTGTGGTCTTTCAAGCTGTTCGACCCGGCGTCCAGCGAGGAGCGAGCGGGATCCAATCGCCCGTGAGCCGCAATCCATTCCGAGCTCCAGCTAATCCTCTCGCATCTTCCGAACACCGTGCTGTGAGACAGGCGCCCGATCCTTCCCGTCGACTGCAGTCCAGGCTATCTCGGAGATCACCTCCCAAGATGAGGCCAGATGAGTCGCACCAAGCCGGGAACCAAGCGGAGAACAAAGAGCCCACGACCCAAGAAGAGCTAGCCGAGAACCACGCCTCAACTCTCTTCGACGAAACCAAGCCAGAGCCCAAAAAAAACGAACCGAGCCAAGAGACCCGAAGGCCTGCTAAAAAGCCAAGCCGAAGCAAAAAACCCTTCAAAACCTCCACCTCGCCAACAGAACCGAAGCTCAATGAACAAAAGTCTGCAACCCTGCCAAGGCAGAACAAAGCACTGCTAAAAAGCCAAGCGAAGCAAACAGCCTCTCAACAAAGTCTCCTCCCATAAACCAAGCCAAGCAGAACCCGGAAGCGCTACTGAAACAACCAAAGCAGAGAAATCTCTTCCTTATCCTCTCGCCCTGGGTGACTCATCCCCCCTGACCGCACAACGCGGTGGGAGGAGTTGTTTTACGGTCCGTGATTCAGACGGAAAGGCTTCTTCTTCCTCTTCGCAGAAGAGAGGGAAGGCGGGTCTCCATTGTTTTGTGATCGCTCCCTAACTATTAAATTGGAATCTGCCAGCACACTTAATCGCATTTCTGCCCATTGACAATGGAAGGTGACTATCTAGGGGAACAAGCACTTATCGACATTAAACTGACTAAGAACACTAAATGTTTGTGTCAATCGAATTCCCAAAATTTCGTAACTATGATATATTATATATTATATAATTTATATGATATAATTTAACATATACAGGACACATATTAGTATATATATCATATTGTATATATACTATATACTGACTGTTGCGATATTCGCCCCGCCGGCGTCGCGAACGGCAGGTGACTCGAATCGCGGCCGTCCCACGGAGGACAATTCTGTCGCTTGACCCTCTCGGAAAAAGTAACGCCGGAGCTAGTCACGGGTGGGGCCTGTTCGGCCTCCCTACTATCGTGCCAATCGTCCACCCGCGTGGGATAGGGTTTGTCGCCAAAGCTCGAGCCTACCCAAGACCACGCGGAATGGTAAAGCCGGGCGATCGACACCTCGCCGCATGTCGACTTTTCCGGGGAAACGGCGAAAAAAGGGCCCGCTTTTTTTTGGCCGGCCCGTTCCGTACTATCGGATTAAACCGAGCGGTGGTTATCGTCGCTCGACATGGTTCCGTTAATATCGGGCGTAATTAGCCCACTACCGACCTTTACGTAAGAGCGATGAGATTCAATTAAAGAAAAGACGAAGCGAAACGGGAAAAAGGTCACACAAGCACATTGTACCCGGCCCACGGAAAGCACACATATACAGTCCAAAATGCACCGTTATAGCAGTGAACAAAAGAAACATGACGCGAGTTACTACCGAATAGCGTTACAACACGGCAACACTTGGTAAGTTCTACTCACAGACGGCGCCAACAACATCATTTCGAAAGCAAAGGAAAAGGCCACCCTCAAACAGGGGGCAGACTGGGGCCGTAGGCCAAATGTGGCGCCGTGACTGAAGGAGAGGCCAGGCCCGCGAGACAGGGCCAGGTCCTACCCGCGTCTCGTGACGAGCCGAATCGTGGCTGCGCGCGGTGCCCCGGACTTCTGCTCCTCGCGGGTTTTCGTTGCACCGCTTTGGAGTGGGGGGAACGGGGCCCCCTTTTTGCAACTATCTCGCGCGGGGGAAAAGGGGACTGTGATGCCCTGGGGGAGGAGAATGGCTGCTGGCTGGTCCCGCTACGAGCGATCCCACCGCGACCTCGTCGCCGAACGCCGTCTTCCTGTAGAAGACGGCGGTCTTCTATCCCTCGTCGCCGGGACTGCCTCGGACCGAGCTCCTTGCCTCTATCCCACAATTTCTCCTCAAGCCGACTGCAGAACCCAACTCGATTTGCCTTCGCCACCCGACTCGACTCCGTTCTCCACCAAAAAACTCCACTCACTCTTCCCACCAACTCGACTCACTGCCACACTCTTGCCGATGACTCTCCAACCAAAAAACTCTTTCTGCCTTGCGCTCGCTTCTTATAGGCCGGGCAGGAGAAAACAGTATGCAAATTTCCGGACTTCAGGATGACTCGGGGCGGGGCCCAGCTCCGGCCATTGATCGAGGAAGGGCGTGATCTCCCCTGATCCTAGAATTTGATATCTCGATTATACACAACGCCGGCTGGAGCAGGGCCAAGCTGCCCCGCGCTTGCTTAATTTGACGGATCAGAAGTGGGCGGTTGTAGCGTTCCTGATCGAATTTCCTCGGAAGGCCGCTTTGCCTCGCGTCGGTGCGTACGCGAACGGGCCCACAGACAGCCGACGCTCAGGTTCACAGGTGCTGCGCTGGGAATGGCCGTAGAAGGAAGAGGTGAGGTGGTGGAGGGTTTTGGTGTGCTTTGTGGTCATGTGCCGTTTTTGGGAATGGCATGATGCGATGATGTGCATGAGCGAGTTGTGAAGGTTAGAAGTCGTGGCTTTGGCTTGTTGTGTTGTCTGAGGGTTGGAGCGTGTTGCAGGTTTGGTGACGATGTTGTTCAAAGTAAAGGATAGAACAGTAAAAAACGGCAGTCCAAAGCGTCGCAACCCGATGAATCACATAATTCCCTTAAACAACGGGTGGGCTAACTACACATGTACTTAGAGATATCTCCACCTACGGGACCTGAATTGGTGGTTGCGAATTTCCACAGCGTAACAATATATTATATATATATATTATATATATTATATATATTATATACATATATATATATATATATACAGAGAAGAGAGAGAGAGAGATGTGGAGAGGAGAGTGCTCCATTTTCATGAGGGGGGAGCGAGAGGGGAAAGAGTGAAGAGAAAAGGTGGGGGAGAGGAAAAAAAAGACAGGTCAGGGGTGAGGTGGGTTAGCAAGAGAGTGATATGTGACGCTTTATGAGTTGAACACTTAAGAAAAAATTAAAAAGTGTCCAGAATAAGCTGACATAAAATGACACAGGCTTGTCAAAGCAAGCTGGCAAAACCGACAAAAACTCTTTGAAATCCAATTCAAGAAAATTTGTGCGTGGAAAATGAATCAAACACAATCACTGGAAACATTGAAGACCGCTCAGTACACCTTCTGATCCCATCGCGGCATTAACATCGAACAAAGCATTGTGACCAGATATCATACTTAGTGTTGCAAAAAAATGAGAAGAAGCATTGTTAATTGAGGTCTTAATACTGGTATTTTTGGACTATCGATGCCAGAATTAGGGAAATATTGACCAATACCAAGACTCAAGCATGAAGTGAAAAGATCCTGGAAGCTGAAAAGAATGCCAAAGTTGTACCATGATGCAGAAGAACTTCATGAGGAATGGTGCAAAAAGTTATGTACGGATTCAGACAAAATTGGTGCAACAGTGGTGTGTGCACAAAGATAAAGTGATTCGATTTTGGTTTGAAGATTCCGGAATCAGTTCAAGAATTAAAACTTATTAAAAAAGTGTTCTTCCAATTGAGAGATAGGACCAACAACTATAAGTTTGCACAATATTCATAAAGTTGTGGAGGGTTATACAAAATGGTGATTGAGTATTTAGTTAATGTGCACCCGAGGCGTAAAATTACAAGTCATCGATCATATGCCCAAGTCTTGTGGAATGAACCTATCTGTAATTCTGGTAAAATTTAACTTCGCCCACGAAGGTGAAGGGGTTATGTTCTTCACCATTCTGTCTGGTTTGTGCTACAGAATATCTCAAAACATTGAAGGACGATCCCGGATGAAATTTGGTGGATCAGGTTCGGTTATGGACAAGGAGAGAACACTGATTCGATTATGGTGAAGATCCGGATCCAGGATCAGATACTAGACTTTTCAAAGTGATTTTCACACATTGGAGAGATAGGGCCAAAAGATATATATAGCACATATCTCAAAAGTTGTGGACGTTCAGGATCAGATTAACTCGTGGTAACGTTGAGGTGTCTGCACAGGGAATAATTGATTTCATATTTGGGTGAACGATCAGGATCCGGATCTGATAATTTTTAAACGTGATTCTCACCATTGAGAGATCGGCGTAAACCGAATAATGGAAGCACGATATCTCAAAAAAGTTGCTGACGGATCTCGGATAACAATTTGACAGGTTGATGGCTGTGTGACATAAGAGAATTGTTTTCGTATTTATGAAGTCATATCCGTATTGACTACATAATTATTTATTGTTAAGTGATTCTTCATCTATTGAGATAGATAGGGCGAAACCGATATCTAGCATGATATCTCAAAAGGTTGTTGACGGATTCAAGCCGAAACTTTGGTGACAAAGTTGGGTGTGCGCGAAGTAAAATTTGATTCGATTTGGGAAGATCTGATTCGGATCTGCGATACCAGGATTATTTAAATTTTTAAAAGTTGATTCTTCACCCATTGAGAGATGGGCAAAAACATATAGTCATGTATTGCATGATATTACAAAATGTGATTGGGCTCGATATGTTCTCTTGGATCAGGCATTATTGGTGGTGTACGTTTCTGTTCCGACTGCCCTTATTGTTCCATCTGTAAATTCTGGGGGATACACCCTCCATACCTTCTGGCGGATTTATCCGCTTCACATGAAATATTGGTCGCTTTCATCAGAGCACAACTTCAAATGAATGCATGCAAAACTGTAAACAGAACTGCCCAGAGCTATTATCAGCTATAGCATATGTGGTGGTGGTTGTGAAAATTGAGTATGCTTACTGCTGTATAATGAATATTTTGACACTTTCCTGCAAAGTTGTTTGGTCGGTTTTGAAAATGCCACAGATTCCAGGATTATAGAACTTTCACAAATTCAAACTTCCCCATAAATCGAAGTATAGATAACACTAGCGGAGGACATCAACACACTTTCTAAAAAATGACCAAGGGATGATGCGCTCTGATTTTTGGCTGGTGCTGATTGGGTGACGATGGAGGTGAGTGATTCTTGAGATTAAAAATGATACATCCTTTTTTTATCTTTCAGTGACAAGCATTATTCTTATTTCCATTAACCTTTCAGTATCTGTTTCGCATCAATGATTGGGTGATGGAGTGATGCACTCCATTGTCCATCTACCAATCGATCAGTCGCCTCCAGAGGTAACGTTGAATCATCCATAGAACTAACAATTGTCATTAGAGAGTTCCTTCAAAGATGTTGACCCTATGTGTTTATGATGATGAAATATCTTCAACGGGTTTATCAAACAGGTTCTTATCATGCTTTATTGCTTATGAGTAATCTTCTGAGGTGTTTGCCTATTCGGTTTTGAAAGGACACTTCTTGCTTAATACATCTTTTGAAAATTTTAATCTCTTGTGTCAAGATTGATATACTGATTGGATAGCGGGGCGGGCGTGTGGGACTGAAGTCCCGGATGCCACCTTGATACTCCCATAAATTCTGCAATGCACATGTTTCTAATGTTCTGTAGCATTCATCCATCGTAAAATGACAGTTGTGTGTTTAAACTGTACAAACAGACATTCATGGATGTGGAAAGACATTTCATCTGTAAGTCCTTATTTTTGTTGTACGGTTCGGCCCTGATGTCTCACGGAGGAATGTTCATGAAGCAATGCCGAATGTGAATCCCGCGAATGTCGGTAAAGTTGGGTTACAACTGGATTAATTCTTTTCTTTTCTTTTCAAGGAGAAAAAGTGGGATAGGTCCTGGTGGTGGGGATTCATGAGGGAAAAAATCAATCCTTTGAAAAAAAACGGCAAAAATAACAAATGCAAATACGTGAACACAGGGCTGCAAAAGTGGGAAACAGGTCAACATTTTATTAAAGCCGAAATAAGCGCGGGCTCGTGAATAGCAAATAGCGGGTGCCGACAGATATTTATTTTGAAAAAGTACCAATCTGGCAGTTTATTAGTTGAGGTCAGGAATTGAAACTCAGATGAAACAGCTCAAACTAGAGGGCACTCGACGAGCATATAACCTCCGCACGCAATGCCTATCCATGCGAACATATCGCAGCCAATATAATTTTGAAATCTCATGCTATTCAGTAAATACTACATCGTTTTGCCTATCTCTCAATCGTTTGAGGAATCACGTTTAATAATAAATAACTCTCTTTATCCAGATTCGATCTTCACTCAAATCAGTCAATTCGTCCTTCTCACACATATAACCTGTCACCAAGTTTCTCCGAATCCGTCCACAACTTTATGAGACATTGTCGATATAATTAGTTTAGCCCTTTCTCTCAAGGTGAAGGATATCACTTAAAAAATTCCAGTAGTCAGATCCAGGTCTTCAACAAATCTAATCAGCTTCATCCTTGTCAACCACACACACCTGCCCACAAGTTTCATCCGTATCCAATGCACAACTTTTTGAGATATTTGCACACAGGACAGACAGGACAACGAAACAAACAGGCAGAGGGGCTGAAACATAAACTCCTTTCACCTTCGGTGCAGAGGAAGTTATGAGCTATTGCTCCCCCTGAGTTATATCCTTTCCAGCCAAATTCAAACAAAACCTTGTACATTACCCTCTTTACCTTTGCGAGTCCACACTTACCTTATCGGCTGTCAATCCTGGCTTTGATATCACACCTGACTCGTATAGAGAACTGTGTGGGACTGGTGCTTCAATTGCGACGGAAGCAAGTTGTTAAACAACAAAATTGTAGATGAGATGCAATAACATCCGGAATCACCTCAGATCGAATCTCAAACCTATCTGCCGGTTCTTGAAAGACGGGCAAATGACTTTCTCCAGCCGACTCCAAGAATGTGGGAACAATATAGCACCGTTCAAGGGATTAAGTTTAATTAGATCTTTCCGTGTGTAATCCAAAAGATGAATATGTTTATGGAGGGTTTATGAAGATGTGTAAATTTGGTTATTCCCTCATCCCTTCACACAAAACCCGTCTCACCATAATTACCTTTCTTGTGTGCTTCTTATTTCCAGCCATCATGCCAACTGACCAGGAGGACCGTGTGTGGGACAAGATGCAAAAGAACCTTCAACAAAAGAACATATCTCGTTCCAATGTTGCTATGAGACAAATATGTGAATGGTTGATGAAATGAATTTTGTTAAAATGCCCCCAAAACTGGGTTTAGTTCTGGGCTGCATAGTTACCATGACAAACAAAGAGAAACAGAAGGTACATCAATTGGAGTTATTTAATCGTATATAACAATGTACATGGTTAAATGGCAATTTAGTAAATTGATCAATTTGTTGATACTTACCAGGTTTTTGAATACTGAATATTCATGACCCCTGCTGTGCCCCCTTAATGATGGTTGGAAGTTCAGGTTTATTCCTCACACAGCAGTGGACGGGAGTTGTGTTTTCACCCGTCTGTTTGTTTGTCTGGAACAGGATATCTCAAAAAGTTGTGGACACATTCGGATGAAATTTGTGCATGGTTGTTGCAGTGATAAGCCAATGATTGATAGATTTGGTGAAGATCCTGATCCGATAATTTTTAAAGTCGATTCTTTACCATTGCGCGATTGGGCCACAAACAATACATTGCACAATTTCTCAAAAAAGTTGTGTACGGGATTATGACGAAACTATTGGCGATTCGATTTGGTTCAGTACGATCCAGATCCAACCATACAGTGGATACAAATGAAAACCGTTCAGTGCCTGGCGAGATAGGTATTTTCTCACTCGACGAGTGCCATTGTAGTTGATGGTATGATGAGATCAATTTGATGTGACGTGGCCTTTAGAAGATAAATTGTTGATGTCTTGGTTTGTGCAACTCGAAGCTGAGAGATTTTTATTTATACAAGGCGAGCTCAGGAAGAGCTAGAGCAAATGGAAAGGAACCAAAATAGTAAATAATAAACATCACAGCAGAGCAAAAGAGTGAGTGTGAAAGGCAGAATAAGGGACAGGGAGAAGTACACATGTGTGTGAAAAAGCTGCCCCACAAACCCTGTGTGTGGTTAATGACGAAAGGAATATAAGTATAACGATTAAGAAATGCCATCTTGCTGTGGAAGAAGTTAAGGAAGGGGAGAGGGGACAGAGAATTGGGATGGTGGGGTGGTGAGGACTTGGGTGGTGGTTAAATTCGAAAGACCTGAGGAGGAGGGATTGAAGCCATGGGTTTGGGGATTGGGAGGGGGTGGAAGACATTGTGGTGAGGGAGGAGAGATGAGAGACTTGTGGGAGGGGGTTGATTAATCAAGCATCTCTTTAGGGAACACATAGCTGAAACAAAAAGTCATTCGTAAGAGCACATCTCCATCAGATGAACCAGTTTAACGTATTGTATCCCACTGATAGGCCGATCTGGATCGGACTTGAACAAAATCGAATCAGTCTGTTGCTTCGTCACCAACCCACTCAACTTCTACCTCGTTTTGTCATAATCCATCCACAACGTTTTGAAATATCATCCCCGCATGTCGATTGGCCCCTACATGGAAGAATCACGATAAAAAAAAAATTAAGAAATTATCGGATCCGGAGTTCCAGCTCTTCACCTTCACAAATCGAATCGATGATCCTTGTCACACCACCCAACCTGTCCAACAAGTTCCATCTGAATCCGTCCATGACTTATGAAATGCCTGCTCACAGACAGACAGCAGACAAACAAAGAGGGGTGAACATTAACCTCGGTGGCGGAGTTTGACAATATGAAATCGCCACGATATGATTCAACTATTCTTGCATTAACAGTTCATGAAGTCGCATCTTTACATTATGCTGAGAATTTTCCGTGGCTATCTAACCAAAATTTGAAATTAATCTGCTTAGTCGAGTCCACCATTCCCAATTCTTGCCCTAATTAGGCTTTACTGGGAATGCTAGAGCCTGTCCAACAGGTTTTCCAGGTTACTGTTAATGAACAACGGTACCATTTACCACACATTGTGGTGCTGCTGACACCAAACCTTATCGTAGGACAAGGCAGTGCAGAAGTAACAAGAAACTTTATTGTAACGACTTGTATAACACACTCAAAATGATGTCTCCTCAGAGTAATTAATCCACACGTGTCCCTTTTTCCAGCTTTTGTTCTCTTTGTCAAGCTTTTGTGAATAGATTTCCTCCTTTAGTGGGCAACTTAGCTAAATAATGCATAACCAATTGTGATTTTGTGAGGAAAGCACACAAATTTGGCACATAGTGAGCCTAACATATTATGAACAGATTTGGATATTGGGCCATCTCAAATTTTTGATGGCAGTGGAAAATGGCTGCCACAGCCATCAGCGGCTGAATTTGCAGATGCCCAAATCCAAATCTTTCATAAATGTAGGCTACTAGTGTGCAATTTGGTGCTTTCCTCACAAAATGCACATTGTTATGCTAAGTTGCCCCACTACTTATTAAGGCAACGATGAAAATTGGAATATGAGCAAACCACTTGGGACACCACATCGATTCACTGCAGATTTTAAAGTCGTTTCTGATCTTAACATTTTTCAATATAATATATTTAATATATATATATATATATATATATATATATATTATATATATATACTATATATATATATTATGATCAATTATTCATCCGTAGCCAGCCTTCTATTGCTGGTTGCATCTTGCTGGACCGTAAGTGTTGCCATAGATGCAGTGCTCCCTTTCCCAGTAAGTTGATACTCATTTTGCCGACCATGGAAGGATGACAGGACTGGAGTCAACCCACCTGAATGTCATTTAACGGCACAAACAGGGCTCAAAAATCAAAGACCCTAAGATCTTAAGCCAGCCACCTTAACCATTAAGCCAAAACACAGGTATAATATATTTATATCATAAGTTCCATCAAATGAATAATTATTCATTCTAACCTGACTCTTTGTAGTTACTTCATTTTGTCAATTACATGGCAACAATCTGATCAATGCAATGGCAAGTTTATGAGAAATGAATAATTCATTCCAATTCTTGAGCGAATTCCATGTATGTTTCGATCAACTTTACAGATGGCGCTTTCGTGCTGCAAAGCGGGAAGGTGTGAATCTTACATTCCTGCAAATGGACAGGCTTTTTGAACAATTCGGACATGCCGCTTGCTGTCACCTCGAGCAAATGAATTCCTGGCCGGAGTGAAACAGCTCACACATAACCGCAGAGAGTGAGTTTGGAAGTATTATTGAATAATCTATTACTCATAAATGGCAGTGGTGTTGTGTGTTCGAGTGTGTGTGTCTCACATAACTACAAAACCATTCAAACCAGCACCTGAAACTTTGCATGCAAACTAAGGAAAACTCCAACTAAGTGCAAGAGTGAAAATTGGGAGTTTGGTTCATTAAAACACCCCTTTTGGAGATAATTAATGGGCCTTATTTAATTATATCTTTCATTAGCGATCCTCGCCACTTCGCTCTCGGGGTCTAAAGCAGTGTCCGTGTAACCTCGCTGGTTTGTCGAAGCCGCCATGTTTTTTGGCCTTTCTCACCATGCCTTGACTTGAAACAGGCCGCACACGATTTCTCAACGAGAAAGTTTTTTTTTCATTCACTTTTCCTCACTCATAGATAATCGAACTGCCTGTTCATCATAGCTAATAATCGTTGTGTACATTGCTTTATGTGAAGTGCTTGTAGTTTTCAAATTAGGAGCTTGGATGATTTCATTCCATTTATATGAATACAATTTTCCATTGATCTACTCTCAAGGAATAATTCAAGTATAATGAAAATATAATTTCGATTTGTGAGGATCGGGATATCATCCAGATTAACAAGTGTTGGCATGTCTGTTGTGAAATCTGATAATTTTTAAGGAACAAGTGCCATGCCCGTAGATCGCGTTGGCCGTACGTGCAAACCTCCCCCCCCCACCCCCCAAAAAAACTCAAGATCGCGTGCCAGCAAACAAACAACCACACAAGCCGTTCCTCGCTTTCACGTGCCCGTCACAGTGCGTGCTGTATGTGAAAAAATATATATATATTATTTAAACCCGCTTGCCAGAAACACCACACCAGGCCGTTCCTTCCTCTCGCAGTGGACCGTACTGCGTTGCCATACGTTGCGTGTCCTACGTGCATGGCCGTACGTGCTGGCCCGACATACAAAAAACAAATAAAAGAAACTTGTCAAACCGCTTGCCTGAAACAACAACCAACCAGGCCGTTACCTTCGCCTTCTCGCGTGGCCCATATGTGCTGGCCGAACATGCAAAAAAAAACAAACTTTCAAACAGACCACAGCAGGCCGATTCTTCGCTCTCATAAACGACGACTGGATTGCGTGGATCCGGGGCATTGTGTTTATCTCAAAATGCGGATAAGACATCGAAAATATTAGGAATACGTGTCATCACTTTCCAAAGTAGGTGCGTGCGCCGCTACGGGAATGTTCACGTCTGTTCCACGAATTATCGCTTGCATTGAATAACACTGCTGGTTATAACTTACACACAGAGTAATTAAAATTCAAGTTACCTCCCTGTCTTTGCTTGCCATGACATTCAGCTGCCCAATATTACCATTAGGCACTCCTACCCCGGAACTAAGGCCACCCGATCGATCCCCATCGTAACCAGCACAGGCACGTGACGTCACTCGCGGCCGGCGATGCCCGCCTACGCAGGCCACGCCCATGCAGCAAGTGTCCTTGTGATTGGTAACTAAATGGCGCATCCGGCCACGCCTACGCAACACGTGTCCTGTCATAGGTTGGTAAAATAAAATGGCCATAACTTGGGGAAATCACTTAGTCGATTAACTATCAAATCTTGAAAGGACATACTCAGGTCCCAGCAATATAGCTTGGGCAAGTTTCAAATTAGATCGACCAGTGGGTTGTTGTTTAAACAGCGATCACAGACACACAGACACACAGACAACAGACACAAGGACACACAGACCACACACAGACAAACACAGATTGCTGAATATATAGATAGATGAAATGAGGTCAATGAGATGACAACATGAAGGGGTTAATGCAGACTGGCAGAGCACATGAGTAGGAAAGCCCGTCGTTGTGAAATCGTTTTTACCACCAAATTGAGATTTGTATTTCGTTGCCAAGCAGTTGAGTAGAGACTGAATTCCTTAACACTTCAAAGGCCACACTACACTGTTAACCAATTGGAAACAAAAAAAAGTTGCTGCAGCTTTTTTTGATAATTATATTTGAACCAATATTTTCTTCAATAAAATAAATAAAAATAAAAAATTGTCTCCATATACACACCTTTATCTCGTTACACCTTTCATAAACACACCGTCTGAGAACGCACTTCTTCTTTGTTTCCTCAGTCCAGGGAGCAAGAAGAATACGGAGGCTGTGGATCTGCCAACAGTTAATTGGCCAATTATTCAATTAGCGCCAACGGATTTAGCCTTTCGCAAGGAAAACACGCAGAGAAGAGAATTAGAAGAGAAGAGAAGAAACACGTAAGGGCGAACGCGGCTGAGTTTCTCTTCCCATCGACCACGCTACGCAGCACGGTTCCTGGTCATTGCGTTGGGTAAATAAAGGTGCGCATTAACTTGGGAGCATCGTCGATTAATATCAACCTTGAAAAGCACATACTCAGGTCCCAGCTAATATCTGGCAAGTATCAACGTAGATGTGACCAGTGAGTTGTCGAGAAATGCGGTCACACACACACACACACAGATTGCATGGAATTATAGATAGAACGAGTCTTAAACCTCAGCCAATATAAACCCATTTACTTCAAGCAAGGGAAACTATTTCCCTCCATCTTCACACACACACACACCACACACACGACACACCACACACACACACACACACACACACGGAAAATTGAAATTTCCAAAGCATTAAACTTAACTTTTCTTCTGTTTGGAGATTATATTGAGTAAACAAAAAATTTCGGAACGTTAACAAATTAACAAGCTTCATTTGAGCTATTATGATTTAATGCATTCACTGCTCGACTCGTAGCTCGCCCAGAGGACTGAGTCGACTATCGTGTCTGTCAGATCTGTGTACATATATTGATCGGAGGTTCTTGCGAGGTGCTCTGCAGAGAATCAAGCAAAATGTGGTAAAAAAAACGGACGTTCAAAAAAAAGTTATAATGTTGCAGCGGACACGAAACGATAACCAACATCGACGTGGGAGAGACGAAGCAGGCCAAAATGGCGGATTTTAGATTTCATTTTATTTCATAAACTGCTGCCATGCACGGTAAGATTGGCTTTAAAGCTTAAGGATCCTGTCCGGTGATGCACGCGACAGCCTGGCCAACCGTTCCTGTATCAACCATTGAATTGAGTGCTTAAGCCACTGGCCGAGCACCATTGTGATAGCGTACCACGCGATGTCATTTCTGAGGAATGTATCACTCACTGTGGACGCTTTTGCGTGCAAACGTCTTCAGAGCGGTGGTTCGTTCACCGTCACCCTGAGGCGAGTCGGTTCGTGCACCGTCACCCTGAGCGAGTGGTATCGTGCACCGGTCACCCTTGAGCGAGATGTTCGTGCTCCGTCACCCTGAGCGAAAGTGTTCGTGCTCCGTCACCTGAGGAGGTGGTTCGTCTCCGTCACCTGAGCGAGGGTTCTTGCTCCGTCACCTGAGCGAGTGGTTCGTGCTCGTGTCACCCTGAGCGAGTGCTTCGTGCTCCGTCACCTGAGGCGGAGTGGTATCAGTGCTCGTCACCCTGAGCGAGTGCGTTCGTGCTCCGTACCTGAGCGAGTGGTTCGTGACTCCGTCACCCTGAGCGAGTGGTTCGGTGCTCCGTCACCCTGATGTGCAGTGGTTCGTGCTCCGTCACCCACTGAGGCGATGGCGTGCGTGCTCCGTCACGGCTCAGCGAAGTGGTTCGTGCTCCGTCACCTGGCGAGTGGTTCGTGCTCGTCACCTGAGCGATGGTTCGTCTCCCGTCACCTCCTGAACGCGAGTGAGGCGTTGCTCCGTCACCCTGAGCGAGTGGTTCGTGCTCACTCACCCTTGAGATGTGTTCGTTGCTCTGTCACCCTGAAGCGAGTGGTTTGCTCCGTCACCCTGAGCGGATGGTTCGTGCTCGTCACCCTGAGCGGTGGTTCGTGCATCTGTCACCCGAGGCGGTGCGTTCGTTGTGCTCCGTCACCCTGAGCGAGTGAGTTCCGTGCTCCGTCACCCTGAGCGAAGTGATTCGTGCTCCGTCACCCTGAGGAAGTGGTCGTGCTCCGTCACCCTGAGCGACGTGGTCGTGCTCGTCACCCTGAGCGAGTGGTTCGTGCTCCGTCACCCTGAGCGAGTGGTTCGGCACCGTCACGCTTCAGCGAGTGGTTCTGCTCAGTCACCCTAAGTGAGTGGTCGTTGCTCCTTTCACCTGAGCGATGGGTTCGTGCTCCGTCACCCTGAGCGAGTGTTCGTGCTCCGTCACCCTTGAGGGAGTGGTTCTGCTCCGTCACCCTGAGGAGTGGTTCGTGCACGTCACCTGAGGGGATGGTTCGTCTCCGTCCCCTAGCAGTGTTCGTGCTCCGTCACCCTGAGCGAAATGGTTCGTGCATCCGTCACCGCTGAGCGAGTGGTTCGTGCTCAGTCACCCTGAGCGAGTGGCTCGTGGCTCCGTCACCCTTGAGCGAAGTGGTTCGTGCTCCGTCACCCCGACGAGTGGTTCGTGGCTCCGTCACCCTGAGCGAGGTGGGTTCGTGCACCGTTCCCGCTCAGCGAGTGGTTCGTGCACCGTCACCTCAGCGAGTGGTTCAGTGTCGTTCACCCTGAGCGAGTGGTTCGTGCTCCGTCACCCTGATGGAGTGGGTTCGTGCTCCGTCCACCCTGAGCGAGTGGTATCGTGCTCCGTCACACTGACGATGCGTTCGTGCTCCGTCACCCTGAGCGAGAGTGGTTCGTGCTCCGTTCACCGCTGAGCGAGTGTTCGTGCTCCGTCACCCTGAGCGAGTGGTTCGTGCTCCGTCACCTGAGCGAGTGTTGCGTGCTCCGTCACCTGAGCGAGTGGTTCGTGCTCCATCACCCTGAGCGCAGTGGTTCGCTGCACCCGTCACGCTCCAGCGAGGTGGTTCGTGCTCTGTCCACCCTGAGCGAGTGAGTTCGTTGCTCCGTCACCCTGAGCGATTTGGTTCGTGCTCGTCACCTAGCGAGTAGGTTCGTGACCTTCAACCTGAACGAGTGGTTCAGCTGCACCGTCACCCTGAGCGAGTGGTTCGTGCACAGTCACCCTGAGCGAGTGGATTCGTGCCACAGTCACCCTGCAGCGAGTGGTTCGTGCCACCGTCACCTGAGCGAGTATTGGTACGTGCCACCGTCACCCTGAGCGAGTGGGGGGGGTTTTTCCCTGCACCGTCACCCTGAGCGAAGTGGTTCGTGCACCGTCACCCTTGAGCGAGTGGTTCGTGCACCGTCACCGCCTGAGCGAGGTGTTCGCGTGCAGCCGTCACCCTGAGGCGAGTTGTGTTCATGCCACGTTCACCCTGAGCGCAGTGGTTCGTGCACCGTCACCCTGAGCGACGTGAGTCGGCTGCACCGTCACCCTGAGCGAGTTTCGGTTTACGTCACCGCTGAGCGAGTGGTTCTTGCACCGCCACCTGAGCGGGTGGTTCTTGCTCCGTCACCCTAAGCGAGTGGTTCTTGCACAGTCACCTGATAGCGAGTGGTTCCTGCACCTTCACCTGTGCGAGTGGTTCGTGGCACCGTCCCCTGAGTGCGTCGTTTCGCTGCACCGTCACCCTGAGTGGTGGTTCCGATGCACGTCACTCTGAGCGTGTTCGTGCACCGTCACCCTACGAGTGGTCGTTGCACGGTGCCACCGTCACCTGAGCGAGTGTCTGCACCGTGCACCGTGCCCCTGAGCGTGGTTCCGCACCGTCACCTTGAGCGAGTGTCGTGCTCTGTCACCCTGACGATGGTTCGTGTCCATCACCCTGAGCGATGGTCGTGCTCCGTCACCCTGAGCGAGTCGGTTCATGCTCCGTCACCCTGAGTGAGAGGTCGTAGCTTACTCTCACCTGAGCGAGTGTTTCGTGCCTCAGTCACCCCTGAGCGAAATGGTTCGTGCTTCCGTAACCACTGAGCGAGGTGGTTCGCTGCTTCCTCATTCTGGAATGAGGTTGTTGAAATGAACACACAATTTAAGCATTTGCTGTATATGACGTGCTTTTCTGAATTTTACGGGCAATTTTTTTACCATCACATGCAGCTACTTATAAAGAAAACCTCCATCATACTCTGTTGAGGAGGGCTGGTGCTGCCTAAGCAGTCTCCTTAGCTGCTTGGGCAATCCTGGAGTGGGTCACCACTGGACGAGATACAGCAAGCTCGTAATTATCTTTGCCGACCTCGTAAGGATGACAGGCTGTCACCCCACCTATATCTAATTTAACAGCCAAGCAGATTTGAACTCAGGACCATCAGGATCCCAGCCACCACTCTCACCACTAAGCACAACACCAGGCATCATAAACAATAATGCTTTAGTGAAACCTATCCCTGAAACTTCTAATTAAATGCAACTTAGCGAATACCCGTGCACATGCACGGGATAGCAGTACAACATGCTGGTAGCAGACACAGACCGTACACGGAATGACCAATACGCATGTTGCAAAATGCAAGTGTTTACTATGAACGCAGACTTCCCAACTTGTCGGCATTCCGCTAACGTGCCAACAGCAATTTCATAGGGATCGTGTGACGGCGAGGCCGAAGTTTTAGTTTGTGCAAGCTTGGTTTATCAATAGAGATGTTGTTTTTGTGAAAGCTACTCAAGGTTTCCCGGGTTGTATGCGGTAAGTTGCTTTAATGGTAATCAGCACTTACCCCAACCTGCTTGATTCCGAAAAAATTGCCTATGTCGGCCAAGCGGGCGCCCGCGCGCGCGCACGTGTCGTGGTTGTGTGGCTGTGTGTGTGGTGTTGTGTGTGTGTTGTTGTGTGTGTGTGTGTTGTGTTGCGCGGCGCACGCGCGTTCATAAAGATAACATGTCGTTTTTTAATTCCTCCACTCCACCCCCTCTCTCATCTTTATTTCTCTTTTGTCCATCCTTTGCTCTGCCCCCTCCCAATACAATGCAGCACCCTCCTCCACAATCTCTCTTTCACTGTCCCTCCCCCCTCCGTCGCTTTCTCTGGACATATTCCCAGATGGTTGTCTGGACCGTGTGGCCTTCGGAAGCTTGGCTCGGATGTGTCCGGACGACTTTATGTCGCACGAGTTTGGCCCGACTTGTCAGCTAGGAGTTTGTCCCGGACGGGGTTTGTCTCCAGACCGTGTTTATAGTATGTAACGAGTAGCAAATGCGATTGCAGGAGCTTTTATTTCCATCTTTCACTTTATTCTATGCGAATAATTTTGATGAAAACAGTATGAATCGTAAATTAACGCTCCACCCACGTCTGCTTCCTCCCTCTCACCTCATACTGTCTTCCCTTCGCCCCACCCTCCTCCCTCCTCCTGCATCCCTCCTCCCTGCCTCCTCTCTCTTTCCCTCCACTCTTCACTCTCCCTGCTCTTCCCCCCACCCCTCTTTCCATCTTCTCCCTTCTTTTTCTCCCTCCCCCCTTTGTATACCATCAGATTGAAGTACGGGTGTTTTGCTGGTTTCAATATAATCTCCATTGTGTATTGTGCATAAATTATAGGCCTCCTCCCCTTACCCTTCATCTTCTCCACATACTCATCGAGTGCACGTCTCCCTCTATTTTGTCCCTCTCCTGCTGTGGTGTCCCCTCCTTCACCCTCTTCTTCCTTCACTCTTCTTTTTCATTCTGTTATGTTCCTGATCGCATTCGTGATTTCTAACTCTTCCCGTGTCAACTTATACATCAAAAAATCCGAGTTTTTATTTCAGTTCCAGGTTGAAAAGTTGATTGCAAAGATTGTCATTTTTTATTGTTGACTGACTGTTGCATTCTGTTTGTCATCTTGTAACCACAGAGATACGTCGCTGGAATTCCATATGTCCTGTAGGTGAGGCACAAAATGAAGCGCCGCGCAATAAAAAGTGCTTGATTTGAACTCTGCATACCTCTGCAACCGTTAGAAGGGCTGGCCATAAAAAGGTAAGTGAAAACAAAATTCATAAATCGACACAGTGACACAAATTAATATATTTTTTTAATGAGGAGTTATCACACGGCTATTTGAGAATCTGAGTTTCACTACTTAAGGAAGTGCTCAGTATAACTCACTTGTTTCGTACACTTTCTAATGCACAACAGGTTCCTCATCACTTTCTGACGGAGTGTCTTACGTAACTCCCTAGATAATATGAATATGCATCTTTCAAACAGCAATTTGTGGTTGTTTCACTGAACATTCTCCTTTTCACCAGTCTGCATAAATAAAAAAACGCGCATGACAATCAGGGTCATTGGTTCAAATAATCAGTTTGTGACTATGCTTGTTGTTGCTGATGGATAGGGTAGGTTGCTGGGATCCTACGATCCAAAGTTCAAATCCTGCTTCACCAGTGAATTAATACCAGGAGGGTTTGATTCAGCCTGGTCATCCTTCAGGTCGCCAAATGAGTACCACTTGCTGGATATTGAGCCTTTGGTATCCTGTGTCGATGCGACCGTCCAGATTTTGCCAATTGCTCAGGAGACTGCTTTGGCAGCACTGATTTACCTTACAAACTCTCCTGG
>CM068952.1:129089774-129117190 GCA_035128595.1 Eptatretus atami | reverse complement strand
CGCACACGGAACGGGTACGCTAAGCGGCTCGTTCCGTACGGGAGCTGTCGAGGGTGAATTTCCCCGGTAGTTTGGACCACGTGGGGATTTAGGTAAATTGAAATTGGCAATCGACCCTACCCCACGTGGTCTGTCTATTGGCGAACTTCGGCTCCAATGAGGGACCCGTACAACTCCGTGGGGAGTTTTCGAAGAAGTACGACTGAATTCCAGGCGATCGGTCGAGCCGACTCTGCAGCTCCATCTAGCGGTCGTTCTCGTGGCCGACGCGCGGTCCCGCACCAATATTAACAGTGGAATACAGAATTGTGGAGAACAAATACTTTGGTCAATTTGAACTTATTTTTAAAGAAAATGGAGTTATTTGAAAATGGTGCAAGGATGCAAATATTTTTGGACGCGACTGTAGGAAGCCAAAGCAGAAAGGTAAATACTGTTGTGGAAATGGCTTCTAGGGGCTAAGAATGTATAGCTCAGAGTAGTTATTTCCTTTGTTCATGTTTTGGCGCAAGAGTAAGGTAAAATGAATTGTTATAGGAATAAGCAATGTAATCGGAGAGAAATTCTACCCCCCACACCCCCCAACTACTTCTCTACTTCAAATATCTTTGTCTAAAACTACTTCTCTTTAAACTCCTTTTTAATGTTTTATCCTCTGTAAAGCTGTCTTCTTTGTCCTGCATAAGAAAGCGGCCTCATGGACTGCGAAGACGGAAGTTTAGCCGTGTTCAAACCAAGCCTCGACCATTCGGGACAGGGCCGAGAAGTTATGTTATTGGGGGGGGGGGAGGGCTTTGGCTTGAGTGACTACTGAATGGCCATTGAGCGCAGAGCGGGTAATTATTAGCGATGTCATGGAGTAGGGAAGCGCTTGAGGTAATAAAAGTCAGAACAATGGAGTTTGCTTTGGATCCTTTGAGGATATTCAGGTTTTGGGCACTTGATGTCCATTGTTGCAGTTCATCACCTCACCGGTGAAACCATCTCCTGTTTCAATTTGATCTTGATCTGATCCTGGCGAGGAGAGGTGCCCAGCGTGCCACTTGAATGGCCCTGGTCATTCTAAATTGGGTTCCGGATAGGAGTGAGTCGGCCCTTAATCCCATCCGAAGCGTGTCTGCTGTTTGGCCGTGATGTGCCGTAACAATACTATGGATCAGAGTAACATTCCTGTCTATTGCTGTGGTGTAATCCCAGGTTACTTTTTGCTGTGGAGATTTAAACATCAATCTTCTTGATGGTTTACTAAGGTTTAAATAACTGGACTTTGATCGGATGACCCAACTTGCAATGTAATACGAGTTAACCTTGTAAGGAACTTTGATGTTGAAGGAGGCCATGAGGCCCATTAAACTCTGATTAGTATTGCCAACTTATGGTTGTTTGTCTGTGCTCTAATCCTATTAAATGTTGAGTGTTGAGCAAGGAAGTGGCATGTACCATTTTTTTGTCTTTGGTATGACTCAGCTGGTGTTCAAACCACTGACCTCGCAGACTCAGAGTGGATGCTCTATCCAATATTCCACCTGAGTCTGCCATTGATTCATTTTGTTTATGGATTATGCTTGAGTCCATGTCCCCCCCCCCCCCCCCCCCCAGCAGTTTTGTAATGCACTCCAGAGCATAATCAGATTGACAGCTGATTATGGTGGTGGTTTTGTTTGTTTGTTTTTAAAAGGTTTTGGTATGACTCATTCATGCAAGTTTATTCAAATCTTTAACTGATCCAGTCTCATTGATCTTGCTAGCCTGGTGTTTGCTCAGTGGTTAGGGTGGCGGCTTGGGATCCTAGGGTCCTGAGTTAAAGCCCCGTCGGCCGCTGAATTAATACTCCAGGGGGTTGACTTAGCCTGTCATCCTTCCGAGGTCGGCGAAATGAGTACCAGTTCCAGTGTGTGTACTGGTAGAGAGGCACTGCATCAGCGACACAGTCGCGCTTCAAGAAATGATAGCTACCCCGGCAGCTAAGCTGCCATACGACCACCACCATTGATCTTGCATTGTGGCTTGAATGTCATCTGGAAATACCTGTTTTGCTGGATGTTTCACTCTGGGAATTCCCTTTTTGGTGTAAAACTATTATGTTGTCTCATCTTTCTTTTGATATCTTGGGCGTGTATAGATTTGTATTCTTCTGTATTACCTGAAAGAGAGAATTTACCTCAAAAACATGTGGTGGCCTTGGACTTTTTCACAGAACTGTGTGGTTGTGGATTTGTCTGTCCCACTTCATAAGGAAAGTTTAAGGGTTATAAAGGCCAATCATTTCACATGACTGTGTTCACTTCGGTCTATTTTTCAGGATTTAAAAAAACTCGTAAAACATTTTTCATAAAGAATTTTTCATAATTCCAACCCACCATTTTTGACGTGTGTGTGTGTGTGTGTGTGTGTGTGTGTGTGTGTGTGTGTGTGTGTGTGTGTGTGTGTGCGCGTGCGTGCGCCCATCCATTGGGACCATACTCTGTGCAGAGCGTTGGTGCTGCCAAAGCAGTCTCCTTTGCTGTTGGGTGCAATCCTGGATGGGTCGCCACTCCGACACAGGATACCAGCAAGCTGGCACTCATTTTGCCGACCTAGATGGTCGGCAGAGTCAACTCCACCTGGTATTAATTCAACAGCTAAGGGGGGATTTGAACTCAGGATCCTAGGATCCCAAGCCCACCACCGTAACCATTAAGCCAACTCCAGGTGCATGCACGCACATGTTTTTTCATTGTGTTGTTCGTCTCACAAGGAAACCTGAGATTTTTGGCTTGCTTGATTAAGTTGTGTTGCAATAGTGTAATAGTTAATTGCTTTTTATGCCTTCACTGACGAAGTTGCCGGTGGCATTATGTTTTCGGGTTGTCCATCCGTGCTAACTAACCTCCGCCATCGAAGATCGGAGGTTACTGTTTTCACCCCTTTCTGTTTGTTTGTTTGGTTTGTGAACAGTATTACGGAAAAACTCCTGGACGGATTTCGACGAAACTTGTGGGGGGATTAGGTATGGTCCAAGGATCATGCCATTAGATTTTGGACGTGGTCCAAAATGCAATATGGCCGCTATGGCGGCCATTTTGAAAAATATTTGAATTTTTTTTTTTTGCATTTCTACATGTTTTAAGTGATTTCCAACCCCCCCCCCCCCCCAAAAAAAAATAGTTGGAGAAAAAAAAATTTTTTTGCAACTTTTTTTTCCAACAAAATTTCGATTTTTTTTTTTTGCATTTCTACATGCTATAAGTGATTTCCAACAAAAAACATGCCAAAATTATAATTGCGGCTGATTTTGGAACTTCAGGTGGATATACCCACGTAAAATCAATTTGTCTCAAGGAAGCTAGTTATGACGAATGAATTGAGTATGTAAAAGTTAAAAGTAAAAGGGAAAGTTGCAAACTATAACTCTGTGAGCACTGTTGACGTCAAATTGAATGAATAGGATATCAGGTTCACTTGAGTGACCTAGCAGTATTGGCGGCGGAGGTTTTGCACTCTACCGAGTGCTCCCCTCAAGTTTTCTCTGCAACCCCTTATCCGATTGGCAAAAAAATTTCACCGTGGGTGCGACTACTCATGTAGAATGTTTTAATTTTAAGTATGATGTCATAGGTCACGGGTGTGGCAGCCATGTTCTACAAAAGGAAAAACTTTGGACCTCTAGCTCCAAAACGCTCCATGGAAAAAATTGAAACTTGGCACATGTCAAGTACTCCCCATGGGAAATGAGTTTTTTACTTGCCAAAACGAAGTTTTTGCAAGATATGTTAGTCAGTCTGTATGTTTTTTTTTTTTATATATATATTTTTTTTTGTTTGTCTGTAATCAAAAAAAAAAAATTCTGCAGAGCACAGTTTTCATTGGAATTTTTTGTAACTTCGCATATCAGAGGCCTATGGAGGTCCCTTTCAGGCCATAAAATTTTGAAGGTCAAGGTCAAAGGTCAAGGTCACTTTGTCGCAAATCAGGGTAATCGACAAAACCCTTATTTTTTGAGTAGTTTTGATCGGATCGTCTTCAAACTTCATGGGAATATAGTTCATGGTCTGGCGCTCAGCTGATTAATTTTTGGTGGCGATTGGCCTTGACCTTCATGTGTTTTTTTTTATTTATTTATTTATTTTTTGTCTGTAATCACGTATAAATCACTCTGCAGAGCACAGTTTTCATTGGAAATTTTTGTAACTTCGCATATCAGAGGCCTATAGAGGTCCCTTTCAGCGCATAAAATTTTGAAGGTCAAGGTCAAAGGTCAAGGTCACTTTGTCGCAAATCGGGGGAGTCGACGAAACCCTTATTTTTTGAGTAATTTTGATCGGATCGTCTTCAAACTTCATGGGAATATAGTTCATGGTCTGGCACTCAGCTGATTAATTTTTGGTGGCGATTGGCCTTGACCTTCATGGTTAGCGCCTAAGGTCAAACATATTTGACCCCAAGGTCAAATTTTCAAGTTTTAGGAACCATATCGTGTAGTACCTCAAATTGAACACCTCGATGAGTGCTTTCTAGATATATAAGCTTGAGACATTATGACGTCATTTGGTGACGTTATGAGGCAAACGCATATTTTTCATGGTTACTCTGTAGAACGATTCTCATCGGAATCTCTCGTAGGCAGATATTCCTCAAGGAGTCGCTCCTGGTGGATAGCAGCTCTGTTCACCTCAGTGTGACCTTAAAGAAGTCACACGTGGTCACCTTTTGGCAAGATACGGGTCACCCTAAGGTGACATTGGTTTATCTTTTTGTTTGTTTGTTTTTGGTGTCATAGGTGGCTTCATTATGATGTCATAATTGCATATGTTGAATGCTTTATCCGATCAGTATGAGAATTTTTTAGGTTCGTCTCGGGCTAACTTGTAGTTGGGGGGGGGGGGTGGGGGTGGTGGGAATTTGACGTCATCAATCTTGTAGTTCAGCAGCCATATATATGTATCGTCGTGGGGGTGGCTACCCCAAGTTAACCCCCCCAACCAAATTGTGGTGAGGAGTGGTTGACACCACCAGCCCCAGATGGCCGAGCAGTTTATTATTAATAAGAGGCAGACACGTTGACCGCTCAGAGATTTTAACACATGTCTGAAGGGCATGGGGCACAATGGCGGAGGGGCGGCGGAGCATGGGGAATGAAACTGATGCACAGTGGGTTTATACTCCAACCCCACTACAAATAAACTAATACAGCCTCTTAAAAGGAATACATTTAATGAAAATAAAAAAATATTTACAGAGGACAATAATTCAAAAGGGTAACGATAATAATAATATTGAAATAATAAATCCTAAAGTCGAGGCACCTCTCACACACTCAAATACAGACAATGGGGAAACAAAATAAACAGAAAATCCTTCTTTTCAACTCTTCTTGTAATTGGCTTGGCCCAGAGCTGATCTTTGTGGAACTTGGAATGGAGGCGCTTCAATTCGCACGTGCAGACGTTCGCAAATTGCGCCGTCACTTCTCTCGCAGCAGGACAAACGTAAGCCAGGCTCTCTGCGAGTGGCACTCAGCACCAAGACTCAGACGTGTAGCTGCTTTGTGCGTCGATCGTTTTCACCGACCCAACCATGACGTACACGAGGCTCGGGGTCCGTTTCTCACGACTCAACCAAGAGCCAAAGGCCAGCGTCTTGCTTCATGCGTGCGCTCACCCTGAACTCTCACCTCCTCTCATGTGCTCTCTCTGTCTCTCTGTCTCTGTCTCTCTCTGTCTTGCCTGTTAGCCCCGCCTTCAAATGATGACTTCTGCCTGCTCGGCATGTTTGCTTTAGGGACGTGTTCCTCTTCCTCACCTTTATTGCTGATCTTGAAATATAAAAACATAGGGAAAAATCACAGAGGGGTGATTACATACTGGGAAAGCTTATTATTAAACCTGAGCTAATTAACACGACACCACCCCCTTTTGTGGTGACACGTAACACTTAAGCTCACAGGTTCCCTACTTGGTTACATCGATATGCCTCCTACACGTCCACGGACCAAGCAACTCTACACAATGCTATATTCCCAATTAAAATCTTCCATCCTCCCCCACAACCATAACTCTATGTATGTATGTATATGTATATATACATACATACATATATATATATATATAAAACCTTAAATAGTTTGTCTAAATAAAAACCTTAAAAAATCTTCTCCGAAATGGCTAAGCAGATCGAGGCAACACTTCACAGGTATGATCACCTATCCATGAGAAACACAAAGTTCTCCAACTATGATGTCAATGGTCACATAGTTTGGCAGCTCGGATTTATTTTTATTTTTGTTTTGAAGAATAAACCTTTAAAAATCTCCTTTTCCAGAATGGCTTGACAGATCGAGGGAAACTTCACCCACGTTCCCCAAGCCTTGGGAGATACCAGGGTGCCCTTGAATAATTAATAGGTCACGTGGTCTGGCAGCCATATTGGATTGAATGAAAATCTTTTTAAAAATATTATTTCTCTTGAACTGCTTCTCCAATTGATGTGAAATTTCATAATTATGATCTGGCAGCCATGGGGAATATATGTTTTAAATTTCAACCTGATTCGATCCATGGTCTGACAGCCAGAATTATTTAATTTTTTTGAATCTGGGTTCAGGGATTTGAATCAAACTTCGTCCAAATATTAGAGAGTATGCTAGTACTCTCTATGTAGTGATTGTGCAGAAAAAAAAATGGCCTCCCCATCTACTACATACAAAACTAAAGTTGGAGTATCTTCTCTCAAAAGTCGCTTAGCCTGTATATGAGAACCGACTTGGTTTGTTCAGCTGATTAATTGTCGAGACAGTGATCACTTTTCAGTTCTCCTGATCATGGAAAAAGCAAACCAGAGAGTTGGTGTCAAAGCCACCCAATGCTGGCCTGTTTATACATTTATCGTTTTTAAAAGACTAGTCTAATCATATTTTTTATAAAGCATTGCAGTGAAGTCTGATCCAAATAATTTTAAAGCAATATATGTATTTGTATATTGTAATCAGTAAAAAAATAGTGTGGTAGATAAAAAATTAGAAAGGAAATAACTTTAACGTTGATGTGCTACAAAAAAGTTAAGTTCAAAACAGGTCAAAAATTTAAAACATTTGAAATTATTTTTTAATTTCAACTTCACTACATCAATAATATACCCCAAAGGAACCTCCATGCCAAATATCAGCATCCTAGTACACATATTAATGAATGGCAAGCTTCTAAATAACTTGCACCAAAAACTTTAACATTTTCATGCTGACGCTCACGCCGGGGGTATCGCTATAGCTCTCTGTTCTTCGAACAGGTGAGCTAAAAAACGAGATCGCTCAAACCCGGGAATTCATCTTCTCGTTCATAATAATAATAATAAAAAATTCAGTCAGCATATTTCCGAGCTGCTTCTATCGATAGCAATGATTCTGGTACCATCTGACAGAGTTTTACCTCGTACATCATCCTTTGGTATTGTAATTTTAATAACCTGAAAGGATTCCATGAAATGTACGCAAAACTATATTCCTTTGTAAAATAATAGGCAGGATCTGAGTGCTGGGTGGGACTGTCAATCAGCCTTATGGGGGTGGGGTTGCTATGCATTTGCCTCATTGTCATACATATGGACATCAAATGGTATCAGCAGAATTATGCCTCGGGAAATCCCTTGTTTTTCAGTGTTATATTTAGGAAAATAAAATAATAGCAAGGTACAAGTGCTTCACACGGGATACACGTGATCACGAACCCTCCTCCAGTCACAGTATCGAGGTAAAAGTGAACCACGTGATCAAGAACCTTCTCGAGTCACGGTTTTCTCGGTGGCAGATTCGCTACGTACGTGGGCATCTGACGTTGTTCAGAACAGCCTGAACAGGGGATATCCACTCTAACTCTGAATTCAATAAATATTTGAACTGACATTTCGTGTTCCTTTCATCTTTGTTTTGACATACTGTATTGAGTGGAGTGGTCATTGTTCAATTAATCAGAGGTAACTGTTTATTTCGCTCATTTACACATATCAGTGGCTCACAACAACAACAACAACAACAACAACAACACGGATTTGTGTGTTCTGCAATTGTCGCACACATGTCTGATATTGAACCATTCATACTTTCCACTGGTGTGTCTGGTGTTGAAGCCGACATAAGAGCTTCTCGTATGGATAGGGCAGGTACTTCGGGTACAGAAAACGAAATTCTTACTTTAGCACATTTGCTGAACACCCCAGTGTATGTGTACAACAGCAAGAGTATGGATTGGGTAAGGCATTATGGATTGGGTAAGGTCATTTTGTGCTTTGATGCTGTATGAAGGCATTATTACCTTGCGCTCGCAAAGTGAATTACAGGGTTAAGCGATTGGTAATGTACATATGTATGTTGTACTCATACATCGTACATGTCTGCAATTTGTTAAGCACGTATATCAAAAAAAACCATTCAGCAAAGGAAATTGAAACTTTACCATATGTTATATGACCATGTGATACAGCAGTCACTCTTGAGCTCAACATCGGCCAAAGATCAACATAGGCCAAATTTCTGAAATTGGCAATTTTCATCCGATTGACTTTAGGATTTACTTTGAAATGGCCATGTCACGTGGTCTCGCAGCCATATTGAATCTAAGGGAAAAAATATTTGGAAATCTTCATAGGAGAAACTGCTTTACTGATCATTGCAAAATTTAACTAATTTTTCAACCACCCATGGGAAATATGGTTTGATAACAATGACATCATCGGTTATGTGGTCTCGCAGCCATATTGGATCAGAGAGAAAAAAAAGAAAACCTTAAAAAAAAAATAAACTAAACGGTTCGCTCACACCATGTCCTTCTGAAGACTGCACGGGGTATCAATGTTTTCTATGAACACCATCTAGTTCTTTGTATCTTGCAGCTCTGTCTTATTGTGTGTTTCTCAGTCAGGGGTATGTAAGACATGCAGGAAGACGTACATTATTTGACATTGCTGACTAAGAGCTCTTGGCACTTTTGCTCCAAGATTGGGTATCCTCTGAGTACCATACAATTCTGTTATTCCACATTGTAAAAAAAAATTACACCGATTGAACAAAAATATTTATGCTACATAAGGAAAAAGCAATGTAGAGATGATAAACTACAGTGTAAAAAAACAGGTTTTAAACGAGATAGAGATGATGTTGGTTTGGAGAGTAGCTAACAGTATTGCCATCACATAACCATCCCTACATCACTGCCTCCTTTCACGTCATCGATGATTGCTTCAAGCTTAACTAAAAACACTTCACTGGCTACAACAGTACTTGATTACTCTTGTAGTGTAACCATATACTGAGACTACAAATTAGCAGCCAGACTGCAATGTTAATACCAGGTACATAAACATCAACTTCTTACAAACTGCATGCACATCTATAATTATCTGTATTTGTGATTGGTTAGTCTAAATATTAAAAAAAAATGTAGGAAAGACAACTGAAGTTGCAAGAACTCCCTGAAATTGTGTAGGAGCTTCTAATACTTTTAGCTCGACAATAGTCTTGAGGCAGTGATGTAGGGATTATCTGATGGCAATAATGTTAGCTACTCTCTAAACCAACATCACCCCTATCTTGTTTAAATCCTTTTTTAGACTGTCGTTTGTCATCCCCACATTGCTTTTTTTTAATTTAGCATAAATTTCTTTTCTTTTAATTCACTTGTATATAATGATATATTGTGGGCGGAGGAATATCTGGTAACGTCAAAGAATACCCTTCTAATTTTTTTTTTAATGGCAATAGTCAGCTTTGGTCAAAGGTTTGCTTGGGTTGTAATTTTATGGTAACGATCATAATTGTCACTTGTACCTAAGTTAAATGAATTGTTCAATTTGGCCCATCCAAATAAATTTTGAATTCATGATATAATGGATTTGATGTGCCTTAGTGGCATTTGAACAACAATGGACTGTAATGGTTATTTTAATTTCCTATCTCCAGTGTGAGTGATTGTGAACATGTTAGTTTCGCACTTCTATGATGTATATAACTGTTTACTTGAGTTCCTTGATGCTCTTGATTTTTCTCTAAAAATGTTACAGCTGGCCAAGCAAAAATGTTGTGTCTTCTTGTGATGAGATTTATTGGTTGCCTGCAGATGGTGCAGAAATAAACTCCAGCATCGTCTTGCAGTTGGAACTGTGTCCAGAACAGCCTGAAGGCCTTGGTAATTTTTATTTATGCTTTACTTGCTTCAAATTTCTGCTGGTAGAATTGATACTTGCACAATTTTGAATGCTTGCTTTCTTTCCAGATACTTTTGAATGCTTGCTTTAGTCCAGTTAATTTGTGCAAAAGATCGAGGAATAGTGCTTTTCAAACAAAATTATTTAATGAAAGCATGAAACTTGTCCTGAAGAACTTCAGATGTGGAACCATCGCAACAATGCCCATCAGCCATTTTGCTGCCACTATTGGCAAAATCATGTTTTCTTTACTATCTTCACAACTAAACGTGATACAGTAATAATTAGAGTTCATAGAACACCTTACTCTGCGTAGTCTTGAGAAACAAGGATATAAGCAGGGTCTGAAAGTGGAAAATATGATTGGTCATGGTGATGTAAAATGCCAGAATATTTTGTCCAACGACTGCTAAACGGAAGGGTTTTGAAAGTGCCAAAAAGTCGACTTGCGTTCTACGGTGTTTAAGTGTATAATTAAATTGAAATAAAATAAAGATTTTAAAGGTTGTAGAAAAAAACACATTCGGAAGTTTACCACCAATGATGCAGCATCTTTTACATCCACCATATTTAACACGTTACATTAGTTATTCATGCCTGTTGTTTGTGTCCTTTGTGATGTCCTTAAAATAGTTTCCTGTTTGGAATAATTTTCTATTTTCTTTGACTACCAGACAGTAAAAATATTTATCTCAATCCTCTCTGCGCATGTGTGATCAGTATGAATTCAGAGCCAAAGTAGTACTAAACTACAGGTTTGTTTTCCGATTGGTGTTCAAAATATCATATGAAATTGAAAATAAGTGGTCCCGAGATCATAAACTGACATTTGTGGACAGACAGACAGACAGAGTGAACCAATTGCTTAACCCCACTTTTCACTTCACGTGAGTGGGGTAAAAATGGTATCTATCCAAAAATGGCGTTTCATATTCCTGATGATCAAAACACGTCAGGCATGAACAGTAAATTATAGATCTAGAATGTGGACATACTAGACAATCCATAATGTCAATTCCATCATGATGTCGATCTCATATCAAGGGTGATGTACGTACCATACTATCGAGCTGTACTCCTGTTAAGGAGGATGAAATATACTTGTAATAGTACACTTGACTAATCACCGACACTGACATAAAGCTGTACACTTCAGGGCTGCTTTTGTGCACTTTAATTTTCCTCTGCAGCCCTTTTTGCAGCCACAGCAGAAGAGTTCGCATGAAGACTGGCTTGCCTGAAGAAGTGTTGTCCATAGTGGCTTCCACTCGCCAGAGTTGGTTCAGCCCGTCTGCTGTAGATGGCATATTGGGAGCTACTTCCTGCAATTGGCCCCAGCATTGTCCACCTTTATAGATAGCTCTGTGCACGTAATGCACCACATCATACTTGATCGGAGGGATTTCCTCCATCACTCGTCCTCTCAATGCACAGCTCGTCACGTGCCTAATTGGTGACCTCTAAACTGCTTGGTCGGTCAAATGCAGTAAAATCTCATGAAGTGCTCGAGGACTGCACTGTCCTCTGCTCATCTCATATGTGCTTCTGAAATGCAAGAAAGGCTCTGTATCCCATGTGTATCATCATATGCTTTCCGTGTATCCCATGCTTTCATTTTACCCCTGGAGGCAAATGAAGACCGTGTTGCAGCATGTATAGACATGAAACGTGGGAAGGCCCTTTGACTTCTCTGGCCCCAGATATCTCATGGGCAGGGATGTACCTCAAGTTCTGCCCTGTCCTGACTATCACCCACAACTCCTTGATATTAATTATGGGGTAACAACCGCAGCAAGAACAACTAAATCAGTGTCTACCGTACGTAAAGTTACTTTCTCGAAACCTTGGCTTGCAACACAAGCTGTGTGCAGGAGCACATTCGGGTATCTGCTTCTTCATGACTGCTAGGAGAATGCTGGCTCATATCCTGTTGATGGCTACACAAAGCATTAGGTCCTGTTTAGCAACTACAAGCTTGTCCTTTGCAATTTGCGCAGCATACCTTTCTAGAAAGGCAAAGAACTCTGACTTATCAACTCAAAGAAACTGCTGCCAGTTTGTTGGTCAGCAATTTGACCCTTCAAATCATATTCTAGCTCCTTTTCCACACTTCTATCTTACCTGTGATTTCAGGCTGTCTTCAAATAACAATCTCACACTGTCCACTCGACTAGCCCTTTTGATTTGACCATGAAATATTTGACCATGCAAACATAGCAGTGGAAATCATTTTTTGTTATTGCATCATCTTCTTGTGAAGATATCGAAGAAGATGTGTTTTTCGCCAATGACGGCACCAGAAATTGTCATCATGGTTGAGATGGCTCCATATTTATAAATCTGCATGTGTAGCAAGTTTCATACTTTTATGAAAAAGTCAATTCTCACAAATCGACAGGACTACATGCAAGAATTGACTACTCTCCATAATTTTATTTTATTTTATTTTTTTTGCTCTTATAACTGAAAATACAAGTTTAGGGATTCCACAAATTTCAGCATCAAAATTGCATCAACTTGTCCTTCCTGCCCAATACTGCAGTATGGACAAGTATATGTAATTTGAATGTGAAAATATACTGAACACCTATACGTTGCACTAATAATATTACTTGATGTTCATTCATTCGTGCACGTGTATGTGCTCCTGGCAGCTGCTTTTCATCATCTGAGGCCGCGTTTAAGCTGCTGATGCAGCCGACTCTCGCCTTTTTCTACAGGACAGGTGCTGGGTTTATGATAAAGTGCCTACATTTTTTTTTAGCTCATCTGGAACATGGTTCCAGGGAGCTTATGGGAAGACTTGTCATCCATCTATCCACAAACACTTGCAACTTCTCTGAAAGTATGCAGACAATTTTGACGAAACTTGACCACAACCTTCATCACCCGATTTATGCACCAAAGTTTGTTCACACTATTAAAAAATTTTTTTAATCGGGCTCTAAGGAGGTCTAGGGATAGAGAGGGGGTTCCCCCACCCCCCCCCCCCCCAATAAGTTTTTGCTTTCTTTTCAGAAACTACACACACTATTTGTGAAAACTTGACCACAACCTTCATCACTCGTGATGTACCAAAGTTTGTTCAGGCATTAAAAATAATCCTGAGGTATTTACTTTCTTTTCCATTGCATATTTGGTGGGTCATCCATGCCTACCAGTGGTTTCCTGTTTTTTTTTTATGCGCCGCTAACAGGTTGAGCACGCTGGGGTATTGCCCCTATTTTTATGAAGGGTACTGTGGGATCATTAATGTCCATTCAACTGTATGCAAGCAGATGCGACAGCCAGCATAATGTTGCTTCTGAAGGATGGTGTACTCATCAAGACTGCCTATCTACAGCATTTGAAGTGTGAGGTTGAGAGTTTGTAGTTGTTTTGAAGTTTGTAAGGAGTGATTGTGCAGGAATGGGCAAATATTCAAACATGTTTGTATACCTTATAGATGACTCCTTTTCAGCGTCTTCTCCAAAAGCTTCCACCTTTTTTTGTGGGAGGGGGAGTGAGGGGGGGGGTCAAAATTGGATAAATTGCAGTTTGTGAGGTTGCCCACAAAATTCTGACACTTGCAATTCATGAAAAAAATTAACAGTTGTCATTTTATTGGCCACTCTATACAGAAGATGGTTTTGGAAGTTGTGATAATTTCACAAATTCCTCCATTAAAGTGGAACGCTTTCATTAGCTAATCAATATATGTGTATAAAACTGAATGGTGGGGGTTGGGGGGGGTCAGTTCAGGTATGCAGGCATGCACCAAAGCAGCACGTTGCCACGTGCACTTTCCGCCAGTACTTCTGCCAGCATTTTGGATAGCTACCATCCTTCTCAGCCTTGAAGAGATCTGGCCAACCCCCAAGCAGATGCCTGGCCCATCCCTATCTCCTTGAGGTACTGATCAACCTGTTGCAACCACTAGGTATGTTGTCAGTCCATTAGCCTCCTCCACTCACAAGGCTCCCTCTCTGACATAATCTGATGAGCAGGATCAGCATCAAGAAAACGAGCCATATGTCAGCCACTGCTCCTGGGCTATACAGGTAACAAATCTCTTCTGAATCTCCTCAGCAAACGCTCGTCAGACACAAAGTCAAACCAGTGATAACAAGGGATTCTCCAAAGAGACCTGCTACCAAAGGAGTTATGTCTTTGTCTCAGATCCTTGATCAGAGTCCAAGACTGGAAGCACCAAGGGTTTAAACACTCGGACTTTCGTCGTCCTGCATGGGTAGTGACAGCACCACACCCCATGATCCAGTGAATCGATGACTTCCCAGGCCCGACCCAGATGTCCATCGACCTCTGGCTCACAACATACAGAGACATGAATGTCACTGCCAAGGTAAGTGAATCTCTCTGTGACCTCAACATCCTCACCACAAACGGGTACAGACAAGATAGCAGCATCTAATACAGCATTTATAGTCTGGATCTTAGTCTTGACCAAGGAGACCAATAATCCCAGTTGCTCCAACTCCTCATTCAGCACCTTGAGGGCTCCCATAAGGATGTCCAGAATCTTTGCATAGATGACTGCATCATCGGAGATATGAGGTCAGATTCCCAAAGGTTGCACCGCAGCTTGATCTCACTGACATCCTCCCAGGAATCCAGACCATGCAACTGCTGAAAAGTGTGAAGGCCAGCCCACCAATGATGAACGCTAGTAACAACTGGAAATAAGTCATATGGAAACACCATACCTCACAGCACTCTCAATACCAGTGTACAGTTCAGATATGAGATTGATCAGCTTTGGTGGCACCCCATAAAGACTGAGGATCCTCCAGAGGGTATCCTGATCCACTGAATTGAATGCTTTGCGGAGATCAACATTCTGGGCACTGGAGCTCAAGAATATGGTGGCAAACCCCAAGGGTAGATATCGGGGGGGGGGGGGGGAGTTGCAGGGGTGCGCACCCTCTCCCTCCCCCCCCCCACGGACTTTGCACATGTTTCGGTTTCACTTTTACACAACTGATATTTTCACCATAATTTTTATCTCCAAATTATGACAAAAAAACAGCTCCCATTTCCATTCTGCAGCATATACTGTACAGTACCTCAATCGATGCAGGGCCTATCACATTGTTTTCATCAGGTTGTGTTGCATGTGTGTACACTATCAGGTTGTCATTAGTAATATGTAAGTACCACCATGCGCTCAGCACTGTTCGGTGGACTCGTCCACTAATGTGCTTGACGGGTGGGGGGGGGGGGGGGGGGGGGGGTGTTGGTGTTGAGAATGGCATCCGCATATCCTTGGACAGGAAATACACGCCATTGTCGACCCCTCGTTGATCGCATTAGTGGACTCTTTCATCTGATCGTGCTAAGAGCCGACGAACCTGGTCAATGCTGACTCCATTGGGATCAATCGTATCGATTTTATGATCGCATCACTAACTTTGCTTTTAAACAAAACTAGTGAGTCATGGAAGGTCCGAAAAAAATAAAACAGGATGATTTCCGACTTCTTTTCGTCTGTCAGTGCGACAGACCATACCAGAATCATGGCATCATATGTTTCCGATAGTCATGTATTTCCAATAGCTCCCGCTCCAGAGCAAGATTTTTCCTATGTGACGTCACAAAAACACGTAAGCAAACAGGAAGCCGACAGCCATGTCGCTCTACTTTTTACACCACTATTTTATGAACCATGCTTCGAGTAAAGGTAAAATATGTTGACTTTTTCTATAAATAATGTAAAAGTAATCTTTTTTTTACTCTTGCCTATTTTTCTAACTCATAAAACTTGAACTCCATCTGACATTTCATGTCACCAAGGACGCTCATTTGTGTATCGAGAGTGAGGATCCGTTTGTAAAATTAGCAAAACAAAGCATACATGGCAAGTTGGAGGTGACAAAAAACGGGTTGGTCGGAATCAAAACCGGGTTATTTATTTATTTGTTAGATATTTGTTTATTTACTGTGTGCGGAATCCTAGAGGTTGGTTTACGTGGCCTTCGGTGAGAGCTCATGACGTCACACAGCCAATTGACTGGAGGATACATTGCATAATGGCTGTGGGTCGCTCAAGGGATGTGTGTTCCATTACCAATCAGCTGGTAGAGTGCTTGCCAAGTGGCTTAAGCTCTCAAGCAAGTACTCCAACGAAACACAAACTGCTTGGTAACCCCAGGGGTGTGTTCAATTATCAATAAGCTTGCTATCGTTTGCCAAGCCAGCCGTTCCTTAAGGCCCTGTCACACCTTGACGATTTAGCCAGCGTATGCCTGACGTATGAAAAATTTTTGGCTCTAAAACGCTGGCACACGTCGAATACGTTATGGGTAAGTTTGTATACGTTAAGAGCACGCTGGCATACGTCGTAGTACGCTGGCTTTTTTCGTAGTTACGCTGCCATACGTCTTTGTATGCTTGCTAAGGCCCAGTCACACCTTGACGTTTTAGCCAACGTATGCCGATTTTTGTAAAAATTGCTAAAACGCTGGTACACGTCGAATACGTTATGGGTAAGTTTTGATAACATTGAGAGCACGCTGAAAACACTGCCATACGTCGTTGCACGCTGGCTTTAAACGTTTGTACTTTTCGGTTGTCCTCAAAGCTTTCCATGCTTGAAATTTTACGACTTATGCCAGCGTATGACTCACACGTTCCACATAACGCTCCCATAAGTTGTAGGCACGTCACGCGATCGTTGACACACGTTACTTGTAAGTTACTCATAAGTCGAAACACGTCGAGGTATGTTTAGCGTACCCGAAACTTATTTCTAAGCTATGAGTTACGTGTTTGTACTAACGTTACGCGATCGTTGACACACATCGACACACGTTACTTGAAAGGTGCTCATAAGTCGAAACACGCCAGGTAATGGTTAGCGTCAGTGTTCCAGACTTCCTCGTTTTTATTTTTTTTAATTTTTTTTTCTTCCTTTCTTCGGTATGATGGTGATGTTGACACTTCGATTTTCTAGTGCGGTGTTAATATAATATAATTAATAGACTGCCGCTCAACGATTTAAATCATACCGCACCTGTTCACTGAACACCGTCATACGAAGAAAAAAAAAACCGGGAGTCTGGAACACTGACGCTAACCATTACCTTGACGTGTTTCGACTTATGAGCACCTTACAAGTAACGTGTGTCGATGTGTGTCAACGATCGCATATCGTGCGTACAACTTATTCCCATCGCATGCGGAGGCTGTGTCATACGGCAAGTACTCGTATAAATTTTCAACATGCTTAAAATTACAAGACGTACTCCACTTAATAGGACGTATGATAGCGTACTTTAGCGTTTTATTCACGCATACCAAACTTACCCATACCGTATTCGACGTGCGCCAGCGTTTTAGACGCATTTTTCTAGAGGTCGGCATACGCTGGCAGATCGCCAAGGTGTGACTGCGATGTTGACACTTCCATTTCTGCGGCGGTTATTATTTGAATCGTTGTGCGGCAGCCTTTCCATAACCTACGCCACGTCATCGTCGGCGATGCGTGCAGCGTGCTATGCATGAGTTAGACTATCGTTGGCATAGGTTTGAACGCCGCAACAGGTTCAGCATTCGTTGGTATAGTTATCTATAACACAACGAAACGTTCTGTGTCCGTTACTAATACGTTATGCATAGACCAAGTCGTCATGAATGTCCGAATCTTTAAAAAAAACATCAAAATTCAACGTAAGCCAGCGTTTACATACATTCTATATATCGTTGCCATCGCTGGCTAAAACGTCAAAGTGTGACTGGCCTATAGTCGTAGTACGCCGAGGTGTTAGACAATTTTCCTGCTTGAAATTTTCCGACGTATGCCAGCGTATGACTCGCACATTCCGCATAACGCTGGCCATAAGTTGTAGCACGTTATGCAATCGTTGACACACGTCGACACACGTTACTTGTAAGTTACTCATAAGTCGAAACACGTCGAGGTAATGTTTAGTGTACCTGAAACTTATTTCTAACCTATGAGTAACGTGTTGTAGGCACGTTACGCGATCGTTGACACCGTTGACACACGTTACTTGTACGTTACTTACTCATAAGTCGAAACACGTCAAGGTAATGGTTAGCGTCAGTGTTCCAGACTCCCTGTTATTTTTTTTTTCCTTCGTATGACGGTGATGTTGACACTTCGATTTCTAGTGCGGTTATAATATATAATAATTAATAGGCTGCCGCTCAACGATTTAAATCATAACCGCACTAGAAATCGAAGTGTCAACATCACTGTCATACCGAAGAAGAAAAAAAAACAAAACAAAAAAAAAACGGAGTCTGGAACACTGACGCTAATCATTTCCTCGACGTGTTTCGACTTATGAGTAATGTACAAGTAACGTGTGTCGACGTGTGTGAACGATCGCGTAACGTGCCTACAACTTCTGGCCAGCGTATGCGGAACGTGTGTCATACGCCGAGTACGTCGATAATTTTTAACATGCTGAAAATTTCTCGACGTACTCGGCGTATGACGACGTATGCCAGCGTGCTCTTAACGTATACAAAACTTACCCATAACGTATTCGACGTATGCCAGCTTGGTTCGGCAAATTTTTCATACGTCGGCATACGCTGGCTAAAACGTCAAGGTGTGACAGCGGCTTCACACTTCGATGTCTAGTGTGGTTATGATTTGAATCGTCGAGCCGCAGCCTATGAATAGCCTACGCCACATGATCGTCGGCGATACGCTGCCGCACGCTATGCATAAGTTAGACTATCGTTGGCATAGGTTGTGAACGCCGACAACACGCTCAGCATTCTGTTGGTACAAGTTATCTATATGTGATTGAAACGTTCTGTGTACGTTACTAATACGTTATGCATACGTCAAACACGTTATTATACGCCCAAAACTTAAAAAAAAATCAATAGTTCAGCGTACGCCAGCGTTTTACATACATTTTGATACCTTGCCATACGCTGGCTAAAACGTCAAGGTGTGACAGCCCCTTTATCAACATCAACAGTGTCCAATGGCATGCTTGCTTGAGTGCTTAAGGTACTTGGCGAGTGCTCTACAAGAAACTTAGTAACTGAATGCGTGCCAGGTCTATCAGTCTGTGTCAATCCTTGCAATTGGAATGGAAGTGAAACTTAGCGTTTTTAAAATTGATCGTACTTTCCATCCAATATGGGTTTTGACCACAAAATAATGGGTCTGTGGGTTTTCAGAAACAAAATGGGTCAAACCCATGAAATGTGGATCACTTGCCATCTACGACAAAGGGACACTACTCTATCAAAGTTTTAAATCTATGAAAGCCCAAAAGTGCCACGTACATAAACCTGAATTTTATGTAACTGTTGTTTTTATTTGTATTTTCAGCTAACGGCTTACCCCATTTTTGAAACAGGCATGAAGATGCTCAGGGGCAGATCCAGAAAATTTTTATGGGGGGTTCACTTAAGGTTAAGATGTTCTTATATAGTGAAATACACGTGATCTGACCTTATTCAAGTCCATGTAATCGGTGAGGAAAAACCGGTTAACCTATCAAGGGCTAGCGAGCAGTATCCGACCATAAATTTACCTTCTCCACAGAAAAATCTGGGAATATCGACTACTTGATGAAAAGGCCTCAGGCCTGTCACCAACTGATTCTAAAGAAAAGCTGAAGATTTTGGAATCTTTGCGATGGATCTTTTCAACAACAATGTAAATACACGAAATGTTTCCAATACAAATCAATGGAAATATCGAACGGACAAGAACAAAATGCAGCGATATGACCCCGAGCAAGAAACCTAAACTCGCCGTTGCGGATCATCAGATCATTAATTGTAATGGACAATGTAGCTGGCAAAATGGTTCAGGATTGTACTGCATTTTGCTGTAGGAAACGATCCCTAAAATGTTGGCTTTCTCTTTGGAGTCATAACTAAACTGATTCACAGGGATTAATACAGAACCAGCGGCGAAAAGTATCACGGCTCGGATTAATTGCAGAGTGAAAGCAAAAGACGTGTGATTGCTGATCCTCCAATGATATCTCGCATGACGATATGTGACATAATTGAAAGGGCAGAAGAGAGGAGGGGTTCACGTGCACCCGGTGAACCCCCCGTCGGATCCGCCATTGATGCTCATTACTCGCCTTCTGTGCTTATAAGAGCATACCACACAGTAACAGAACATGGTATTGCTGTTTATAGAACATCTAGAGTCCTAGGCAGTATGCAGTGTGATTGACTACTCTTAGAGTCAATTGCAGAGTTTCTGTTGCTTGTACCAGATCTGGTCCTGAACATATTCTGTAACCTGCTCCTCTGCTCTTGCTCTCTCTCTCTCTCTCTCTCTCTCTCTCTCTCTCTCTCTCTCTCTGTTCTATTCACCCTCTCATTTGCTCAAGGTCATCTGCCATCTGCTTGGAAATCAGCAAACATTACCGCCCTGCATAAAAAAGGTGCAAAAACAGATCACTGCAACGACAGACCAATCACCGTTCTCCCAATAATCAGCAAGGTTATGGAATCCATCATCGCTTCAGACATTAAATCCTTCCTCTTCTCCAATGGCTTGATTTCTGATCATCAATTTGGTTTCAGACTAGGTCACTCTACCCTGGATATGCTGCTTCTGCTCTCCCAACAATGGATGGAGGTACTCAATGCCAGACATGAAATCAGAGCCATATCCCTGGACATATCATGTGCTTTTGACACCGTCTGGCACCCTGCCCTGCTCTCCAAACTCTCTTCCTATGGTAATCCAAGGCCATCTCCACTCATAGCTTCCTCTCCTGTTGCAGTCAACGTGTGGCCGTAAATGGAGTTTTCTCATCCCATCTTCCTGTCCAGGCTGGAGTTCTTCAAGGCAGCGTTCTGGGCCCTGTTCTTTTTCTAGTTTTCATCAATGATCTCTCCGACTCTCTGGAAAATCCTCTTTATCTCTTTGCTGATGACGCTACCCTCTGTCGTACCATCTGCCATCCCTCAGACAGGCAAGCCGCAGCTTCTTCGCTCTCTGCAGATCTGGATAAAATCACAAATGGGTCCAACACGTGGAACATGTCTTTCAATCCTGACAAATCTCACACTCTATGTCTCTCCAAAAGGACCGTTTAGAAAACCCCCAATCTACTTTCTCAACAATCCTCTGGAAGAAGTCCTTTCATTCAAGTTCTGGGTCTCACTATCTGCCATGACTTTCCTGGGAAAGCCACATTTCCAACCTGGCCTCCAAAGCCAGTTGCCGACTGGGAATCTCCGTCGTGCAAAGTCCTTCCTCGCACACCTGAGTTTCTGACCACATAACAAGCTTTCGTCCACAGCCTGAGAGAGTACTGCTCTCCCTCTGGGCTGGTGCTCCTGCCTCTCACCTTTCTCGGCTTCACGCTGTGGAACCAAGACATTTCGGATCATTGGCCTCTTCCCGCTATGAGACTGAGTCTTTGAACCTCTCACTGCAGGCAGGTTGGTGGTCTTTCTGTCTTCTACTGTCTCCTCTCCGGTATCGCCCCCCCCCCCCCGTTCTGTCTGTGATTTTGTCCCCAGCATATTTCCGCAGTGTGCTCAATGTCCACCAACAACTCCCTTCTGGTAAAACTACCAAAATCATGAATCACTGCTCACCTTCACTCTTTCATTCCTCTTTTTTTCCCCCACCTTTGGAATAAACTTCCACACTCTGTTCAATCCCATTCTTCCCTCCAGGCCTTCAAAACAGTTGTTCACCACCACCTCTTATCTTCCCCCATCCAAACCTCAATGTTTTCTACCCCCATTAATCCACCCCAAACCACCTCCTTCAAATTCCTGCTTTCCTTCCCGAAAGTCCCTGTGATGTCCATCTTGTATACTCCGTGTTCCCGCCACATCCCTCTCCCTTCCACAGATCTCCAAATGTCTCGATTCCCCACTGTTTGTCCTTCCCACTCCCGCCCTCTTATCTCATGGCCCCCCCCCCTTGCTGTGTGTTGTGTGTTGGCTCTCATCCGAGCCTCGACAAGGTATCTATCTATAATTCCAGCAGTGTGTGTGTGTGTGTGTGTGTGTGTGTGTGTGTGTGTGTGTCTGCGACCGCTGTTTCTCGACAACCGCTGTTCCGATCTAATTGAAACTTGCCAGATATATTGCTGGGGACCTGAGGATGTGCCTTTTCAAGGTTTGATATTAATCGGACAAGTGCTTCCCAAGTTATGGCCATTTATTTACCAAACCAATGACGAGACACGTTGTTGCTGGGCGTGGCCGATGGGAAGGGAAGCTCAGCCGCGTTCGCCATTACGGGTGTACAACGTACGGGCTTCCGGATAATGATGACGTCGTGTATTCTAATAATTTCTCGATTTCTTATGCGCATTTATAGATAAACACAATGCCGCAAGTTATGATCGTTTTCATATGAGACGGTGCATAAATTTCGGTAACATCAGAGTGCTGGTGTGCTCCGAACCAGGAAGTAATTTTTTTCTTCTTCTCTTCTCTTTTTGTTTTCCTTGCGATGACATTGCGAAAAGGCAAATACGTTGGCGCTAATTGAATAATTGGCCATTAAAACCTAAATTGCGAATCATCATAACTGTGATGTGCGAACTCCATGCACGTACGGGCACGCGGAGAGCGAAGAAATGGCCTTGTGGTATGTTGTTTGCTGCTCGCGGTTGGAATATTTATTTTTTATTTATTTATTTTTTTGTTTTTACGGGCACGTACTAGTGATTCAAATGCCGAATAACGGGAATACGAAGTCATGTTTAGGAGGGGGAGGAGGGGTGATTGCTCTCGTACAAAAAAAAAGAAAAAGACAGTCTAAGCTGGCAGCACATATTAACGATCTTGCTTCAGTATGTGAGTAGGGTACGGTTATGCAAGGATTGGGGTATTGACCATGGCTACAGATTACGCTGTTCACCTCGGAAAGCGCCAGAAAGACGACATGCCATGCAGTGGTTGTACAACTTCATGGACAGATGGCCTGAAGTGTGCGTGGTAAAACCATCAAGTTTATCTGAGCTGTGAGAGAACGTTGTGCATCAGAAGAATCAGTAGCAAACTACTTCAAAGAACGGGACTATATTCTAACCAAATGCCATTGAAAGAACAAACCACAGCTTATTTATAATATAGATGAGAAGGGCATCAATAAAGAATACAAGCCGCCTAATTTTGTTGCAGGTAGAGGATATCAACCACAAGCTGTCATGGCTGAAAGAAGCAACACTGTTTCCATTAGTGGAGTGGTTAATGCACAGGGAAAATAAGATACCACATTTCTTTGTTTTTCCTGGACAATGAATGGTGCCAGACTAAATGCAGGGGAAAACTGTTGGTGCTGATGGAATCCTGACACAGATGGAATGGTCAAATTCCCAGGTTTTTAGAGACCATATGCAGGACCATTTCATTAAATATGTGCAATGTTGGGATGCTTCAGACACAATAGTTGGCCTGTATGATGATCACAGAAGCCACCTAGCTGTTGACCTGATCAACTGGGCCAAGGAAAACAATATTGTGCTGTTTGTTCTCCTCCACACTGTTCCCATATCTTACAACCTATGGATGTCAGATGTTTGGGCCCCTTTAGGTCAGGTCTGGTATGGGAGCATGCACCGGAGCAGCTTGTCGCTGCGCCCACTTTCCACCGGTACTCCAGGGGCCTCCATCTGGCCATCCCCCAGGCAGATGCCTGGCCCATCTCCATCTCCTTGAGATTCTGACCTTCAGCTGAAGTATAAACAGGAATGGTTGTCTTTTGCATGTGTCAATCATCGCAGAGTACCTGGGTATGATGTGTGTGGATTGGCTTGTAAAATATATACAGATGAGGCACAACAGGCTAGGCCTGCAGGATTGTTTACATGTTGTATAATATAGAGACAAATTTCCATCGATCAAAGGCCTACTCCATCTTGGATGCACCCTCCCTGTAGGCTCCTGTGAGGCTGAATGCTCATTTTCTTGCCTGCGGTACCTGAAGACCCTCCGATGAGATTCCATAGGAGAAAGTCAGATGGCATCTCTGGCTCTCATGGACATACACCATGACTTCCCCATATCCAAACATAATGTGTGTGAAATTTTCATTCAGAAACACAAGCCCAGTCTTTTCCGAAATTGCATCATTTATGAGTAATAAAATAATTCACATTCCACCGTCCAATCTGATGTCTTTTGTGGGGAGAACCTCTGCCCTAAGCTTCGAAAACTCGGCGCATTGCGGTGCCTGGCTTCGCCCAACACACGGTCCGTCAATGCCATCATTTCACACTGCATGTGTGCACAGGCCTTTTTAAACTAAGGATTGGCTGAGCAAGTTTTCACTTTAACCATTTGTCATCGTGAATCTGCTGAACTGTTGGGCCAGTGAGGAACTCCACAAACTGCAGAAAATTTCCAAGAATGCAGGAAATGCTGTTTCTGACCATCAATTTCTCAAAATTTCCTGGTGGAGGACCCCCGAACCCCCCCCCCTCTCCATTCAACACAATGGCCTGATGCACCCCCTGTCTTGAAATTCCTGTAGCTGTCCCTGAACCCTATCTATAATTATCCGAGCAAGGACCTTGCCCGGCACTGAGAGCAGCGTCTACCCCTCGGTAGTTGTTGCAGTCCTGGCGATCACCCTTCCCTTTCCAGAGAGGGCCAACAAGGTCACTCTTCCAGTTAGTTGGGATGAAGCCTGAGCACCATACAATGCAATGACATGAGTACAGCATTTGTACCAGCCTTGAGAAGTTCAACATGGATGCCACAGATCCCAGGAGTTTTGCCCCCCTTTCAACTGGTTCACCACAACCTGTGTTTTCACAAACCAAGGCAGTTCACAGTTGATTAGAGGGTCAGCAATCGGAATACTCTGACATCCAACTCAACAGATGGTGGGTCAGCCTGGTAAAGCTGCTCAAAGTAACCGGCCCAGTGGGCCTTCACTGCAGTCCACCGAGGGACAGGCTTGGAGGAATGCAATTCACTGATTCCTCTGTAAGCAGGATGAGAATCACTTGACCACAGGTTATGCTCTACCTTTTCAGATTCCACGCACATAGGCCTCCTTGTCAGCCCTCGGTGAACATACAGTTTTACACTTCAGCTCCCTGAACAGCTCAGTTCTGCCATCAATCTTATCCTTGCGACACTGGTCAGTGGTATCCAGTGTCCATTGGGAGACAAAGTTCCTCTTTGCCTGAAAGTGTGTTTGAAGACAGCCACTGACAATATCAATGATGGTAGTCTAGAAGGCATTCCACACCACTTCAGGATCCCCCAAAACACCCAAGCACCTTTGACCCCAATCAACCTGTTCGCAAACTACAAAGCTACCCTTTCATCCTTGAGCATGCCAGCATCCATCCTCAGCTGGATGGTACTGCTCTCTTGGATTTGAGACGTCACTTAAAGAGTTGCTACAACAAGCCTGTGGTCGGTACTGAGGAATTGAGGACTCTGGTAAACCCTGCAGTTTTGAATCAACCTCCAGCGACAATCAGCAAGAACTTGGTCAATATCCATTGCCACAATACCAACATTGAAATACAAAGTCCAGCGATGAACCTGTGCACGTTGAAATCATGAACTAACCACCCTGAGTCCATGACTTCTTGCAAAGTCAAGGAACTTCTTGCTATTCTGATTCACAGTTCCAGACCCATGGGGACCAACACGTCTCATAACCATCCCTATCCATGCCCGTCGATGCAATTAATTCCCTCAAGACCAGAAGAGTATTACCTGGGGCACTGATAAATCACCAACTCGAGCGAGGCATATAATGTTTCCTCGGTGAGATCACTCACCTCAGTCGAAGCATATACAGAGACCACGGAAATGACGCCCAGAGTGATAAATCCTCAGTCTCATAAATACGCTCGTCAACTGGTGTTACCTCGATTACCATCGGAGTCATCTTGTTGGGCACAGCCACAGCAACTCCTTGAGAATGTTAACCATCAGAGTAACCAGACCAGTCGTAGTTGTTCCCACTAGCCATGATCTCACCACTCTCCGGTCGCCAAACCTCAGAGTGCTGCAATGCTGATGTTCAGATTCTGGAGCTCAGATGACAGCAAAGACAGGTGATCATCCTCTCTTAGAGTGAGGAGACACCCCAGGCAACCACCTGAAGGGACTGCCTCAGATTAACACAAGGAGATCACTATCTGGTGGACCACACCTCAACATCACCCCGACACATACCAACCCAACACAATCCAAAAGGATTGTCCTATGGTTTCCCCTATATCATCAAAGAATGGAGGTCCCGAAGGCTTTGCCCCAGTTCCTTCATCCAGTGAGCTGCCCTGCTAAGAGCAGCTGCACAGAAGGTACTCACGGGACGGGTTTTTCTTGTTATTTTTTTATATCATTTATTTATTTTTGTAGACATTAAGGAATGATGTGTTTTACGGTGGCCGGAGTACAAATCCTGGCTTGGTCCTGGCTTGAATGAAGTCTTGGTCGACCCATGTCATTATGTCTATTAATTACGTATTATTGGACCGTGGCTGCATTTATTCATAACGTACTGTTACGATTGTGGGGTTAGATGGAGGAACTTGATCGGGAATATAGCATTGTGTAGAGTTGGTTGGTCTGTGGACGTGTAGGAGGCATCTCAATGTAACCAAGTAGTGAACCTGTGAGCTTAAGTGTAACGTGTCACCACATGGGGGGTGGTGCGGTATTAATTAGCCTTGGGAGTAAGAATAAGCTTCCCCAGTATGTGGTTCTCCTTTGTGATTTTTCCCTATGTTCTTATATTTCAAGATCGGTAATAAATGTGGGGAACACATCCCAAAAACAAGCAAATGTACCAAGCAGGCAGAAAGCTCTGCCTTCAAAGGTTGCAACAGGCAAAGTCACGCCCCCGAGGGATGATTGATGGGTGTGACGTCAGAAGCGAGCCGAGCAGACAGAAGCCCCGCCTTCCCGGGTTTTGTGCGAGCAGGCCACGTCCCGGAGGCGGAGGATATAGGCCATTGGCTCTTAACCTGAGGAGCGTGAGTAATTTCCAGAGGGGGTGTGAGCCCGGAGAAAAAAGTAGGAATTTCTCTAATTATTTTTTGGAATTCTCTTAAGTGTTTGCATAATATCGTGATGAACATTTAAAAAAACAAAAGTATCGCCTTTAATAATTTTCGTTTTCTATTCGCAACTAGGCCTACCATTTTCTGTATTAAAATTAATTTTAAAATTCAACATTTATTTAAATTTAATATTAAAATTTTTATTTTATTTTTATTTTAATATTAAAAAATAATATTTTCACAGATTTGCAGTACCCATTTCAAACTAAATCATTCGCAATGAGT
>CM068952.1:129087082-129089420 GCA_035128595.1 Eptatretus atami | reverse complement strand
GGGGAAGGATAGTGCAAACAAGCTTTCCCAAATCTCGCTATCAACCAATACCGTCAAGGGAAGGATCGAAAAAATGTCTCAAGACATCAAAGATCAAGTTCTCGACCAAGTAAGAGCTTCTCCTGTATTTGCTATCCAGTTGGACGACACGACTAATGTTGCTTCAGTGTTCTCAGCTGCTGATGTTATGCTCGTTTCGTGTCAGGCATAGTGTAAAAAGAGGAAATGCTCTTCTGCCATCCCATGGAAAGTTATACAACAGCACAGATATTTTTCAAGTAGTATCAAACTTCTCCAGGAAAATAAACTTTTGTGGGACTCACTGGGTAAGGGGTGGTACTGATGGAGCTCCGGCCATGCTTGGTTTGCAATCTGGTTTCATAACAAAGAGTGAAAGAAAAAAGCTCCCAATCTGGCTATAGGGTACACACTGCCCGTGAAGCCTTAGCATCCAGAACTCTACCTGCTGAAATGAGGGATGTCATGAACCTGGCTCTCAAGGTAGTCAACTTAGTCAAAGCTGGAGCCTTAAACAGTCGTCTCTTCAAACAGCGATGTGTGGATATGGATTCTGAACATCAAGCCTTGCTTTTCCACACAAACGTATGATGGCTTTCGAAGGGAATTGGACGGCTTTATGAACGACAGCAAGAAGTGGCAACATTCTAGATTCGCAAGCAGAAAGCAGATCTCCATGACAAGTTCCAGTCTGAAGGATTTTTGCTATCCCTAGCTTACCTGGTGGACATCTTTGAAGCACTGAATTCCATCAACCTCAAACTCCAAGGGAAAAATATCAACATAATCATGCACCATGATGTCATTCGATCCTTCATGGCCAAACTCGATCTCTGGAAATGTCGAATTCAGGATGGAAATACAGCCAGTTTTGCTAACTTGGATTCTGCTCTCATTCACAGTTACCTTGATTCTGAGTTAAAGAACAAATAATTACTCATCTGACTGAATTGAAAGCAGAATTCATCAGATACTTTCCGGATATAGATGAGAAGCGCGAAGCCTGGAAATTCATTAGGAACCCATTTCAATGTGAAATAGCTGATATTGAAGTGCAAGAGGAGTTTCTTGAGTTAAAGTTCAACTCCTTGGCTGAAGAAGACTTCAAAAAACTGGATCGAGAGACGTTCTTGGTCACGTACCTTAATGTTTACCCTTTGAACTCACATCAAGCTCTTCGGATTCTGACTGTTTGGATCAACGTATCTTTGTGAAGCTGCATTTTCCACGCTCGTTGCTGTCAAGTACAGAAACAAGCTGAACGTTGAAGGGACTTGTGTTTTGCTCTCTCTGGCATTCGACCACGCATTCAAGATCTGGTAGCTAAGAAGTAATGTCAAGTATCTCATTAAATGTCATCTCATTAAATGTGCTGTGTATATGAGTGTTGCTTATACAGAATTCTTTGTTCAATAAAAAGACTAAAAACATGCATTTTTTTCAGTTTTTCTTTTTTATTCAGGAGGGATTTTTAATCATTTGATTGAAGATGTGTGAGGGTGGGGGGTGGGGCATGGAGGCCAGGACCAACTACTGGAGAGGGCGTAGTGGTAAAAAGGTTAAGAACCACTGATATAGGTGTATAATATGTATTTGCTCTCTCCTGCGAAACTACACACACGATTTTGATGAAACTTGACCACAACCTTCATCTCCTGTGATGTACCAAAGTTTATCAACTGCATCAAAATCTGCACTCAAGGGGGTCTATGGGGTGTGGGGGGTTTACCCCACAAAATAGGTATTTTCTCTCCTCTGAAACTAAACACACAATTTCAATTAAATTTGACCACAACCTTCATCACCCATGATCTTCCAAAGTTTATCAACCGCATCAAAATCTGTGCTCATTAAGGGGTCTACAGGATGGTTTTTGACCCCCCCCCCCCCAAAAAAAATAGGTATTTGCTCTCTTCTCTGAACTACACACACATTTTCAATGAAACTTGACCCCAACCCTCATCACCCGTGATGTACCCAAGTTTGTTCACGGCATAAAAACATTCAGGGTCAAAGGATGTCTGTGGGGGTTTACTCCTTTGAGTGGCTTACTCCTGATCCAGGTGAGCGTCAGGACAGGTGGTCCTATGTTTTGTGTGTGTGTGTTTTGTATCACTTCGTTTTTCACAATGAGACTGTTGTTGGTGTTCATTTTGCTTTGCAGTGGGCCCATTACACATTGAGTTTTCAGAGGAAGTGACGATTGACCAAGTTTCTTCAGGCAACCCCATGATCAAGTTGGGGGGACGATATTGCCCATCGGACTGTGAGGCCCGGCAAAAGATTGCCATTGTGATTCCATTTCGCAACCGTGAAAAGC
>CM068952.1:129067082-129079582 GCA_035128595.1 Eptatretus atami | reverse complement strand
TACTTCCCCGAATCTTGAACATGCCCTTCCGCTTCCATATTGGCACAATTAACCTTGTCCTCCACTCCCCCGGAATTGAACCCCCTTTCATACATAGATCCAACAGCCTCTTCGTCCAACTGACTCTGACTTCTTCCTCTGCAATTATCATCTCTGTCCACACCTCATCAATGCCTGGCGCTCTTCCCCCCTTCTTCCTTTTCAATGCTCACTTCCTCCTCTGTGATCTCTACCAACTCCACTTCCCCTCTCCATAACACGATAGCTCCAGCTCGCTGTTGCTTCCTTCCCAGTTCAACAGCTCTTTGAAATATCCTTCCCACACCTTCAATACTGCCGCCCTCTCTGTCACTAGCCTCCCGCCACCATCCTCTTCCAACTTGTTGTACACTTCCTCTTCCATATCATTCATCACCTTATCCACAGCTCTCCTTACTGCTTTCTTCTTTTACCCATGCAGGTGCATCAACCCTGCCTCCCGCTATCCTTGATCTTGTCTATCCTCTTCCAAACCTCTTTTTCACCAACTGCCTTCGCTGTCTCTGTCCACCATACCTTGTTTTTATCCCTCAACGATGCACCCCTTCCTGACATCCTTCCAGACAAAACTTCTGCACTTCCCCTAAACACCTGTCCGTACTTCTGCTTCTTCCCTAAGTTGCTCATATCTAGCCCTCAACCTTTCTTTTTACTCTATGAGGAAGTTTCCCCGACACTTCCCCCACCAAATAATCTTCCGACCCCTGCTCTTAACCTAACCTCCCTCCTTTTTTTCATCCGTACCACAAACACCACAGGCATGTGTTGGGTGGTAACATGCTCTCCCACCACTGCCTTATGATCCTTAATCCTCCACAACAGTCGCTCCCTTACCATCACCAAATACAGCTCTGTTCTATGTTGTCCATTCCTATAGGTAACCTTGTGCCTTTCGCACTTTTGAAAGAATGAACCAGCAATGGCCATCCCATTCCTTGCCACCAGCTCCACAAGCTCTTGATCCTCTCTAGTCCTCGTTCCCCAAACAAATTTACCAATACATTCCTCTTCACCCGGCTCCGCTACTCCCACATGCTTGTTAAAGTCACCCACAATGCACAGCATCACCTTCAGCTCAACCATTCCCATCATCCTCTCCAGTGCGTCCCTGAATTCTTGCTTTTCTGCCCCAGTCCTTCCCGTTTGTGGCCCATATACCAACATAACGCAAACTATTTGCTTCTGTGTCACCACCCTTACGATAACTATCCATCCCTCCCATCTTTCCACTCTGACCACCACCTTGCTGATATCTTCCGAAACTATTATTCCCCCGCCATTACTCCTTCCATCACCACCTGCATGCAACGGTTTGTATCCTCCTACCAACCTCCTCACCCTGTCTCCTTTCCATTTAGTCTCCTGCACACACAACACTTCCAAACCCCTTCTCAGCATCAGCTCCACCACTTTGACCCCTCTCCTTCTCTCCCCCAATTGATCCCACAATCAAACTACCTAACCAGACTTCATTTCTGAATCACTGCCTGCCTGACAGAGTTAGTACCATCTTGGATAATTTGGGAAATTCAGGTCATCAATCAGCAGCACTGCCCTGGCTGACCTGCTGGACCTACTACTCCAGCCTGATGTCCGCATCCTATGTGTGCACACACACATACCCACCCACCTCTTTCACCGCTCACCTCCCCTGCCTTTTTCTCATTGTCACCCTCAACACTCGCTTCCTCCCGCCCACCTAATTCACTCCTTTCTTGCCCAACTCACTCCTCTCGAACCAAAGTTGTTGTTTTTTAAAGGTCAATTTTCAAAGTAATCACAGTTAAATGCTTTTCACACTCAATTCCTGTCACTTAGTTTGACCCTCAGCCTTCTTGGCAATCCTCATTTCCCATGGGCAATCCTCCTTGTTAAATTTTTTGTCAAGCCTCACGCTCTCAGTCCGTGGGTACCCTGCCGTGCAGGGCTGACCACGAAGGAAAACCGAGCCGAGTCCACAGGACCAAGGATGAAACTCAGCCCGTCCCACCAATCCACTCCTCACTGCGGGCCGAGCCATGTCCACAGCCACAATGACGAAGCTCAGCATGTCCTGCTGAACCGCTCCACCTCACTGCGAGCTGAGCTGTGTCCACAAGCACAAATATGAAACACAGCCCGCCCCACTGAACCGCTGCTCCTCACCTCAGGCTGAGCCGTGTCCACAGACCCGAGCATGAAATGCAGCCCGTCCCGCCAAACTGCTTCATCTCACTGCAATCTGAACCATTTCCACAAGGCCGAAATACAGCCTGTTCCACCGAATCGCTCCCTGAACCTACTGAACCTAATTTATCTGTACATGGTCTTTTGTTCTTTTATTATTGTCTGACATCCTTCTGTCTGAGCGTTTTGCTTTTACCATACCAGCCTTGTTCTTCAGCTGGATCGACCTTCAAGCATCTGGGGAAAAAAAAAAGCAGCTTGTTGCTTTCATTGGTGTCTTCTTCTCTGTCCTCCCCTTAAAACAGTGGTGGGCAACCCAAGCTAAATCTAGTGAACACATGAGATGGACGACGACTCTAACAGCCACTGTTTTTTTTTGTTTGTTTGTTTTTAACGTTAAAGGCTCCACTCACGGATTATATTGTCCTCTTCGAGGCAAGGCCTTAAATGAAACAAGAAGGACTGAAGATATAAAGACGTGAAAAAAGGAAGGGTATCAGAAAATGAAAGGAATGTGAAGATATGGAGTGAGAGTGAATAGAATGAGTATAGTGCATGTGAGAAAGAGAAATGATGGCTAGTCCAGTATTTTAGTTTGCGTAAGGCAGAAAGTAAGACGTAAGACCAGTGATCCGGACACCGAGAGTGTCAGAGGGCACCGCTTTAATGCTCTGAAGTTGGGACGGTAGTACCACCCTGGGCAGTTGCTGTCTATAAACTACTTACTACCTAAAGTTTATGAAACACTCATCTGTCCTTTTCAAAACCATTTGTACATACAGGTAGTGGACCAAAAAAAATGGAAACACCGATGTATATGAGGGACATGAAATAGCTTGAAAGTCAGCAAATAACAGCCCAGCATGCTTAGGGCCATGTATAAAAATGCTGCACAGGCCTGGTTGCCTATAATTATGGCTAGCTTGGGTGCAAGAAGAGAGCTCATTGCCTTTGAAAGAGGGGAGATTGTTGGGGCACATTTGGCAGGAGCTTCATTGACAAAGACGGCTCAACTTGCTAATATTTCATGAGCAACAGTGTCTAAGGTCATGTTGGCATGGAACTCTGACGGAAAGACATCATCAGCAAAGGGCAACAGTGTGCCGAAGCACATACTCCAGGATTGTGATAGCCATGCATTAATTTGAAGTGCAAGCCGAAGCAGGTGAGCAACTGCAGATAAATTGACTAAATTTCAACCTGGGGCATGAACAGCCAGTTTCATCAAAAATAGTCCACCAAGAACTCCATAAAGTGTGATACCATAGTCTGGTTGCATTGCATAAACCGCTCATCACACCTGGCAATGCATGTTTGTGAGTCCAGTGGTGCAAATAGCACAGACAATGGACTACCTAGCAATGGAAAATGTGATATGGTCAGATGAATCATCCTTCACCATATTCTCGACAAAGGGACGAGTGCACATGTGGTGCCAATCAAAAGAACTCTACAACCCTGAGTGCTTGGTTCCAACAGTGAAGGGTTCTGATGGTTCTGCAATGTTGTGGGGTGCATTTTCCTGGCATGGTTTGGGTGCAGTCATTCCCTTGGAAGGCAAAGTCAATGCCAATCGCTACTTAATGGTACTGAGTGATCATCTTCACCCATGTTGCAACATTGCTTACCTGCCGGGAGGGGTATTTTCCAGGATGACAATGCTCCCATCCACAGAGAACGTGTGGTCTCCCAATGGTTTGAGCATGACTCTGATGTTATCCATATGCCATGGCCTTCTCAGTCACCAGATCTGAACCCAATGGAACATTTATGGGATATTCTGGAACGACACCTGAAACCACGTTTTCCACCTCCAAGAAACAGATGTGAGTTGATTGACTTTCTCGTTGAAGAATGGTGCCGCATCCCTCCTGCAGAATTCCAGATGGTGGTGGACTCTATGCCATGGCACATGCAGGCCATACTGCCCGCACGTGGTGGCCCAATGCCCTATTCAGTGACTTTACATTGGTGTTTCCATTTTGTTGTCCACTACCTGTATATTAACACAACATACAGTTCGTCCTATATTGTGCAGTCATTCTCCTAAGAATGTCACATGGTTTGACACCTTCACTTCACTGACTTGTATGTGCCTGAGTGAAAATAATTTTTTATTCCACTATCAGCAAATACCCTTGTTACAAATTTGGTTAGGTGATCACCCACAGCAAAATGTAGGTTATGCTCAGCAATGATCTGTGTGAACAGTATGTCCACCTTTATCACCTTTTCTTTGAATGGTGTTACTTCAAACGGTTATGGGTGTTGATCAGGGTCACGTCGAAGGACAAAATATGTGTATACTCACAAAAGATTACGAAGCAGTTTTCCTTGCAATTGATTTCATATATTGTATGCATGTTTGAATGAGCAATTAATTACTTAGCAAGTGGAATATTAATGGATTCCATGCTTTTTGGAAACGTTGTTTACCTGAATTCCACATGGCCCGAACATAATTAGTTATATTCAGCCACAACCACCTGCAACCACTCTGTATTGCATACCGCTCCAGAGCACAAGCTGACAATGCTTGAGGTCCTGTCTTGCTCAATCATCATACTAAAACATGCATTATTGTTTGTCTTTGGTCATTACTTTAGTCCCTTGGCAAGTTTGGTTGAGATTGGATAACTAAGGATCGGTCACAACTCATAATACTAAGGTTATAGCTACCTGGTCCCCAACCCCCAGGTGTTCCGAAGGGCATCAGTGCAAACTCTCGATAAATGTGTACTGTGTGGTGCCGCTCCTGGTGGGAGAGCGTATAAAGCTGGGCCTTCAATAATTAAATCGATCGTTTTCATCTTGTACCTATTTATTTTCACTCATTCATTTCACTATATTATTTAGGCTCGACTGCATCTGGAGGAATTCCCAAGTTTTTTTTTGTTTGAAAAAAAGTCTATTGATCGATTGATTTTATTTATTTATTTTTAATTTGTTTTTTGCATCTTGGAAAAACGTCGCCAATTATTTTTGAGGTCAACATAGTCCAAAAGGTCAACACAGGCCGGAATTATTTTTTTCATCCCTTTTTTTTTTTTTTTTTTCCCCCCCATCATAAAATTGTCAATTTTCATCCCTGATCCAATTGTCTTGAAATTTGAACAGGATTTTCATATCACCACACTGAATTCAACCACCCATTATTTTTGAAGTCAACATAAGCCAAAAGGTCAACAAAGGCAAATTTTCTGAAATCCTCAATTTTCATCTGACTTGAAATTCGAACAGGATTTTCATAAAAATGACCGTGTCACATGGTTTGGCATTCATATTGGATAAAATTTGGCAGCCGCTTCTTTCGTAAAAACGAAGGCAGGCAGCTCGTGCTGCAAAATTTAACAAAAAGAAAAGAACAAATAATGAGAAGCATGAAAAAGTAGAAAGAAAAACTGATGAAAGATTTAAAAGAGAAAGGAACACAGATCAAAGATATGAGGAAGAACAAGACAGGAGAAGGATTTCACCAGTTACTCCACAAAACTCCAATGCTGCAACAGGTAAAAGCTACCAGAGGTCTGTCATTGGGAAACATAGTCCACACAGCATCAGGATATGGTACAAACATAATCAAATAATTGACCAAATGCAGCATTGGAGTATCAGGAGGAACCCAAATAGATAAAGATGGAGTCGTCAGGAGGAACCTGAAGAGGATTTGGGTTTCGACTGCTGCTCCTCCACCCTCAAACCCTTTCAGCCGAACATTACCAAAGACTTTTTACCAGATTCACACCTCCGTAGACTAAGAAAAAGAAAGGAGAGATTGAGGGTGAGAAGAAACCACGTACACCAACAGAAAGTGCACACACACATAACTTTTTGCAGTGTGTTTGATTTTCAGTGTGTTTCATCTTTCATGCAGTGTGTTTGATTCTGTTTGCATTGCCCCTGACAGGCTGGGAATGGCACATTCAACCGAGCAAAGCTGTTGAATGTAGGCGCTATTGAGGCACTAAAAGACCGAGACTATGACTGCCTGGTCTTTAGTGATGTCGACATAATTCCAATGGACGACCGTAACTTGTACCACTGTGGACAACAGCCAAGACACCTCGCCTGCGCCATGGATAAATTTGGATTCAGGTTAGGCTCTGCATATATTTTGAGACTTCCTGGAAGTTGTCATGATGCATGTTATGTGTTCTTATATTATCAACTTTTGTGTGTGTGTCCATCCTCTGTATATGTGTGTATGCATGTGTATGCATGTATGTATATACATATATATTATATGTATATATATATATATATAATTGTATTTGTGTTGCACTTAGTTTTGTATAATATTGTCTTTGTGGTTGTAGATTGCCATACCATGGGTATTTTGGTGGAGTGATTGGACTTACACGACAGCAATTCCACACCATCAATGGCTTTTCCAACCGCTACTGGGGTTGGGGAACTGAAGATGATGACATGTATAAACGGTAAGCCAACCTCACCTATCTATCTATCTATCTATCTATCTATCACCTATGCCAACATTTTCTGTGGCTATATGTATCTGGCTTCTTATACCTACTCTGTGCCTCTGATTTATTCCTAGTTATTACCCCCTTCCTCTTTAACTGCCAATTATTTCTGTTTTCTAGCTTCCACTTCAGCAAGCTGCCACTGTCCAAGCATTTAATCAAATAGGTTCACAAAATAAAGGCTTTATTGGTGGAAACTGAATGATTGGTTGCATAAATAAATGCCTTACTGGGTACATTTACACAACTCATTTGCTGGACTTTTTTTTAGTTGGTTTTTTTGTACATGGTCAAGGCTTGTGGAAGAACTAGGACACAGAACACATCAGGACACAACATAACAAAGTGAACAGCAGGGCATCGGGAGAAAGTAGACAGACGGACAAACAATGGATGCAAGTAAGGATGAGGGGTCAGGGAGAATGCAAGGGGTGCACAAGATGGACTCACAAGCAAAATTTTGGGAGAGGATGGGGGTGGTTTAACAGGTGTAGAAATTATCATGATTTTGGATTGGGGATGACTTGAGATGGTGGTGAACAGCTGTCTTGAAGACCTGGAGAGATGAATGAAATTGAAGAGAGTGTGGAAGATGGTTTTACAGGCAGGAAAAAAAAGGAACGAATGAGTGTAGGTGAGCAGTGATCCTGGATTTAGGTAAGTCTCACCAGAAGGGGGTTGATGGTGAACCATGTGTGTCCTGCAGAAACCTGGCAGTGGGGTTTGACAAAGCATGGAAAGAGCAGAAGATGCAAGACCAGAATGGAGGAGGTCGAAGATGGAGAGACCACCGACCTGTCTGCGTTGTCAAAGTGATAGACCCATAGACTCATTGTCATCGTGAGAGATTCCAATAATCTTGAAGACCTTGGCTTCCATGGTGTCAAGCTAAGCTGTGGATGAAAGTCTTGTCATTGGATAGGAGCTCAGGTGTGCCAAGGAAGTTCTTTGCACAACAGAGGATGCCCAGTTGGCATCTGAATTTGGAGGCCAACTTTGTATTGTAGCTTGCTCAAAGAGATATCATGGCTGAGAGTGAGATCCAGAGTTTGAGTGATTGAACTTCTTCGAGCGGATTGTTGAGAGAGAGAGAGAGAGAGAGAGAAGAGAAGAGAGAGAGAAGAGAGAGAGAAGAGAGAGAGAGGAGAGAGAAGAGAGGAAGAATAGAGATATATAGATACATACTTTTTCCCTCAGGATTGAAAGATATTCCAGGTGTTTGACCAGTTTGTGATTTTTTTTTTTTTTTTTTGTGTGTGTGTCAAGGTCTGAGGAGAGGGAAGAAGCTGCTGCCTTTCTGTCAGAATGATGAGGGATCTCACGGCAGAGAGCGGAGTCTATCAGCAAAGAGATGCAGGATTTTCCAATGAGTCAGTGAGATCATTGATGAAGATTAGGAATAAGGTTTGGGCTGAGAATAATGCCTTTGAATAATCCAGCCGTGACAGGCAGAGGAAAAGAAAGGATTCTATTGAGAGCCATACGTTGGCCCACGAAAGTGGGGGAAGTCACTAATCCAAGAGTGGAGTTGCCCTTGGATTCCATAGGCAGACTGTTTGGAGAGCAAGGCAGGATGCCAGACTGTATCAAAAGCTCGAGATATGTCCAGAGAGATAACCCTGATCTCATGAATGATATTGAGGGCCTCCATCCATTGTTGGGAGAGTAGAAGTAGCATGTCCAAGGTAGAGTGACCAGGTCTGAATCCAAATTAATGATCTGATATGAGGCTGTTGGAGAAAAGGAATTATTTTATGTCAACTGCATTAATGGATTCCTTGACTTTGCTGATTATTGGAAGTAAGCTAATTAGTCTGTAGTTAAGGGCATCTGTTTTTGCTGCTTTTTTATGCAACACTGTGATGTTGGCTGATTTGCAAGGAGATGGAAGATGGCTTATGGTAAATGACAGGGTCAAAAGGCAGAGGGAGAAAATGCAAGAGCTGCAGAGCAGGTTTTTAGGACACGTGAGCTGATGCCATCCGGTCCAGTTGCAGAGTCAGAGTCGAATGGTGCCAGAAACTTTTCCACCTTCTCAGGTGTAAAATAATTTCATTTTTGATGGTTTTGAAAAGTTTGAGTCATTTCTTATATTTGCATTAAACTGGTGTAAATATGAGGGAGGAGGCATTCTAGTTTGAGGGATATTATTGTGAGCCGGGGCTGCCGTGCTGTTAGGGTTAGGGTTAGATGGTCCTGGGCTACCGTGCAGATCTGGCTCTTTGGCAGCAAGAGGCTGATGGAGCGACATCTCAGAGTGCATACCAAGAGACTGTTGAGCGACAACTTGTAGGGAGTGGTGTCAAAGTACTGGCGAGTAGACTCTGGTTGGCGCTAAACAAGTGGCCATGATGTGCGCTACAATGAGAAGAGAACGTGAGCTATGAGAATCTCATCTCGTTTCTCCCACTGACCATCCATGCTACACCATTCCAAGCCTTCAGAGAAGAGTCCTAATGTGCCGCCGGTTTCCTCTGTTTTCCTTCAATGAGTATTGATTTGTGTCATCCTCCCTCAATTGCTATTATATGTCCAGTGTTTTTAATCCCAGTGTCATGGTGGATTTGGGTCACAATCGGCACCTCCAGCATAAAATTGATTGGAAACGTCGGTGTGCTATCGTTTTGGCACGCAAATTACACCAAGTAAATGTAACCTCTTGCGGCCAGAGCAAGCGCAACACGCGGTTTTGCCCATGGCACATTGTGTTTGAGTCTATCTCTGGTGGGTCACGGTTCAGCCGTGTCTGTGTGTGTCCCAGGCAAAAATAGCATCCCTTTACTACACTAGTTATTTTCTGCAAACTACTGTAATTAGAACTGTAACCAACTATAGTTTTAACTCCAGTATTAAGGACTTATTCTCTGTAGACTACTCGTTTTACCTCTGCCACTGAAGGTGGAAGGAGGTTATGTTTTCAGCCCTGTCTGTCGTCGTTTCTTTGTCTGTTTCTTTGTGTGCAGGATATCTAAAAAATTTGTGGACAGATTCAAATGAAATTTGGCGGGCATGTTGGGTGTGTGACCAGGACAAACTGATTAGATTTTGGTGAAAATCTGGATACGAGAATGTTTTATTTTTTTTAAGTGATTCTTCACCATTGATAGATGGGGCCAAAAACAATATATAGCACGATATTTCAAAAATGTATTGGACGCTGTATGTTCTACTGGATCAGTCATTACGTGGCGGAGGTATGCGCTCTATCGAGTACCCTTCTAGTTGGACCTGTAACCAACAATAGTTTTTACTCGAGCATTAAGGAGTAATTCCCTGCAGACTACTGTAATTAAATGGGTAATGAACTGTAGTTTTAACTCTAGGATGAGAGCAATTATCTGCAGATTACTGTAATTTGAACTGTAATCACTTCAGTTACTGGCAATCATTGCAGTAAACATAAATCAAAATTGCAGAACCTAAAACCTAAAGCATAACCTAGAGCAATTGTAAAGATAACTTAAACTGCCAGCAAGTATATGAGAGTACAACGACTTCTAACTATGTAATTTTTGCCGCATGCATGTGTGTAAGTTGCTGTTGTTGGCTGCTATCTCCACATGTGGGTGCGTTTCAGGAGAGGTCTGTGTGTCATGTCTGTCCTCAGGGGTTTTTCTTTTCTCTTGCATTGAAGGGTTCATGCCTAAAATGTCACTCCACCTTCTTTCCCAAGACAGTTTCTATACTCTCAATATTTGGTTTGAGGAATTTAAGACCGGTTTTCCATTCAAAATTACCTCAGTTTTTATGCATTTGAAGCGACCAAGACAGTTCATGCACATTCAGGGTGTAACCTTTTTTCTGTCCTGTACCACAGCATTACATTAAAAGGAATGAAGGTTGAAAGGCCACCAGCCATCATTGCAAGAACAAAGATGATTCACCATCGCAGGGATAAAGGCAATGGTGTCAACACTAAAAAGTAAGCATTCCACTGATAAGCATTTTTGTTGCAATGCAGCTTAGTTTATTTTGCCAGGTCATGTTAAGCTTTCACAACTTTTGAATCATAAGTGTTGGGGTGTGAGGGTAGGGGAATGATATTCAAATTAAATTGATCGATTTCATTGCTCATTGATTTTTTTTAATCAATTTACTCTTACAGAGAAGTGCACATGTTCACCTCTGAACTGTGTAGCCTGGGTTTGTATCCCAACCCAGCTATAAACTGTCATTGTGGTGTTTCACAGGCAGTGTGATTCATCAATGTGTGTGCTGTCCCTCGGATGGACGTTAAACTGTGTGTTCCATCTGCTAGTATTAGTTGGTGGATTTTTTTTTCCACGATCCACAGTGTCCTTCACAAAGAGCAAGTGGATTATCATCGGCATTCTGGATAAATGCCAAATTCCTGCCACCTTCAGTTCAGTGTCCCTCATGGGCAGTTGCTTCTTGAAGGACTTAAGACAAAAACGTTCCTCAGGCAACCACCCAAGAAGGTGTAAATAATTGTGGCCATTTAAAATTTAGTAGTAGTAGAAGTGGGTGGCGAGGGTATTCATACACTCGGCATGACAGCCAGTGAGGTGAGATCAGGGTGGGCTAGTTCAGTTTTCAGTGAAAAACATAAAGTAGTAGTCTGCTGGTGAACCGTAGAGCACCTAAGTCAACCTCACCTCCATATTGGTGCACCTTGGAAACTAACAACTTGCAGTGTTAGGCTTATGAGGCTCTGGCTAAGGGAAAGGAAAACCACAAAAATAAACCTGCTCCAGAGGGCTGACAACCCACTTGATTCAAAACTGTTGTTACGGAAACTGCAAGTGAAATTCAAATACCAGCTCATGTTGGTCATGGTTATGGTGAAAGAAAGGTCCCAATCTAGGAGGAAGATGTCAGGTTTGTGGACAGTTTGGTGCCTTAGAGTTACAGTCCTGGAAGGTACAATCAAATGAAAGACCAAATAGGTATCGTCCTGTATTGGAGTAATAAGGAACCCGAACAAGCAAAAAGCAACGATGAAGTCATCAGGAGGAACCTGTATAGGATTCACATTTCATCTGCTGCTACTCTACCCTCAAACCCATCGAGGCACAGCCAAGTGAGAATGATTTTTTTAAAATAATACTAATAACTCATAATCAAAAAATTTAATAATTCTGGCTGCCAGACCATGTGTCCGATTAAGTTGAAATTTAAAATACGAGTGCGGGCCCGTAGGTGCGTGCCCGTCACGAGAGATACTCTCGCCACCCCCACTCTCACCCCGCACATCTCTCGCCCACTCTCTCGCCCCCACTCTCTCGCCCCACTCTCACCGCCCTCTCTCGCCCCCCTCTCTCCCCCCTCTCTTGAATTGTGACGCCCCCTCTCTCTCCCCCCCTCTCTCCCCCCTCTCCTGCTCCCCCTCTCTTGCTCCCCTCTCTCGCCCTCCTCTCTCGCCCCTCTCTCTCTTCGCCCTCCTCTCTCGCCCTCTCTCTTCGCCCTCTCTCTCTCGCCCTCTCTCTCTCGCCTCCTCTCCGCCTCTCTCTCGCCTCCCTCCCCCTCCTCTCTAGCCCCTCTCTCTGTAATGTATTCACAAATGTCTACCAGCACAACAATTGATTCAAACCTTGGGAAAAAACAGCTTTCAAACCTTGGGAAACAGCTGTTTCCCTTGGGAAAATTCAAACCTGGGATTAATTAATAATTTGAACAATTAATTCAAACCTTAGGAAAAAACAGCTTTCAAACCTTGGGAAACACTTGGGAAACAGCTGAAACGGATGAAGAACGATATAAAAACCTGAAAAGGCACATACTCAGGTCCCCAGCTTCGATTGTGACATCGTACAAAATGAAGAAGAAGAAGAATTGTGACGTCAATCGTGA
>CM068952.1:129033496-129044291 GCA_035128595.1 Eptatretus atami | reverse complement strand
CCCCCTATATTTCTGTAGGGTGCTCAGTGTCCAGCAGCAACCCCCTTCTGGTAAAACTACCAAAATCACGAATCACTGCTCACATTCACTCTTTCATTCCTCTCTTTTTTCTCGCCTTTGGAACAAACTCCCACACTACTCTCTTCAATCCCACTCTTCCCTCCAGGTCTTCAAAACAGCTGTTCACCACCATCTCTCTTGTCTTTCCCCATCCAAAACCATGATCTTTTCTACCCCCGTTCATCCACCACAAACCCACATCCTTCAATTTCCCTGCTTTCCTTCCTGAAAGTCCCTGTCTTGTCCATGTTGTTTACCCTGTGTACCCCACCCAATGCCTTTCCCTTCCACCGATCTCCTCATGTCGTTACAGTTTTTTTTCCTTCCTGCTCCCCTTGTTGTATGTTATGTGTGTTAGCTCTCATATGAGCCTCAACAGTGTATCCTAAAAAAAAGAAATAGTGGTTAAAAAAGTCATTGAATGTGGTGCAAGTTGGTTTTGGAATCAGTGAGTGTATGAGAAGTCCTCCATCAATGACAATAGCTCCACTGCACATCAAAGGAATTGGATGTTCAGCCTCAGTGTCATATTTGTTCATATTTACCTCTTGGAGAATAATGTGCAGAAGAGCTGCCTCATCAGAAATAGGCTTCATTGATGCAGCGCCTCCGATAGGAGCCCACAGCCGCAGTGGGCCACCCACATCAGCTTGCAATATTTTCAAAGCATCTTGAAAATTCAGATGTGCAACATAGATGTTTCCAATATCACGAGCCATGCATTCCTACTGGCTACCAATCGCTTCACTGACGAGTTTAACGTTAATCAAAAGACATCATATCGCACTTCATAAACATACTGCATATCTATCTGTATATGTCACACAAAAAACGGACCTTTCACAGCACAGGTTTTTTTTTTTTGGCATGGAAGTTGCTAATGCTGCTGCTGTTCTTATGTTTGTGCTTCTTCTGTGTACGGTACTATTATTATGTAGTTTTGTCTTTCTTCGCAAAGTATTATTATATATAATTTTGTGCTCCTTCCATTTCCGTCACTCTCTATTCTGGAATCCAAATGGTTCCTGCTGCCATACCTTCAACGTCTTCTTTCAATTCTGAAAGATAGACCGAATTTTAAAATAGGACCCTGTATCCTGATGTTTCAACGGACATTGATGTTTCTTTCCAAGTATAATCCATTAATATTATATTAATAGCTTTCCAGCCACCACACAGTAAATCGAATCCAATTTACCGTGAATTATTTACTCGATTTTTCGGAATTTCCTCCATCTTCCGGAAGTACTTTTAGGAGGTCAGTTAGCGTTGTCTTAATTCTTAACATACTCGGCACTAAGCCCACTTAAGATATTCTTGGAACAATGAGCAGCGATAGGCACAGAACCCGAGGTCCGAGGTATTTCGAGTCCGGAGCGGCAAAACGAAAAATACAAGTCGTTGAAGGTTGAAGAAACGAAATTGAAAGGAGTTCTTCAGAAATTCCTGATGAAACCACCCAGAGCGCAACACAGCACAGTTGACTCAACCTCGAAGCCCCAGAGGCAGTTGCAAGATAGGAACAGTTGCCGCTTTATGGATGCAATTTCAGTCTCCGGACAGGGATGAAGATGCAGCACTTTCAAACGAAGAGCAGATGCGTGGACAGGCAGAGAAGGAATCAGTTGGAGGTGAGCAGTCTGTGGATATCTGCGAAAATTTTGCTGACCCTTCAGAATGGCCTCAAGTGCTGGACCAGGTGACAATTTCCACCGTTGTCAGGTTTTGTCCAAGGCATGTGAAAGTTCATGATTTTCCAGAACACGATGCGAATAGAATATTCTCAGCTGAAAATTATTACAGAAAGCTCAAAAACGGTGAACGAATTGAGCGGACATGGCTAATGTATTCTCCACAGCCACCTGTGCATTGCTTCTGTTGTAAGTTTTTTGGAAATGTCGTCATGCATCTCACCCATGATGGTCTGTCATCGTGACAAGATTTGTCAAAAACATGTCCCCGACATGAAACCTTCCCACACCACAGAGCTTGCATGCAGAAGTGGAAGGAATTGGATGCAAGGTTGAAAGCAAGAAAAACTCTCGATGATAAACTTCAGAGTTTGATGGACTTGGAGAAAAAACATTGAAGAAACGTCCTTGAGCGTTTGATTGCGATTGTTCATTTTTTAGCTGAGAGAAATCTGGCATTCCTTGGGTTATTGAAAGGCCTCTACGAGCCAAACAATGGTAATTTTCTTGAGCAGTTAGAGTTGATGGCTCGATTTGACCCAGTCATGCAGGAGCATATTCCAAGATCATTAACCCTGAAAGTACGAGATAACTATCTGAGTGCCGATATTGAGAACGAGCTCCTCAGACTATTGGCCACCAAAATCAGAAGTGAAATGCTTGCACGTGTTTCATCTTACAAGTCCTACTCAGCGTTACTTGATTATACCCCAGACATCGGCCACCAAGAGCAACTTTCCGTCATCATCCACTTTATCCGCGTGCAATATGGAGAGGCGTCTGAAGAATGTGAACATTTCGTCTCATTTTTTGTTGTGAAAGACACTACCGTCAGGAAATTAACGAAGGAGTTATTGGAAATATTGGACGGCTTTGGTCTGCCTTTGTCCAACTGCAGAGGCCAAGGATACAACAATGGCAGCAACCTGAAAGGGAAACATTATGGTGTTCAGGCTTGGATTCTGCAGATGAACCCTCGGGCATTTTATGTCCCCTGCAGTGCTCAGTCTCAACCTTGTGGCTTCAGATGCTGTTCAGTACTCTGTTATATCATTTTTCGGCTTCATACAGTGACTGTACACGCTTTTTACAACTTCTACACAAAGATGGGACATTCTAAGGCAACACACCTCCATTTCTGTGAAATCACTTTCTGAAATGCGATGGGAATGTAAAACTGAGGCTGTCAAGGTCGGCCGCCATCAGCTGCAGAAGGTAAAGGCTGCTTGACTGACTGGCTGACACTGCTAAAGTGAAGGATGATAAATGTTACAGCAAGGTGATGGGCCTAGTGAAGGAAGTGGGAACGTTCAGATTTCTCGTATTGTCATCTGGTACGATATACTTGTTCAAATCAACTGAGTCAGCAAGGTATTGCAGTCAAAGGACATGCAGTTGGATGTTACATTAGACCTAATCCAGGTGTGTAATGCTCACTCGGTGATCTGTCGTGATTCTGGATTTGATCAGGCCATGGATACTGCCAAGTGTCTCGCCTTGGAAGTGGAGGCAGAAACAACGTTTCGTGGCACTTGCATTTTTAGCAATAAACGTTACTTTTCTTACAAATCTGTAGATGAACCGGTTTCAGACCCACAGACAAAGTTCAAAGTTGAATTTTTCTACAGGGTTATTGATGTTTGCTTGATTGCACTGGACAGTAGATTTGAGCAGTTGCACTATTTCCTACAGCCATTCAAATTTCTATTTAACATCACAGCCACAAAAGCTTTAACTGACAATGATCTTGGAAAAAGCTGTAACGACCTACATTTCCATCCATCCATCCATCCCTTCATCAGGACCATACTCTGTACAGAGCGCTGGTGCTGCCTAAGCAGTCTCCTTGGCTATTGGGCACAATCCTTGACGGGTCGCCACTCCGATGCAGGATGCTCAAATGGCTCGATCATCCCAGCAAGCCGGTACTCATTTTGCCAACTTTGGAAGGATGACAGGCTGAGTCAACCCCACCTGGTATTAATTCAACAGCTGAGTGACATTTGAACTCGGGACCCTAGGATCCGAAGCCTGCCACCCTGACCATTAGGTAAACAACAGGCATACCTACATATCTTGATATCACAGCTTGATAAATTGATCTGGTGTTGATTAAATTGGTGTGGTGTTGATCAATTGATCTGGTGTTGATTAAATTGGTGTGGTGTTGATAAATTGATCTGGTGTTGATTAAATTGGTGTTGATAAATTGATATGGTGTTGATAAATTGATCTGGTGTTTATTAAATTGGTGTGGTGTTGATTAAGTTGTTTTGGTGTTGATAAATTGATCTGTTGTTGATTAAATTGGTGTGGGGTTGATTAAGTTGGTGTGGTGTTGACAAATTGATCTGGTGTTGATAAATTGATCTGGTGTTTATTAAATTGGTGTGGTGTTGATTAAGTTGTTTTGGTGTTGATATTGATCTGGTGCTGATTAAATTGGTGTGGTGTTGATAATTGATCTGGTGTTGATTAAATTGGTGTGGTGTTGAAAATTGATCTGTTGTTGATTAAATTGGTATGTGGTGTTGATTTAATTGGTGTGTTGGGGATAAATTGATCTGGTGTTGATTAAATTGGTGTGGTGTTGATAAATTGATCTGGTTTTTCTTAAATTGGTGAGTTGATAAATTGATCTGGTGTTGATAATTTGGTGTGGTGTTGATTAAATTGATGTGTTGATAAATTGATCTGGTGTTGAATAAATTGGTGTGTTGATAAATTGATCTGGTGTTGATTAAATTGGTGTGTTGATAAATTGATCTGGTTTGATTAAAAAGTGGTGTGTGTTGATTTTAAAATTGATCTGGTTTGTTGATTTTAAATTGGTGTGGTGTTGATAAATTGATCTGGTGTTGATTAAATTGGTGTGGTGTTGATAAATTGATCTGGTGTTGATACATTGATCTGGTGTTGATAAATTGATCTGGTGTTGATTAACTTGGTCTGGTGTTGATTAAATTGGTGTGGTGTTGATAAATTGATCTATAGTGTTGATTAATTGGTCTGGTGTTGATTAAATTTGTTGTGGTGTTGATTAAATTGCGATCTGGTGTTGATAAATTTGTTGTGGTGTTGATAAATTGATCTGGTGTTGAGTAAATTGGTGTGATGTTGATAAATTGGTGTGGTGTTGATAAATTGATCTAGTGTTGATGAAATTGGTGTGGTGTTGATAAATTGTTCTGGTGTTGATAAATTTGCGTGATGTTGATAAATTGATCTGGTGTTGATTAAATTGGTGTGATGTTGATAAATTGTTCTGGTGTTGATAAATTTATATCTGGTGTTGATTAAATTGGTGTGGTGTTGATAAATTGATCTGGTGTTGATTAAATTGGTGTGGTGTTGATAAATTGATCTAGTGTTGATTAAATTGGTCTGGTGTTGATTAATTTGTGTGGTGTTGATAAATTGATTCTGGTGTTGATTAAATTGTTGTGGTGTTTGATAAATTGATCTGGTGTTGAGTAAATTGGTGTGATGTTGATAAATTGGTGTGGTGTTGATAATTGATCTGGTGTTGATGAAATTGGTGTGGTGTTGATAAATTGTTCTGGTGTTGATAAATTTGTATGGTGTTGACACATTGATCTGGTGTTGATTAAATTGGTGTGGTGTTGATAAATTGATCTGGTGTTGATTAAATTGGTGTGGTGGTTGATAAATTGTTCTGGTGTTAATAAATTGGTGTGGTGTTGATAAATTGATCTGGTGTTGATTAAATTGGTGTGGTGTTGATAAATTGTTCTGGTGTTAATAATTGGTGTGGTGTTGATAAATTGATTCTGGTGTTGATGAAATTGGTGTGGTGTTGATAAATTGCTCTGGTGTTGATTAAATTGGTGCGTTGATAAATGATCTGGTGTTGATTAAATTGGTGTGGTGTTGATAAATTGATCTGGTGTTGATTAATTTGGTGTTGATAAATTGATATGGTGTTGATAAATGATCTGGTGTTGATTAAATTGTGGGGTGTTGATGAAATTGGTGTGGTGTTGATAATTGATCTGGTGTTGATTAAATTGTTGTGGTGTTGATAAATTGATCTGGTGTTGAGTAAATGGTGTGATGTTGATAAATTGGTGTGGTGTTGATGAAATTGGTGTGGTTGTTTGATAAATTGTTCTGGTGTTGATAAATTTGTGTGGTGTTGACACATTGATCTGGGGTTGATAAATTGGTGTGGTGTTGAAAATTGTTCGGTGTTGATTAGATTGGTTTGGTGTTGATAAATTGTTCTGGTGTTGATCAATTGGTGTGGTGCTGATTAAATTGGTGTGGTGTTGATAAATTGATCTGGTGTTGATTAAATTTGTGTGGTGTTGATAAATTGATCGGGTTGTTGATTAAATTGTTGTGGTGTTGATAAATTGTTCTGTTGATTAAATTGGTGTGGTGTTGATAAATTGTTCTGGTGTTGATCAATTGGTGTGGTGTTGATAAATTGATCTGGTGTTGATTAAATTGGTGTGGTGTTGATAATTGATCTGGTGTTGATTAATTGGTGTGGTGTTGATAACTTGATCTGGTGTTGATTAAATTGGTGTGGTGTTGATAAATTGATCTGGTGTTGATTAAATTGGTGTGGTGTTGATAATTGATCTGGTGTTGATTAAATTGGTGTGGTGTTGATAAATTGATCTGGTGTTGATTAAATTGGTGTGGTGTTGATTAAGTTGGTGTGTTGATAAATTGATCTGGTGTTGATTAAATTGGTGTGTTGATAAATTGATCTGGTGTTGATTAAATTGGTGTGTTGATAAATTGATCTGGTGTTGATTAAATTGGTGTGGTGTTGATAAATTGATCTGGTGTTGATTAAATTGGTGTGGTGTTCATAAATTGATCTGGTGTTGATTAAATTGGTGTGGTGTTGATAAGTGATCTGGTGTTGATTAAATTGGTGTGGTGTTTGATTAAGTTGGTGTGTTGATAGATTGATCTGGTGTTGATTAAATTGGTGTGGTGTTGATACATTGATCAGGTGTTGATACATTGATCTGGTGTTGATACATTGATCTGGTGTTGATTAACTTGGTCGGTGTTGATTAAATTGGTGTGGTGTTGATAAATTGATCTAGTGTTGATTAAATTGGTCTGGTGTTGATTAAATTTGTGTGGTGTTGATAAATTGATCTGTTGTTGATTAAATTGTTGTGGTGTTGATAAATTGATCTGGTGTTGAGTAAATTGGTGTGATGTTGATAAATTGGTGTGGTGTTGATAAATTGATCTGGTGTTGATGAAATTGGTGTGGTGTTGATAAATTGTTCTGGTGTTGATAATTTGCGTGATGTTGATAAATTGATCTGGTGTTGATTAAATTGGTGTGATGTTGATAAATGTTCTGATGTTGATAAATTTATCTGGTGTTGATTAAATTGGTGTGGTGTTGATAAATTGATCTGGTGTTGATTAAATTGGTGTGGTCTTGATAAATTGATCTAGTGTTGATTAAATTGGTCTGGTGTTGATTAAATTTGTGTGGTGTTGATAAATTGATCGGGTGTTGATTAAATTGGTGTGGTGTTGATAAATTGTTCTGTTGTTGATTAAATTGGTGTGGTGTTGATAAATTGTTCTGGTGTGATTAAATTGGTGTGGTGTTGATAAATTGATCTGGTGTTGATTAAATTGGTGTGGTGTTGATAAATTGATCTGGTGTTGATTAAATTGGTGGTGTTGATATTGATCTGGTGTTGATTAAATTGGTGTGGTGTTGATAAATTGTGTGGTGTTGATTAAATTGATGTGGTGTTGATAAATTGATCTGGTGTTGATTAAATTGTGTGGTGTTGAAAATTGATCTGGTGTTGATTAAATTGGTGTGGTGTTGATAAATTGATCTGGTGTTGATTAAATTGCTGTGGTGTTGATAAATTGATCTGGTGTTGATTAAATTGCTGTGGTGTTGATAAATTATTCTGGTGTTGATCAATTGGTGTGGTGCTGATTAAATTGGTGGGGTGTTGATAAATTGATCTGGTGTTGATTAAATTGGTGTGGTGTTGATAAATTGTTCTGGTGTTGATTAAATTGGTGTGGTGTTCATAAATTGTTCTGGTGTTGATTAAATTGGTGTGGTGTTGATAAATTGTTCTGGTGTTGATCATTGTGTGGTGTTGATAAATTGATCTGGTGTTGATTAAATTGGTGTGGTGTTGATAAATTCATCTGGTGTTGATTAATTGGTGTGGTGTTGATAAATTGATCTGGTATTGATTAATTGGTGGCGTTGATAAATTCATCTGGTATTGATTAAATTGGTGTGGTGTTGATCAATTGATCTGGTGTTGATTAAATTGGTGTGGTGTTGATAAATTGATCTGGTGTTGATTAAGTTGGTGTGGTGTTGATAAATTGATCTGGTGTTGATTAAGTTGGTGTGGTGTTGATAAATTTATCTGGTGTTGGGTAAATTGGTGTGGTGTTGATAAATTGATGTGGTGTTGATAAATTGATTGTGTTGATTAATTTGGTGTGGTGTTGATAAATTGATCTGGTGTTGATTAAATTGGTGTGGTGTTGATAAATTGATCTGGTGTTGATTAAATTGGTGTGGTGTTGATAAATTGATCTGGCGTTGATAAATTGGTGTGGTGTTGATTAAATTGATGTGGGTGTTGATAAATTGATCTGGTGTTGATTAAATTGGTGTGGTGTTGAAAAATTGATCTGGTGTTGATTAAATTGTTGTGGTGTTGATAAATTGATCTGGTGTTGATTAAATTGGTGTGGTGTTGATAAATTGATCTGGTGTTGATTAAATTTGTGTGGTGTTGATAAATTGATCTGGTATTGATTAAATTGGTGGTGTTGATAAATTCATCTGGTATTGATTAAATTGGTGGTGTTGATCAATTGATCTGGTGTTGATTAAATTGCTGTGGTGTTGATAAATTGTTCTGGTGTTGATAATTGGTGTGTGTTGATTAAGTTGGTGTGGTGTTGATAAGTTGGTGTGTTGATAAATTTTTCTGGTGTTGATTAATTTGGTGTGGTGTTGATTAAATTGATGTGTTGATAAATTGATCTGGTGTTGATAATTTGGTGTGGTGTTGATTAAATTGATGTTGATAAATTGATCTGGTGTTGATTAAATTGTGTGTTTGATAAATTGATCTGGTGTTGATAAATTGGTGTGGTGTTGATAATTGGGTGGTGTTGATTAAGTTGGTATGGTGTTGATAAATTGATCTGGTGTTGATAAAGTTGGTGTGGTGTTGATAAATTGATCTGGTGTTGATTAAATTGGTGTGGTGTTGATAAATTGATCTGGTGTTGATTAAATTGGTGTGGTGTTGATAAATTGGTCTGGTGTTGATTAATTGGTGTGGTGTTGATAAATTGATCTGGTGTTGTGATAATTGATCTGGTGTTGATTAAATTTGTGTGGTGTGGATAAATTGATCTGGTGTTGATTAAATTGGTGTGGTGTTGATAAATTGATCTGGTGTTGATTAAATTGGTGTGGTGTTGATTAATTTGGTGTGGTGTTGATAAATTGATCTGGTGTTGATTAAATTGGTGTGGTGTTGATTAATTGATCTGGTGTTGATTAAATTTGTGTGGTGTTGATAAATTGATCTGGTGTTGATTAAATTGGTGTGGTGTTGATAAATTGGGGTGGTGTTGATTAAGTTGGTGTGGTGTTGATAATTGATCTGGTGTTGATTAAGTTGGTGTGGTGGTTGATAAATTGATCTGGTGTTGAATAAATTGGTGTGGTGTTGATAAATTGGTGTGGTGTTGATTAAGTTGGTGTGGTGTTGATAAATTGATCTGGTGTTGATTATGTGTGTGTGGTGTTGATAAATTGATCTGGTGTTGATTAAATTGGTGAGTGTTGATAAATTGGGGTGGTGTTGATTAAATTGGTGTGGTGTTGATAAATTGGTCTGGTGTTGATTAAATTGTGTGGTGTTTGATAAATTGGTGTTGATAAATTGTTCTGGTGTGATAAATTGTTCTGTGTTGATAATTGGTGTTGATAAATTGATCTGGTGTTGATTAAGTTGGTGTGGTGTTGATAAATTGATCTGGTGTTGAATAAATTGGTGTGGTGTTGATAAATTGGTGTGGTGTTGATTAAGTTGGTGTGTTGATAAATTGATCTGGTGTTGATTAAATTGGTGTGGTGTTGATACATTGATCAGGTGTTGATACAGTGATCTGGTGTTGATTACTTGGTCTGGTGTTGATTAAATTTGTGTGGATGGTGATAAATTGATCTGGTGTTGATTAAATTGGTGTGATGTTGATAAATTGTTCTGGTGTTGATAAATTGGTGTGGTGTTGATAAATTGATCTGGTGTTGATTAAATTTGTGTGGTGTTGATAAATTGATCTGGTGTTGATTAAATTGTTGTGGTGTTGAGTAAATTGGTGTGATGTTGATAAATTGGTGTGGTGTTGATAAATTGATCTGGTGTTGATGAAATTGGTGTGGTGTTGATAAATTGTTCTGGTGTTGATAAATTTGTGTGGTGTTGACACATTGATCTGGGGTTGATAAATTGGTGTGGGTGTTGATTAGATTGGTGTGGTGTTGATAAATTGTTCTGGTGTTGATCAATTGGTGTGGTGCTGATTAAATTGGTGTGGTGTTGATATTGATCTGGTGTTTGATTAATTTTGTGTGGTGTTGATAAATTGATCGGTGTTGATTAAATTGGTGTGGTTGTTGATAATTGTTCTGTTGTTGATTAAATTGGTGTGGTGTTGATAAATTGTTCTGGTGTTGATCAATTTGTGTGGTGTTGATTAAATTGGTGTGGTGTTTGATAAATTGATCTGGTGTTGATTAAATTGGTGTGGTGTTGATTACTTGATCTGGTGTTGATTAAATTGGTGTGGTGTTGATAATTGATCTGGTGTTGATTAAAATTGGTGTGTTGATAAATTGATCTGGTGTTGATTAAATTGGTGTGGGGTTGATAAATTGTTCTTGGTGTTGATTGAATTGGTGTGGTGTTTGATAGAATTGATCTGGTGTTGATTAGATTGGGTGTGGTGTTGATAATTGTTCGGTGTTACTC
>CM068952.1:128952596-128969394 GCA_035128595.1 Eptatretus atami | reverse complement strand
AAGCCGGGTCCGTTCGTTCTGCAAGTGAATCCAGCGGGTATTATGCCCACCTCGCCGGATCGCGATGCTATTTAACGGGTTTTAACCCAACTATATTCGACGACTGCATATGGCGTTTCCATGAGATAACACAGCAACGCGCATCACAGTTCACACAGGCCATTATTTTGAACCAGAAACTTACGCCTGCATCAAGTGCAGTATTCCACACGCTTACAGCGCAACAATCATGCCGGGCGGGGGCAAAGCACCGAACGCAAGGTGAAGCCCTCGACCGTCTATAAAGCAATCATCTAGTCCTTTACAGTTTTTTAATTACAGGACACGCAGCACACCATGCATCAAGGAAGCAAAGGTCCCCCCAAAGCCATGAGGGCGCAGACGGGTCCGTATACCTTTATGGCGTGGGCCTGGAACTGATCGAACGGACCCCGACGTTGCAGGTAATACTAGCACCTCTGGTGTATGGTGGGCGAGCTCTCTCCGGCGCTACACTCCGGCCAGTGGCAGGTGCGTTGGCCGAGCTCAAAGCGCGCCTCCCAGTCGCGTCCCTTGCGCCCTCGACCGGACACCGCCACAACACACACACTTGCGGCCCAAAGGGAAGGCACCACCTCAGAACCAGCACCGCGGACCCGAGTTCCGACAAAGCCCCAACCAACAACTCTTTACTTGGCGTCGTGGCCTTATCATCCCCGCTTCCACGCCTCACTCTCCCCGGTTTATTGCTTCCGCCCCCTTTCAGCTCCTGCCAACTTCAGAAACGGCGTGCCTTCGCCTCCTCCCCGGTGCCGCGGGGGCCGAGAGACATATTCCTCTGGCACAGTCCAGGGAGTTCTTCCCCAAATCAGGGCCCCACTTCAATGACTTGCTGTATCGCACTTCCCACACCACAAGCGCGGGAAAGCAGGCCGGGAAAATCAGCGAACCATCGGAACTCTCGGTTTCCTTCACTTTCTAAGCGTTTTACCATGAGCGGGAACGTCCATGTTGAGTGGTTTGTCGAGAGGGATCGGAGCTTGGTACTGTGCGGGGGAGGTGGTAAGTGAATCGTTGGTTGTTGTTTTGAGGCGATCCGGTGGTGGTTGTCTTGAGGGGTTGTTGTTTAGTTTGAGGCGTCTGGTTGTTTGGTTTGGCGATCGTGGGTTGTTGTGTTTGAGGCGATCGGCTGGTTTTGTGGTTTGAGCGTACGTGTTGTTTGGTTGAGAGCGTCGTGCGTTGTTGTGCGTTTTGACGGTATCGTGCTTGTTGTGGTTTGGCACCATCGTACAGGTTGTTGTCCAACTAACGAATGTAAGAAAACGGCTTTCTCAAGGGCATCAGGCCATGCTGACACGAATATTCCTTGACACCCGGTGGGAACTCTAACCTTGACCGAATCGATTTAAACTGAAATACGAGACCTTATGGTTCTGCGAATTTCCAAGCCGTAACCTATGAAGCTATTGTCTATTGTGAAAAAAACAGGACATTTTTTCGAATTCTGCGAGATCTTACGTTTGTGACGATTTGGTGCATTCAAAGTTCCAATTCAACTAGATTATGGCGGGTGAATTGGTTGCTTGGGACGTGTTGCCTGAATTAATCGCCTGAATTTAATGTTGTGAACAGGTGTCTCGATCTGATGACACCTTCCTACATGCTGCGCACTCTCTGAATAAAGGAATTCTCGTTCCACTGAAGGGAGATTCCTGAACCTGTACTAAAACACGAGGAGGGAATCCTACTTAAATAACACTGTTTAACTCGCGGTTCGCTGACGCCCTACCGCGCAGGTGTGACGAAAGACGTTGCGTGGTCTACGGCGGCAGATCTGATGGTCCGGACGATGTGGAATGATGTAAATATTTTTTTTTGTCCCGTCCTGCTCACGGAAGGTCGTTCGAAAATTTCCAGGAGGCTGATTGTAGTTCACGTAGCCTCTGAACACTTCAATTTAATTTCTAAATAATCTTCCAGATCAGCTATAATGTTTATTGTATATTGAAAGTGGCGTAAGGCTTAACACTCCAAGGTTGGATTCTCCAATAATTCCGCTCAGCTCAAGTCCGTTCCATGCTGGTAACTCTGATTTCGTTCTAATCAGAATCGTCGACTTCGTTCGTGACACCGTCAGAATATCGGGATCACACGACATCCGATAAGTCTCACGTTCCTTGCGAGATGAGGACCATGGGGCATATGTCTGTGTCTCAAGAGGAGCGCGAAATAATACTGTCTGCAAGCTTGCATGGTTCCCACCTACCTGTCTGTGTGATTGGAGGTTCGGGATGTGCGATGCTCATGGCACATGGAAGGAGGAAGCCAGCGAAACTTTAAAGCTTGTGCGCTACATATCCCGTGATCCTTAAACCCTGACATGGGGCTGTCAGTGTACACAAAACTTACGACACTCTTCGACAGAAGTATTATGCCAGGCTGTGTTTTGCCAGTCGCATTCTCCTCATAGTTTGTTATTGCGAGACACGCTCGGACACTCACGCAGAGGGGGAGAGGGTGAATCCAACAACAACTCCTTCTCTCCGCAGTGGTTGTTTCGTTTATTCAGGTGACAAGCTCACGAAAACAACCTACAACACATACACCGCGTTTTCCCAGTGTGAGTTCGTGTGGTATTCAGTTTGATAGTCACTAACCCCTTTGACAACAGAGCCGTGTGACGGGGATTTCTCCAGTGTGGTTCATTTGTGTGTATTATCACGTTGATAATGACTAAACTCGTACACCAGTGCCGTGTAGGTTTTCCAGTGTGAGTTCGTGTTCTGATGTGTTTTCAGTGTTGATTACAGACTAAAACTTCGAACACACAGACCCTCTCGGATGTCTCCCAGTTGAGTTACGTTCTATGTTCTTCCAAAGTGTGAATAGAATCGACTAATCCTTCGACCACAAACACGTACGTCGAGGTTATCCCAAGAGTGAGTGGTTGTGATTAGTGTATATCAGGCTTGTTGATAACTTGACTAAACCTTCGCACACAAGAACTCGTCGGTTTCTGCCCCAGTCGTGGTTCGTTTGTGTGTTTTCAGTGGCATAACGCTAAATCTGTTCGAACAACAGGAGCACTGTTAACGGTTTCTCGCCGTGTGAGCTTCGTTGATCGTAATTTCAAGGTTGATATTGCACTAAAAACCCGACAAAAGAACCTCATACGGATGTCTCCGTCTGAAGTTCGCACCTTGGATATTAAGATTTTTGATAATCAATAAACACTACTTTGAACACACGAGCGACTTGCTTGGTTTCATCCAAGTGTGAGTGTCGTTGCTGTGTTTCAAGCTTGCCTACTGATAAACCTTCGTACACACAGAGCCGTGCTAGGGTTTACTCCCAGTGATGAGTCTCGATTTGTGTGTTAATTCCAAGTCATGATAAGACTCAACCCTTCGCACACCACGCAACTCATACGCGTTTCTCCAGTGTGAGTTCGTTTAGTTATTCAAGTTTATCGACATAAATCACTATTCGACACACAGAACCAGTGTAAGGTTCTCCAGTGGACGTTCGTGTGGTATATTCAAGGTGTAATGGACTAACTTTTCGACACACAGAACACGGTCCGACTTTTCTCCCCAGTGCTGAGCTTCGTTGTGTGTTTTCAGTTTGTAAGTCCTAACCACCTATTGCACCACACAAGCAGCACTTGTTGGCTTCCATCAGTGTAACAGTTCGTTTGTGGTGTTTTATCAAGTTGATTAAATGCAAACACACTTCGTAACCGGCCGTGTGAGGTTTCTCGCCCAGTTAGAGTTCGTTTTGTTCAATTCAGTTTGGATACAGTAGCTAACACCTTCGAACAACACAAACTCGTGATCAGGTTATTCCCCTGCTGCGTCTTGTGTGTATCAAGGTTGTAACTTGAACTTCAACCTCTCGAACCACCGAACCACTCGATACGCGTTTCTCAGTGTGAGTTCGTTTGCTGTGATTTCAGGTTGATAATGGACTAAAAAACCTTACGACACCAGGAACACTCATCCGGTTTCTCCCGTGATGTTCGTTTGTGGGATATGGTTGATAAGGATAAATCCCTTGACACACAGAACCACTCATCCTACGGTTTCCTCAGTGTGGTTCGCTTGTGTTTCCCGTTGGTACTGGGAATGATGATTGAAATGTTTCGACGTTGAAAGAACTGTTGCAGAGTTAGTCAAAAAACTTCTTATCTTTGTTCTCTGCAAGAAAAGGAACTGCCATAATATGAGGTCATGATGTGCTTACTGCAACGCATTGGGGTCTCTCAGTGTCAGGTAATTCAGGTGGTGCACGGAGATTTTAGCAAAAAACAAACATGCGGGAGACTTGCGGACATTTAGAAGAGAATCGATGTTGTGAGTTTCATGTTTGATTGTTCCATAACAACGCGATGAACTGAGAATGATCATGGTTTAAACAAACACAAGAGCACAGCAGATCACAACCTCGCGACTTTTTTGTTCCGGTGTGGTCTTAGTTTTTTTGCACAACCCACTCAAAGCTCGGCACAGGGCCAGGATCTATGTACCTTACTAAGAATACACTATTACTGTGGATCCCTCTGAAATGCTTTCTCCCCGGGTCATTTCCAACACCGTAAACATATGTCAACTAACCAAGCTAAATGGAACCTGAAAGAACATTAGAAAAAAAAACAACCAAAGTATCCGCCAGTTACATACTGTCTCTATTTACACGCTCTTGGTCGTCTCTGTGTACCTCACGCTGTTACGATCCCGCAACTTCAGACCCTCTGGCAGTTGATCCTTTGACAAGGGCCGGACAGGCTTCGCTGCACCTGCAAGAGTGAAATGCAAACGTGACTTTCCACTTCACGTGCTACACTGTGCACACCGAACAACACCAATGTCTGGAGGTGGCAGGTTCAAACCTCTCGCACTCGGCGGCTTGTCCATGTCTCTCTGGGCACCACGTTTTAACGTCGGCGGCTGCGGCCACAGTGTGCACCAGATTTCACGTCTCTCGTTCCCCACATTGCGTGGCAGCATTAAATTGCGTCAGAAGCCTCCCTCCTGAACCCATCAAAGTACTAAGGGGATGGCACTGTTTTTCACTTTCTCCCATCCTTCATATCATCAGCTCAGGCCGAGAGCCGCACTGTTGGATTTGACTTGGGGCTGTGTGTCCTCAGGTATTTGAGTTGGGGTCCTCAGTCATTTACTCGTCCTGATGTGCGCAATGACCCCGCTCTTCGTCTGCGTTTTGTTGGACCCAGAACCTTTGCTCAATGTTAGTCACGATGGTTCAGCCGCTCCTTACTCTCTCATCGTTCATTCATTGCGCTCCCATCGGCTCTATCTCTACATTGGACCGCTCTTGGATGCAACGGCCACCAGGCTTTGTCCTCTTAAATCAACCACCTGATTGCATTACATCTCTTTCCTTTTCTGCGTGATTGGGCCTCATGTCTCCGATTTACTTCGGTCTTTCTTTTTTTGTGGAACCCTTTCTTTCTCAGTTTTTCTCCAATTTGAACGCTGGTTTGACCCTTCTTTCTCTTTTTCCCAATTTATTTCTCTCTTGATCACTCTCTGTCGTTTTTGTTTCCATCCCTACTGGCTTTGGGCCCATTCGTCTCCAATTTCCAGTTGTTCCATTTCGGAGCTCTCTTCTCCCTTTCTGTACCTCAGTTCTCTGTATCTCTCTCCTTCATTCACACAAGCACATTTCTTTTACACAGCACACACGTATGTACAGCCATGCAATCAATGCGGGGAGGGACAAGACACGAGCAAGGTAAAAGCACTACTACCGACTATAAGCAATTTATGTACACAGTTTACTTACACAGTTTTTACTTACAGGACACGGCGCCACCAACATTCATTCAAAAGCAAAACCGAAGGAAAATAAAAGACTACTCCCACAGACAGGGGAGTCAGACAGGGTCCGTAGACCTTTATGGCGTGGGACTTGGCAGACCGAACGAATCCGCCCACCATCGCACACGAGGGTGCAGTAACTGCAACGGTCTACGCTGGGATTCGTTCCGTTCTGCCAAGTCCCACGCCATAGAAGTCTACGACCCTGTCTGACTCCCCGTCTGTGGGGTATGTCTTTTATTTTCCTTGGTTGCTTTCGATATAATGTTCGGCGCCGATGGTCCTTGCGAAGTAAAACTGTTAAGTGGCTTACATAAATGCTTATAGTCGTAGTAGTAGCTTTCGCCTTTATTGAATTGCATTGAGTGCATGGTTGTTTTATGTGTTACGTGTGTAAAATAAATTACTTGTTGTAAATGCAACCCAGTTCGTCGTGTCCTTTTCCCCCATTGGAACGCCAATTGCACTCGGAATATTAGTTGGGTTAAATACCCGTTAAATAGGCTCGCGATCCGGCGAGTTCGGCCATAATACCCGCTCGTTTATCACTGCATAACGGAACGACGCTTGGCGCTGTGTCCAAGCCCGACCTGCGCCGAGGTATGGTCTCCCGGTAGGCTAAACCCGCCGGGTGCTTAGTATATTCGAGATCGGCGATTGACCATTCTGCGGCTGGGTAGAAAATTTTGCTAGGCCTGGTGTGTTGAAACCCACCCGACAGATTCCCGTTGTCCGGAAGTTCCAGCTGAATGTCCGTCCGTGTCGAGCGTCTACAATAGTGAAAAGGCGGGTCCGTCGCACGCCGGTGGCGTGCCGAATTCATAACAATTATATATATATATATATTATTATATATATATCAAGTATAAGTAATTCACCTGTTGAGAAAACACATCTATCCGTTGAAGCTGTCAGTGTTCCTTCGGTGAAGCTGTGTGATGCTGTATTAAATTACGTTACTGCTTGAATGTTAAGTACACACACCTACACTATTAGCTGACGTACGATTGAATGTACCTTTCGACATTTGACTGCTGCAACCCTTCACCTTTGAAAACCCTGTCAACCTTTAAGACCCTTTAACACCCAGATACCCAAAAGACCCGAGCGACCCAAATAAACCCAAGTCTCTTAGACCCCTTATACCTTCATCCAATTTAGACCCAGAATACGCAAAAATACCCAAAAGAACTGAAGACCCAAAAGTCCAGATGACCCCCAAAGACCTGAAACCAGAATTATAATCCAAAGCCAGATGCCTGACTGCGCAGCCACCATCATGCAATATCCTTCCTTGACACAACTGATTCCTATCCACCAAACAAGGCTTTCATCGCAGCTCAATGGAGTACTGCTCTCCTCTCTGGATGGTATCCCCTTCCCTCACATCTTGCTCATGCTTCCGCTCTGAAAAAAAAAAGGTCTTCTGAGATCATTGGGAATCTCTTGCGCTGAAGCATGAGTTCGATGGCCTATCACTTCCCCATCGCCGACATGTCGGTGGTCTCTGTTTCTTCGCCTCATTCTGGACTTGCTACCCTCTGCCTCTCTCTTTCTTTCCCCCAAGTATCTGCAAGAAGCCATTGTCCACCAGCAACCCCCCTCCTTGTGAAACTGCCTAATCAGATATCACTGCTCACCTCCACTCATTATTTCTCTCTTTTCTTTGCCTGCGAGCAGTTTGCATGCTCACTTTGTTTCAATAGACAGTGCTCATCACGTGTAATACAAACAATATCTAAAACATTGGCAAAACCAAACTTCAGAGAGAGTTACCTATTATGTGTTGTGAATGTGGATCAAATAAACCAAAGTCAACAACAGTAACAAGTTCGCTTTCACAATTGATGATTTGAAAGCACTTCCCCTCTCCTCAGTCCCTTCCATCCCCCAGCTCTCCTCCCTTCCCCCATCTTCCTCGCGCCTCCCCTTCCTCACCCCTCCTCGCTCCCCACCTTTCGCTCACACTAACCCTTCCTTTCTCCCTCCCTCCTCCTTTTGTATTCCGCACAGCGAAGAGACTGGTTGTATCTAACTCATACTCGCTAATTAACAGCCTTATTTAATTATCTTTTAGACAAGCGTCATCCTGGTCAGGCCCTCTGTCAGCTTCCTGGGATATTAATTTCCTATTTGGGTTCCAGGCCCCGATTCAAACATGCCTTAAATTCTGAAACACAATTACTCTCACGGACTAGTTTTAAAGACATAATCAAAATAGTAAATCTGATGAGAGTTCAAAATCTCGCGGACTAATTAAGTGTTGAATCTGGAATTGTAAATCTTAAAAAAAATTGCAACAAATTTGCGATTTTTTTTTTAACTGAAGTCTATTTGTTTAAGCAAATCCATTAAGTTTAACTTTTTTTTCTTCTAGTTTCGATATATTTCAGTGTAAGAAAAGGATTACAAGGAATGTGCAGAAAATTAACGTCATTGAGCGCAACACCATGCTTTATAAACCTGCCTTTGCAGCAATGTGCATCCAGTCCACAGGTCCTTTCAGCAAATAAATACGCATTTTCTTTTTTACCATTTGTGTGATCTGCTTTCATTCCAAAATTTTTATACATATATAGATATGTAATAGCTGCATATATTAATAGTCAGAAGTTTACTGTAAACATAGGTACTTTGTTTTGCTGCAAGATGAAATGCTTTTTGCTTACCACGGTTCGGTTTGTGGGAGTCTCTTTCATGACAAACATATTATACATAAAGTATACTGATAGTTGCTCAATATAAAAAGTTGTGGCAGTTGCTGAACGATGAGGTACGTAGACAGCATCACTACAGACGTGGTACAAATATGTACAAATCACTCTCCCGTGCGGTGTGTGCATGCCTGCATGCTTGCTTACTGTTGTGCGTTATGCGCGAGTTTCATGGGCACGCAATTTGAACTTCGAACTGAACTCGCACCCGGGCCCATGATGGGTGGCACTGTGCGGAGTTATTGGCCGTTTCGCAAACCATGTGCTTTTGCACGTGGGCGAGCAGACAGCTGCATGCGCCGAAGCCACGTGGGGAGCGTTAAGTGCTGTGCATTCGAGGCGTGCATACTTGCCACCGTTTGCAGTGCGGTTGCGGAAGATCTGTGCATGTGTGCGAGCGAAAAGATGAGTATATCGCCTCGTGCGCTGTCACATTACAATGGATCGTGAGGAGTTGATGAATTGTGTATTGGCGGGCGTGGGGGCATGGCATTTTAAGCAGCCTTTCCAGGTAGATAGCAAGGGTTTTAATTTATAAATGCTTCCCAATCCAGTTTATATCACATGGCGGTAAAAAAAAACGTTATTGTTTTGGGTGCGTTTTATCCCCCGGTAATGCCCTGTATGCTGCCTACCCTCCCATTATGTTGCCTTCCCCCCTCCCCTCCACACTTCCCTTCCCTTGCCCTTATGCTTTCTCCATTCTCCTCACTCTGCCTTCCTCTTTCCTCATGCGCCTTCCTCTTTCCCACCACTGCCTTCCTCCCCTTATCTGCCTTCCTCTACCTCACGCTTGCCTTCTCTCGCCTCACTGCGCCTTCCTCTCGCCTCACGCGCCTTCCTCTTGCCTCACTCTGCCTGCCTCTCGCCTCACTCTTGCCTTCCTCTCGCCTCACAACTGCCTTCCTCTCGCCTTATGCTGCCTCCCTCTCGCCTCACGTGCCTTGCCTCTCGCCTCACTCTGCCTTCCTTTCTCGCCCACTTTGCCTTCCTCTCGCATCACGCATGCCTTCCTCTCGCCTTCACGCTGCCTTCCTCTCGCCTCACGCTGCCTTCTTCCGCCTAACGCTGCCTTACCTCTTCGCCATATGCTGCCTTCCTCTTCCTCGACGCTGCCTTCCTCTCCGCCTCACTTCACCCTTTCCACTCCACTCATGCGCCTCCTCTCGCCTCACGCGCCTTCCTCTCGCCGTCACGCTGCCTTCATCTCGCTCACTCTGCCCTTCCTCTCGCCTCACTTTGCCTTCCTCCGCCTCACAACTCCCTTCCTCTCGCCTTATGCTGCCCGCCCCCTCCCCCGTTGCCCCGCCCCCTTCCTCTCGCCTCACGCTCCTTCCTCCGCGTCACTCTGCCTTCCTCTCGCCACTCTGCCTTCCTCTCGCATCACGTGCCCTCTCTCGCCTCACCTGCCTTCCTTCTCGCCTAACGTCTGCCTTCCTCTCGCATCCATGCTGCCTTCCTCTGCCTTTCACGGCTGCCTTCCTCTCGCCTCACTTCTACCTTTCCACTCACCTCATCGCTGCCTTCCTCACACCTTCACGCTGCCTTCCCTCCATCACGCTGCTTTCCTCTGCCTCACACTGCCTTTCCTCTTCCTCACACTGCCTCCTCGCCTCACTCTACCTTCCAGCGCACCTCATGCTGCCTTCCTCACACCTCACGCTTGCCTTCTCTCCCCACACTGCCTTCCTCTTCCTCACACTGCCTTCTGCCTCTCGCCTCACTCTACCTTCCACTTCACCTCAGCTGCCTTTCCTCTTCCTCACCTGCCTCCTCGCCTCACTCAACCTTCCACTCACCTTCACGCCCTCCTCTCGCTCCACCTGCCTTCCTCCGCCTCACGCTGCCCTCCTTCCCTCACACTGCCGTCCTCTCAAAACCCTCATCGCTGCTCATCTCGCCTCACACTGCCTTCCTCTCCCCTCACGCTGCTTCCTCTCGCCTCCCCTGCTTCCTCGCGCCTCTCACTCGCTGCCTTCCTTTCTCCTCAGGCTGACTCCTCTCCCCTCATGCTGCCTTCCTTCCCCTCATGCTGCCTTTCCTCTCTCCTCACGTGCACTTCCTCTCGCCTCAACGCTGCCTCCTCTCGCCTCACCCTGCCTTCCTCTCTCGCCTCATCTGCCTTCCTCCGCCTCACCGGCTGCCTTCCTCTCGCCTCACCTGCCTCCTCTCGACTCACCGCTGCCTTCCTCTGGCGGCCTCACGCTGCTCTTCCCTCGCCTTCAGCGCTGCCTTCCTCTCGCCTCACGCTCCTTTCCTCTCACCTCACGCTGCCTTCCTCTCCCCTCCACGCTGCTTCCTTCGCCTCGGCTGCCTTCCTCGCTCCTCACGCTGCCTCCTTTTCCCCCTCACACTGCTCCTCTCGCCTCACGCTGCCTTCCTCTCGCCTCACCTGCCTTCCACACTCGCTCAGTGCCAACCGCTCCCCTCGAGGCGGCCTTCCTCTCCCCCAGGCTGCCTTCCTCTCTCCTCAGGCTGTCCTTCCTCTCCCCTCATTGCTGCCTCCTCTCCCCTTCACGCTGCTTCCTCTCTCCTCACGCATGCCTCCTCTCTCCTCACGCTGCCTTCTCTCCCCTCACGCATGCCTTCTCTCCCTCATGCTCCTTCCTCTCCCCTCACGCTGCCGCCTCTCCCCTCATCTGCTTTCCCTCCCCCTCACCATCTCACGCCTTCCCGTTCCTCCCCTCGCTGGCTTCCCCTCTCCTCCCACATGCTCCTCTTCCAAATCCCCTCCACCACCATAGCATACTCTCGGAGTCAAGGAGAAAGATGTCACAGATATGTGCGATTGAAATCAAATGAAAGCTTCTTTTTTTCTGTTTTTTTTTTCGCAGCCTGAACTGCTCTTGGATTAATCTGCAATTTGTTCTCCAGGTATAGATTCGAGAGCTTACCGTATTTCAAAATTTAAAATAAAGCATGAACACAACCACGGCTTTTTTAAATATTGAGGGGAAACGCTCCTCCTTCCGCTTCCCTTATCCCCCCATCCTTATGTTTACCTCTCCCAAAGCCTTCCACCCTATGGAGTCTCGGGTCGGTGTGGCCGGGCGTTTTCGTATGAACCCATTTAGCGTGCGTTTTAACATACCCAATTTTGTTCAACAATTACTGAGCCGCATAAGGGACCATCCCCTTTCCCACCCCCCCTTTCCCTCATGCCCCTGATTCAGATGCAATCAAAAAACCCACCCCCCTTCCCACCCCCATCTGCTTTGCCCCTTCCCCCCCTAGTTATACGACGTGGTGAGAGCCTCATCGCTTCCCCCCTCCTCGCATCCCCTCCCTCCCACCCACCCTCCTACCTCCCACCCCTGCCTCTTAATAATTCCATCAGCAAAGCAATGGTATTTGCTCATGGTATGCTATTATGTAATATTATAATAATATATATAACTACATATATATATATAATTAATATATATGACAAGAAATCTAACACAGTGAGCCATTCAGCCCATCAGCCTGCCGAACACCACACCCAACCCATCTCCACAAATCCAAGAAAAAATGCAAAAAAAGTTTTATATTAATGAAATAAATTATGATTTTTTGAGTTTTTGTGATTTTGTATTTTTCCCCCCTTTTCTTCCCCCCATGGAGCGCATGCGCTGTTAAAAACACCACATCAACCACACAACCCCCTAACAAGACCCCACCAAAAAAAGACACTCCATACACCAAAACCCATCAATGCTCAAAAACTACCTAAAATCTTATCAACATCCCCATACCCCTCACTTCTCCATAAACTTCCAGGTACCTATCTAATCTCAAATTTAAACTTATCCACTTTTTCTGCGCCACAACCATTCCAGGAGGCCCATCCATGCATTAAACTACTCTCTGATGAAAGTCTCCCTGCCTTACTACGTCTTAACTCTCCTCTTCTTTACTCTCAAGTATGGCCCCTGGTGCCTCACTAGTTGAATAATTCATCTGCACCTATTTATCTCCACCTTTCCTTATTTTTAAACATCTCATCATATCTCCTTCATAACCGCCTCCTTTCTCTGTGAATAAAGCCCCTTGTCTCCTATAAGCCGCTGCCACTAAGCTGAGCAAGCTAGGCCGGAATCAATAGACTAGCCCTGCGCGAACCCTCTCTATGATCTTGTCCTTTCCTGAATTGTTGGTGACCAAAATGCACACAATATTAAGATGTGCCCCACTAAAATTCCTGGTACAATTTTAAACACCACTCTTTGATTTATAATGATCCCCCTCCGAATACAACCTAAAACCCTTATTTCTTTACTCATATGCTCCTGCATTAGCGCCTGCTTACCTCCCCATAGCTATTAACACCCCAATCCTTTCTCCTGTTTGACATCTCCAAAATTTATCCTTGCATCCTATCTCTATTTTTATTGTTCTTTCCCATCCCCAACACCTTACACTGCTCAGGTTAAATTCATCGCCAATTATTTGCCCAATCATCAAGTATCAATTACTTCCGAATCTGATCACCACCCCCTCTCTAGCCACCTTACCTCCAAGCTTGGCTGTCATCTGCAAATCTTGAAAGTCCCACTCTTTTACCCCACATCCAAATCATGATGTAAATAAGAAATAGTATATGAATCAGAGTACTACCCTATTCCCCGTGACTTGCATCCTCCCAGCAAGACATCCTCCCACTCACAAACACTCTTTCTTCCCACCATGAAGCCAGTTTGCAATCCACTGAGCCCTATCCTGACCACCACCCCACAAGCCCTCACTTTGGCAAACAATCCTCCGAGTGGTACCTATCAAATACCTTCCTTAAACTAGATATCCTATATGCACGGCCTTTCCCCTCATGCCACATCAATCAACCCCGGTCATAGAACTCTAAAATCTTAAGAAGAACTACCTTTGGGTAAACCAAAAGCTGACGACCTTTAATAGTTTATTTAATTAAAATGCGTTCCTCATCTGGTCCTCAATAATGTCATCCAACACCGTTCCCACAATTGAAATTCAAACAACACGTCATGTAGTTCCCAATTTTCTCTGGACTTTCTTAAAAATGGTTTACCATTTGTACCCCAATCCTCCGACTGTCCTGACTCCAGTAGCATTGAAAATATCCGTTAACATCTCGCTTACCTGCTCAGCACCTCCATCAATACTCTCGGTTGCGTATTATCTGACCCGAGCCTCATCTACTCTTAGATACCTATCTGTTCCTTACTTGCTTTCCACTCCAACCTGGAATCTTCTGTAAAAACCTTCCTCACCTCCTCATAGAGACGTCTCAGAATTGCAATTCCCTGATGTCTTTTTAAATGTTGAAGGAAAAAAATACCTTGTTTAAAGCCTGCCATCTCCACTTTCATCACTCACCACTCTCCCGCGGCTATTCACGATGCCCACACTGGTCCGAAACCTTTCTTTCGCCTGATATACTTTAAAGAAGCCTGCTAGTAGTTAATGATCTTACCATTCTTCCATACTCCCTTTTGTTACTCCATACTCATACTTACATCTCATACTCTCATGCACTATAATATATATTATATATATTAAATATATAATATATAAATAATATATAATATATAATACATACATACAGCGTGTCCCAAAGATGCCACCTTGGATTAGAAATTAAATACATTCTTTAATTTATACATTAATGATTTTTTTTTGGTACCAATAATAAATACCAATAATGGAGATAAATTGCTTTATATGAAAAATATGCAGCCTTAAATATCCTCCATTTTCGACTTCGCAGAATACGGGCTCTTTCGACAGCATTTACATAACAGTGGACGAAAACTTGCTTGCACCCTCAATCTGCACAGATGTTGTCCTTGAGCTGCTATGTATGGGCTTATGAGTATACACGCTCCTTTAGTAACCCCAAAGAAAAATTTGAGCGTTCAAATCAGTCGAATGGATGGCCAAGAAATTCTGAATCGCAAAATATTTGTCTCCATGCTCTGGGTGAGAATAATGTCCGACAATTTGAAATAAAATTCACATTTTTGTTCTTGTTCTGTTGTGGATTTTCCATGGGTAGTTCAAATGTTAATCTAAATTTCGTGAAAAGAAAAGAAACCAAATCATAAAAACAGAAATGTTATTTAATTCTCAACCCCAGGACTTTTGGACACCCCTGTTATGTATATATATTATAATATATATATATATAATATATATATATATTATATATTTTATATGTATATATACTACCAGCTGTATTTATCCCAGTGTGGTTTGTTATCTTTTTATTTCTTGATATTTTCTTTATAGTCTTTGTCTTTTTTGCATTGTCAGGCTATTACTCTTTTGTTTCATGTGTGATTCATTCTATTCATTGGGATCCCTTCTTATGTGCGTGCTTCAAGTTGCAATCAAATGGTAGTTGCGTCTGTGAACTTTTCACATACTCAGCCAACCTATCCATGTATAAACGAAAACTCTCTCCGGTTAAGATTCCATTCCGCCACGAATCTCCTCATCCGACCATGTACATTCTGGGCATGCATTGTGTGTGGAACATTTTGGAGTAATGAGCAGTTCCTGATTTAATCCCGTTTATTGATTTCTCTTGCTAGTTTTATCCACAATGTATTGGAACACCGTACTCAGTAGTTGGTGTTATGCTTGAGGGTCGTGAAGTAGATATTTTAGTTTGTGTGCTGTGTGGTGTGGTTGTGTTCCAAGCACAGACCTCTCCTTTCAGCTAGTTTGTTAACAACATTGAATTATGTAATCTATATACCCCTATCAACATTGCAGTTGTAGAGCTCTTCTATTTTATTTCAATAATGGCTTTGCGAACAAACGTTATCTCAGTTTACCAAACATGAGGGTATGCACTACTTCTGGCATTATTTGTTCACATAAAAATTATGCTGAAAGCAACATTCAATCATTTCTCTCAGCATTGTAGTGCAATCAACGATGACCTCGACGCAGCACACCATGGCGGCCTTTTCACATCTTTGCTGGCTTTTGAGCTTGGATTAGATTAGCGTGTGCCTGTAACTCCGACACCTTCGCTTGAAAGCACACCGTTCTGCCTAAGAGTTCGCACAGATTTATCCTCCCAGCCTCGTTCCATCTCAAGACAAATATGGATTAACGTTCTAGATCAGTCATAAATAGTTTTCACAGTTCGCAGATCTACTGAATCATATGCAACCCAGTCAAGCTCGCATTGTTATGCAAGTAAATGCAAGAAGGAGCCAATAGCCCATCATGCAGTGATCGTCCAAAAAGATATGAAAGAAGTGAAACAAAGATAAACGAGAAGGGCACTCGGAACGCACACCTCTGCACCGTAATGCCTGACCCACGAGAACATATCAGGGCCCAAACATTTTGATAAGTATCATGCGATCCATGTACTATATCGTTTTTGGTCCTACTCTCAATGGTGAAGAATCACTTTTAAAATGAAATCATTTCGTTCCAGATGCGATACGGACTTTCACCAAAATCTAATCATTTCTTCCTTTTGTCAGCACACCGAAACCTGCCCACAAAATTTCAATAAATCCCTTTCTCAACTCTTTGACATATCCTGGTACACAACAAATCAGACAGAAATAGAGTGAAAAACAAACCCCCTTCACCTTCGGTTGGGCGGAGTTTTTAAAAATTTGGGGGCCTTTTTTACGTGTGCACTCACAGCAGATAATTAAAACTGGACATTGCAAGACATGTTCAATATCTGTCTGTTGATCGCGTTAATGAGATTTACTTGTTTATTCGATGACCAGTTACTCTCAAGTCCTATAACTGGTGCGCACGCGCTTGCTTGCCCAGTTTATCTCTTTGATCACCACAATAAAAACGTTTAAAAAAAATAAATTTAGTTTATTATATTCAACACTGCTTTGAACTTAACTTCCTTAAGCATATAAATATTCGGCGAAAGGAATCGCGTGAGAACCGGAATACCACACAGTAGCATTGCACCATCATGGGATGAGAACTCAATTATTTTCTGCATCCCATATTATTTCTTCACATAAAAGATTGAAGTACTACAAGATCAATTGGTTGCAGTTTTGTCTACATTACTTTTTTATTGGATTTGGACTGGATGTTGCAGAGAAGGAACGGATACCTTCTTGAAACCAAATTTGAACACGAAGAACTCTGCTGTTACAGATGAACATCTCTTGGATACACGCCTACATAGTTTATGCAGAGAAAGCAGAGTAGCTACATGAAATCTGTGAAAGGTGTGGCTGAAAATTAGACACCAAAACAGAAAAGCAAAACATACATGCTACACACACAAACAAGAACACTCTCTCTGTG
>CM068952.1:128918495-128938151 GCA_035128595.1 Eptatretus atami | reverse complement strand
CTCCCGTGTCTCTGTAATACTTCTATTCTTCTTTGTCTGTTATTTCAATCAGTCTCAATTTTTCTATTTGTGTCTCCTTTATCAGGGTTTGCCCTAATTGTTTCTTTCATCCGACGAGTTGGTGTCAATCAAGTCCTGCACCACTAACATTACTCCTTGTTGGTGCTGTCACACCATCCCACCTTATTGTGCCGTTCTAGCTTCCTGGCCTCCTTTTGGTTGTTCTTCTCTCTCGAGCTTTTTGAGTTGTTTCGTTTCTGCTTCGCGGAGTTTTTCCATCTCTGTGGACTCAAATTTTGGCTCTCTCCTTGAGTTGGTTAACTTCAACCTCGTTCCTTTGTGGTTTCTATGCCTCCACCGTTCTCTCATGTTCTTCATTCTCTCAATCTCATAGTTTTCCTTCATTTGTTGATCTCCCTTTCCTGTTTATTCCTTGCTCTGTCACTATCTCCTCGTACTCCAACCTTGGTTTTTCCTTTTGTTGTTCAGTTTCATAATTCTACTCTTTTTTGCTTTTTATTCCACTGTCTCTCTTGTTCCTCATTCTGCAATCTCGTTTATTTTCCTTAAATTGGCTGATTTCCTTCTCTCTGTCTCATTCCTTGTCTTTGTGTTTTCTATTCCACTGTCTTTCTTGGTTCCTCCATTCTGGCAATCTCGTTGTTTCCTTCAATTGGCTGATTTCCTTCTCCTGTCTCATTCCTTGTTCTTTGTGTTTTCTATTCACTGTCTTTCTTGTTCCTCATTCTGCAATCTCGTTGTTCCTTCAATTGGCTGATTTCCTTCTCCTGTCTCATTCATCCTTGTTCTTTGTGTTTCTATTCCACTGTCTTTCTTTGTCCTCATTCTGCAATCTGGCCTTGGCTCCAGCTGTTTGATCTGTTCAGTGTTGTTCCTCCACGTTTTCATTTCTCCGTTCTCTTTCTTTCCTCTCTCAACATCTCTCAGCTCGTTTTTGTAATCCCGTCTCTTTGTTTTGGTGTTTAGTAACTCAGAAGCTTTTTTTTCTAATTCCTTTTTCATCTCCATTTTTGTGCTCTGCCAATTCCGTCACTCTGTTTTGTTATTCTCTCTTCTTTGGTTTGGTGTTTCCGTAACTCCAAATTTTTTTCCCCATTTTTCCTCTCTGGCCTCTCTTACCTTCTTCGCCATGCTTCCTTCCACATTTCTTTCATTTCATTACCGTATACATTCTCAGCGTATGGTCTCTAGGCCTTTCCTTAGCTGGTTTCTCTTTTATTCTTATCGTCGTTCTGGGCTTTCCTCTTTCCGAATGCCTCTTCTACCTCTCGCTTCAGTAGTACCAATTTCACATCATGTCACTTTTTTTTTCCTTTTCTAGCTTCGTTTTCCATTCTTCCTCCAGAGATCTCTCTCCTCTTTTTATCGTCTCTTCTAGGCTTTCTCTTTCCGATTGCTTCTTCTACCTCTCCCTTCAGTTTTTTAAGTTCCAAATCGTGTTTCCGTTTTTCTTTCCAGCTTTGTTTGCCTTGTTCTTCCTCCCTCCTTTCTTCCTGTACATCGGCCCATCGTTGTGACTCCATTCGCACGTAATCCTCATGAACCCTGTCTATGTGCCGCCGTGCCTCGTCCAATTCAAAGGAAAACGAATGCAATTCCCTATACAGTTGTCACCAATTCCTCCACGCGCTGCAAGGACTTCGACACTTGTATCCGAAGTCCGTCAATGCATGCTCGCGGCATCCTGCCACGCCTGCCACGACCCCGTGGTTTGAAACGGTGGCTGGGAGCACCCGCTCGTGTCATGCCGTTAGTTTGTGCTTAATATAGCAGCTCGCTCCGTGTTGCGCTGAGATGCGGTAGCGCCGCTATTTTGCGCAAGTTCGTGCTCAGTATAGGCTATAGGGTGAGCGGCCCCACTGTTACCATTAGTGGTGGGGTGATAATAAAAAGAACCGTCGGGGCCATGGGACCTACATTCAAACACATTTCTAACCCACCCTGCACCCGTTCGCCTTGAAACGCCATCTTGCTTCTCAGAAATATTTTTAAATGCCCGCAATTTGGGAACACGGAGGTCGCTTCACTCACCCTTGATCGCGGTTCCGTTAATTTGGTTGGAGGCGGGATGGATTTGAAATCCCACACTCCTGAACACCAGTGTTACGAATTCGCGCCCCACCGGGTGCGAACGACCGCTTTTCACTAATAGTAGCCGCTCGCCCACGGACGGACAATTCAGTTGTGGACCTTCCGAACAACGCCGGAACCTGTCACGGGTGGTCTTTAACCCCACCACGGCCTAGCCAATTTTCTACCCGCGCAAAATAGGGTCAATCGCCAAATCTCGATATACTAAGTACTGCGCGGTAGCCTACGGGAGACCGTACCTCGGCGCAGGTCGGCTTGGACACGAACCGCTCAAGCGGTCCGTTCCGTTCTGCAGTGATACCGAGCGGGTATTATCGCCGAGCTCGCCAGAATCCGATTCATTTAATGGTATTTAAACCCAACTAATATTCCGAGATGCAATATGGCGTTCCAATGGGGAAAAAGACACGACGAACGGGTAACATTCCACACAGCACATTTTTTTACACAGCACACACGTATGTACAGCCATGCAATCAATGCGGGGAGGGACAAGACACGAGCAAGGTAAAAGCACTACCGACTACAAGCAATTGTAAAAATGTACAGAACTTACACAGTTTTACTTACAGGACACGGTGCCACCAACATTCATTCAAAAGCAAAACGAAGGAAAATAAAAGACTACCCCCACAGACAGGGGAGTCAGACAGGGTCGTAGACCTTTATGGCGTGGACTTGGCAGACACGAACGAATCCACGATACACGTTGCAGGTACCTGCACCCTCATGGTGCGATGGTGGCGAGTCGCGACGTCTGTCCCCACGTCAGCTAGGACAGCCGCGGCTGAGCTCGCCTCCACGGAGCCGGCGAGCTCTCTCCGGCGCTCTCGCACCGGATGCGCAGGCTTGCGGCGACATAGCTGGCAAAGCGGCGCCTCCCGTCCGCGTCCCTGGGTGCCACGCCGGACTCCCCACCGACTGTGAGCTCCGACGACTCGACCGCGAACCACGAACCCAAGACTCTTCGAAGACCAGACGACGAAGAAGAAGAAGCCCACGCACCACGAAAACCACACAACACACCGAAGACGACAAAAAGCAGCAAAAGCCAAAAAGCTGCAACTGGTGTCCTGCGCGCCCTTATATCCCCCAGTTCCAACGCCTCGCTCCTCCCTGTTTTATCGCTCCGCCACCTTCCAGCTCCTGCAGGAAGTTCCAGAACAGGGGCGTGCCCTCTCGCCCCCTTCCCCGCGTGCCTGCGGGGCCGAGAGAATCATTCTTGGCACAGGTCAGGGATTTCATTCCCCAAAATCAGGCCCCCACCTTTTTTCACCTTTGACCTCTGGCTGGAATCGCGTGGAAAAGCAGGCGGGAAAATCCGCGCGCCACCGATAGAGAGTTGTGGTTTGGTGCGATCGTGGTTGTTGTGGTTTGAGGCGATGGTGGTTGTTGTGGTTTGAGGCGATCGTGGTTGTTGTTGTTGAGGCGATCGTGGTTGTTGTGGTTTGAGGCGATCGTGGTTGTTGGTTTGAGGCGATCGTCGTTGTTGTGGTTTGAGGTGATCGTGGTTGTTGTGGTTTTAGGCGATCGTGGTTGTTGGTTTGAGTCGATCGTGGTTTGTTGTGGTTTTGAGGCGATCGTGGTTGTTGTGTTTGAGGCGATCGTGGTTGTTGTGGTTTGAGGCGATCGTGGTTGTTGTGGTTTGAGGCGATCGTGGTTGTTGTGGTTTGAGGCATCGTGGTTGTTGGTTCAAAATAACGATAGGAAAAGAAAACGGCGATCTCAAAGGATCACAGCCCTGTGACACGAATAAATCCCATTAAACAACGGTGGGAATTCTAACTGAACACAGACTTAGCGATACAGCTAATCTAGGGACCTTATGGTGTTCTGCCAATTTCCACAGCCGTTACAATATTATATAATAAAGTATATATATTATATACTATATATAATATATAATATATATATATATATATATTATATATTATATATATACATATACATATACAAGATGAGAATTTTAGTAATATATAGAATCATAGATAGATAGATAGATGAAAAACATTATTACAGCACGCTACTTTAGTGCTTACGAAAACATTATATTTGTGCGTAGGCTGTTATAATTGTGTATAATATTTGTTGCGGAATTGAAACAGAAAAATGTCAAAAGATGTGATGACAATCCATAAAAGGATTGTGTGTCATTCCTTCCTGTATTGTTTGGTTATTTTTGTCAAAATATATTTACAGAATTACAGTGCAGCTCGTTCTCCTTGTTATTGATCCCTACGCTATTGAAAAAAAAACGTGGGATATTGTAATCGGCTCCAAACTGTCCTGTATCTGTCGTTGTCTGTCACAGTCTCTCTCCTAAACGATTGTGCAGAAATTCACCAAACTCAGTATTTATGATCACCACTTGGCACGAATGTGCAAAAGCAGTATCATTTTTGGCACGTAAAAAAAACGCAATTAGATTGTGAAACTTTTCCATAAAAGATCAAAGGCCAGTGTTGTCAAATACCTAAAAATGCAATGAAGGACACATTTTCAATGAAAATTTGCGTATGCAATCAATATTGGGGATGCATGAAAGATGGATCGATTTTTTTGGATTTTCCAAAGGATGGGGACTTGGGATCAAAACGGGAATAAAGTTTTCAACTCGAAATTTTGGATAATTCCTGGTGGAACTTTTTGCCATCTTTCAACTTTGCTTTCTGTGGGAAGCACGATGGATTTGCGATGACAACGCCATCGACTTCACTCTAGTTTGAATTGATATAACTACCTTTATCAGGGTAGGGGGCAGTAGTTGGAATGTAAAGCCTGTATCTCATGGGCTGCGACAGCTCACGACAAATGCAAACGGATTCTCCAAAATGTATGGAAACGTTCGCGGGTGGTTCTCAATTTCCTCGCGTAAGTCGAAGAGACGTCGCTCTGGTGTCGCTGGAATTTTGAACATGTTCAAAAATTCGTGCGACAAATTTTATCTCAAAATAGTCACAGAGTCGTCACGGTTGTCTCGAACCAGTCCTCGAACCTTTCTCAATTTAGTTTCCGTGAGTCAGAAGGTGCGACAAATGTGACATGCAATGTAATGTAGATAGATTCACAATAGTTCAATCCAGAATATGACTATTAAAAAAAATAAAAACAGTCCATATTGTAAAACCGCATCGTCTGTCCTCTTTTCTCTCCTGTTCTGAAGTAATGGCCTTCAATGCAAACTTTTCACTTTCCCATCATTCTTTCACCTTCCCATCATTCATAAATCACGTCACACATATTTTTACATAAATTAGGTCACACACAATATGGTCACACCCAACAAGCCCTTAAATCAAGCAAAAAAAGATGAACAAAATTAGGTCACACACAGCATGTTGTGGGTGCAACGTTGACAAGTAACAGAACACTTTGACAATCAGCTTGTCAGCATTCTCCTGTAATCCCACCATCTGTTCTGCCAGGCACAAGCTCTCACACCATTGTAGTACTCAGTCGGTATCTCTTACTCGTTTCCCAACTGACAATATGATTGCTGGAAGGAGAGGCCTCATATTTATATATGGTCCCGATTTTCAATTGTCAGCGCACAGTTGTCGTGCGACTGTTGCACGACATTTGCGCGATGGTCGCACGACCGTCGTGTGACCGTCGCGCGACAGTTGCATGTGCCAAAAAATTCAGTTTTGTCACCTGAACGTCGCGCGAATGTCGTGCGACATGTATGCAAACTCCAGACGAAGTTCATCCAAATTTCGCCGGAGTTCGTGGGACATTCGTGCGATATGTGAGACATACGCAAATGTGTTTTAGTATAAATTCAGTGTGATTCCAAGTGAAAATTATCGCTGTTTTATCGCAATTTGGTGGCTTCCAACTAGTCGCGAGCTGTCGCAGCCCAGTGAGATACAGGCTGAAGGTCTTAGCACAGTTTGTGTTTACATCGTTTATGCAAGAAAGGGTAGTTTAGTGCAGTTTTCTATTAGCGTAGTCTGTGCAGGAAGCAAGCCCAATGATAACTACATCACCATGTTATGTAGCCCTACACACAGATATGTTGAAAGATAAAATTGAAATGTGTCAGTCAAAACATTCATTCATATCTATCTATCTATCTCTATATGTTTCTCTGTCTCTGTCTCTGTCACACAAACACCAAAGAGCGACCCTCACCAACGTTGTTATACACCGCGGGAGGGATGGGTGCGAGGAAGGGGTTGAGAGAGACGACACACAGAGACAGGTGGGGGTAGAGAATGATGTTATGCTTAATGACCGAACACACACACACACACACACACACGCACACACACAGCACGCAGGAGTAAGAAAACAACTTGGAATTCAGCCTGCTGCTTTACTTTATCACTGAGGTGCTTCTTTCCACGAGGGCAGGAATTTGAAATGTTTTGGCACAGAATGGCCTATTTTATCTCAAGGCACAATGGGGCATTGAAGATTCACCTGAGAATGCTACCGTAGTAGATGGTAACTGGCTTCACAATCCCTTCCGCGGTTGGCATACTATTAAATACTGTGCCAGCAATGCAAGAAGATGACAATTTACAGAGATAGACATCAAACCTCGACTAGACAACTGGAGGTGACAATGCGATATCTGAGCTATCTCAGTAACCCAACATTCGCTAATAACCAAGTAAAATCACATTGAGAAATGGGTTCAAAAACAACCCAGTGGCTGGACATTAACAAATGGGCTGCTTATTAAATACTGTATTATATATGCAGTCACTCACAATGAATTGCAGATTCCTCTTTTTCAGTTCTGCTATCTTTTCCATTTATTTTCATTAACATTTGAAAACCTTTCCGATATGTTTTATTACTTATCAGTGTCGGCCAAACTGACACATTATACATTTAATAGTGCCTTTGCTTTCAAATGCTCAAAACCCAACAGCAGGTTCCTGATAATAATAATAAAAACAAAAACACTGTTGATCCTTATTTGACAAATTCTTAGGATTATCTCAAGACATTAACAAAGATAGATGGTTTCCTGTCAAATAGACACAAGATGATAGGGAATATCCTGAGACTCAGAGCACCGATCCAAATAGTATTTTCTGTTCAACTCTCAGTTCATTGAGGGAATTTTATGAAATTAAAACATCATTTTCAACCTCCTTCACAGATATTTTTTTTTAATCTGTATTTCCACAAATCATCTGGTTCTGGTTCCCCTCTCACACCACCAGGGCATAGGACTGCCGAAGCAGTTTCAATGGCTATCCTGGTCGGGTCACCACTCCGACACAGAGTCAGGACAGGAATTTGCGCATGGTGCCAGCTATAACCGCCTACTCTTCACAAAGGACACCGTGGATCTTTTAGCGTCCCATCAACTAACGCCGGCAGACGGGCCGCCAGTTTAACTTCATCCGAGGGACGCACACACATTGAGAATCACCCACCCTGCACTGTGAAACAACAGTTTACAGCTGGGTCAGGATTCAAACCAGGCTGGACAGCTTAGAGGCGAGTGTGTGCATACCTCTAAGCCATCCTGTCAGCCCACAAATCATCTGATACTCAATTTTTTTTATGGTCGAATAGGCCTCCTAACAATTGTGCCGTTTTGATTCATGAGCTCAGCAAAATATTTCATCTGCACTTCCTGCTATTAATGGTCTGTGCGAGTCAGGATTACACGAGGTAGGTAACTGGTATTATCCCTATTCCCTCAAAATAGTAATAGAAGTTGTAACAGTATCAAATGCAAGTCGTCAAGATGACAGGAAGGCGAATAAGGCGAGAGTGTGTGTGGTTTCATAAAGGATTTTGGTGGCGAAGACACTCCAAATGAAGAGATGGTGCCGCTGTACCATCACAAACACCAGATAGAAAGTCAGGGGCAATGCACGGCACAGTGCAAGTGCTCGGCTGACAGCACCAATACTGCTTGCCTGGACAACAAGCACACAACAGACATGTCAATATTAATCTCTGAATGATGTTTACAACTAGTTCAGGGGCAACAAAGAGAATAGCTTGCCTTTGCATTATGCGTTCATGCTTTGCTTACATTTGCATTGTAAAATTTTCTGTTTGAGTGGTCTGGCCACTTTTTAGCAAATGACAGGGGTACAACGTTGAGTCAATTCAAGTGCTCACTTTTGCCATGGTGAGATGCAGTGATAACTGGTTATTTGTTCAGATTATTTGAAAACTTTAACTGCTTGGGAAAGAGCTGAAAGGAGATGAACAACCTCAGAAGACTCTGGCATCTAATGCTATTGCCTTTATGACCCTTCCTCATACTCTTCAGAGGCTTACACAGGTGAATGAAACTGGGAATGATGATAATGCAATATTTCATCAGTGTGACGGAGTGCCTTTGGAAAAGAGTAAGTACTGCCACTATCAGTTTGACGTCAGCCAATTGGGATTGGCAGACAATTCTTGACAAAAGCGAAGAACCGGAAGAACATAGGGTATGTTGTACTCTTGGTGTTTGCATGAATAATCAGGAGTCGCTAGACTTCCTTTTTAGGGATGGCACTGACCTTCATAGGTTTAATACAACCAAATCCTCGAAAAAAATGTATCAGATAAGCTTATAAACCTATAAGTAATTTCCAGTCATCTGTGGAGGATTTCACATCCAATAACACAACACAGCATCACTGAGCTACAAAACTGACTCAAATTAGCCAATTTGTAATTTTCTTCTTCTTATTATTATTATTATCATTTTTATTTTATTATTATTTTCAGACAGCCTAACTCAAAATTGGTTTAAGCTAGAGACTTGGTTTAAACACAAATCTACTCATTTTACAGGGGTCGGTCCATGACTACTCAAAATTTTCATAATTTGAAAGGATTCCATGAAAAAGCATAACTACGCAGAGGAATATGAAGGGAAACGAGGGGTAGGCTAGCTTTACTCTATGGTCATCTCAGAGAGGTCAAGAAACAACCCTTCCATGGCTAATCATGTTAAATGATAGGTGGGTTCATGGTAGGTGGGACCAGGCCTGTCAACCAGCCTGGTGGGTGGGCCACGGTGACACAATTGCCCGAGGGCCAATCACACCTAAATGGGAGTGGTTAACGGTGTAATATTATGTCGAGTCTGACAGCAGCAACTACAGAAAACTCTTTTAAAGACAGGTGTGGTTAATGGTGGTATATTACCTACAGTCTAACAACATTGTTGCCAGACATATGAGGATTATAATCGTATAAATATGTAATTATGCAGGTGTGACGGCACATGTGCAGAGTGTTGGAACTTCTTCCATCCGTAAGCTTGCAGGCAAGGCACACAGCCGTGCAGTTTGTCGTGGACTTGTCATCATGAAGTGTGAGTCATTATATAAAGTCGGGTGATAAAAATGTAAACACGTTTTTGTTTTTTTGAAAGTATGGAAACAAGTAATAACGAGAACGGCACTCTTCGACATCATGACGCCTCCGCCCAATTATTACATCATTATAATACTTGTCTCAAGTTTGATTAAATCCCTTCAGCTGTTTGAAGTACCACATTTTACTTGACATGACCACAAACTCTTGATGCGAAATCTAATCAGTTCATCTTTACATCATGAAACATACTTGTATCAAGTTGGTAAAAATCCAATTACTACTTCACTAGTTAGCACGGCAACAAAATTTTTATCTAACATGACGTCTGACATTTGACCTCTTCCTCAAAAATCTAATCGGTTATCTTTGTCTTCGCATCATGATACATACTTGAACGAAGTTTGACTTGGATCCTTCAGCCTTTCTTAAGTTATCGCGGTTACGAAAACTTTTTTACAGACGGACGGACAACCTGAAAACATGATGGCTCCAGGGACTTCGCAGCAGAGGCATAAAAAACATTTTTAAATGCAAAGGATGTAGGGATGATATGCTAAAAATAATGTAAACAAGGTAGGGATGGTCACAATAAATTATCATGTGAAACCATCCCACAACTTTCTTTGAATAATGGTTGTGCCTGCAAATTACAAAATACGTCTCTCATTTGGTTAGTGAATCGTGTGTGTGTGTGTGTGTGTGTGTGTTTTTTTATAAAAAACAGACTTATCAGCAAAGTATGGTGTCATTATTAAACTACAGAACAAGGTGGAAAGACACGAAACATTTGGTTGCCAAGGTCTGAAGAGACGAAACCGGCAATGTAGAAATCACCTTCAGGCAAAGATGTTTTGCAAAGACCAAGTGTAACTCGATCAAAATGGATTGAAAGAGGACGGGTGTAATTAGTGTATGAAAGCTGCCATGTCACAATATAAAAAACCCACTTGATATTGAATACCTGGTATGGAGCGGTACCAAATGGATTCTTCATCAGAGCCATGGCCCAAATATTGGGCCAGAGTAAGTGCAGAAAGCAGTTAGAATAACAGCAAGAGGACCAGAATGTGAAGACATTCCAGTGTACCCTGCGGCCACATCGATAGTGCAGCCCATTAGAATTACCCTGCAACAGATAATATTAATGCATTCAATGGTTTCACATTGCTTAGTTTAAAAATATGGTTAAAAGTAGCGTTAATTATATACAGTAAATATGGAAACATCACCATTAAAGCTTAAAGTACATTGTCCTATCTCCACATGGACCCACATGGAAACTCTCATAAATACAAGCACATATTTTCTGAAGAGTAATGTACTCTTGTTAAAACAACTCCGTTTGTTCCTTTCTTTTTCCTGGTGAACCTTTGCCATTTTTCGGTTATTTCCTCGAATATGGTCATAGAGTGGGTCCCGGTGTCCGGCCGTCCATAAGTCTGTCAACATTCGACTAAACTATCGCCTCACAAACTTCCCCGACCAATAGGACCAAATTTGGTACGATGCATCAGGATTGGTATTTTATTCAAAAATTTTATTTGAATTTTATTCTCAAAAACCGCCAGACAGATCCTGACAAAATTCACCACAAGGCATCAGGACCATGTCCTAACCTTAAGTTGTGCTTCTCATGGCGCGTATCTTCCCAGAAAGGGAGTCACCGCCTCCCTCCCAAATCCCTCATTTTTACTAAAACATCTCCACAACTACCTGAGCGATACAGACCAAATTTGGTACAATGAATTAGGACAGTAAGGTCTCATGGGGTTGTGCTCCTCATCCAGATCCACCCACTGAAAGGGCATAAAAGTTGTGCTCCCCATGAGCATACCACTTCAGGAAGGGGCATGGCTCTTCCCCTATCCTCATTTCATAATCCTCATACCATCAGTCCTCAAGGGGCTACTCTTGTATACAAAATCTACACTCATAGGAAAGCGAAATGTAATGCACAGAAGCAAAAGCATTGACAATGGGGCAACAGATGAAGCAAACAAGCAATGAAATGAATGAACAGGGAAAGAGGAAAGAGAGGGGTGGGAAATTCAGTAACCCGCAAGAAGAAAGTTGTGGGGGGTGGGTCGAAGATATGGATGGAGGGTAGGGATGGGGGAGTGGTGACATGGGATAGTTGTCAGTGCACTGCAAACTTGTAGTGCTAGAAGGTGGGTGTGGTGGAATTGAACCACCCCAGAAGGCAATTCCACAAACGGGAGAAAAGAGGAACAAAGCAGTAAAAGTGGGAAGTAAGCCTGGATTTTGGTAGTTTAACGGAGGTTGGGGTGAATGGTAGAAAAAGTGCATCCAGGAGGAGCTGGGGAGGATGAGGGCTAAAGAGCCAAGGAAGCAAGACCAGAGGATAGGCAGAAAAAAGAAAAAATACCAAAACAGGCCACCAACCTATCTGCAATGTGAGACAAAGTCTTGTGCTTCTGCCTCATTGTGGGATGTGCTATTAATATTGATCCTACAGAATCCAGAAGACAGATGTGAAGCTGAGGTGTAGCTCAGCGGGGGAAACAATACTCCAATGAGATGGGGACAAATTGGCTCTTGTCGCTGTGAGTAGTTTGATTTTTCAGAATGACTTGGAATGATGGAGGATGCAAAGTCTGCACCTGGATTTGGAGTCCGCTTTACTTTATGGTCATCTCAGAGAGGTTAAGGCTAATGGCAAATGGCAAAGCCTAGAAGTTCAAGAAAATACCCTTTCCGTGGCTAATCATGTTAAATATAGGTGGGTTCATTTGAGGATCCTCAGGAGTAATAAGGTGCCTGCAATATTTACTAAGATTAAAGATGTGTTCCATTCGTTAGACCAGCATCGAATCAAATATAAATCAGAAAACAGTGACACAGCTGCTGTCTGCTTGTTGGTATGATGAGGTTCTGCATGGCATAATGGGTCACCTGCAAAAAGGAAGACGGAGTGTCCAGAGCATTAGAGGAAGGAGTCACTTTTTGTTATGAGGAACAAGAATAGGAGAGGAAACAGCAACACATTTATTGTTCGAGTGGAGGAATTCAGAAAGCCGGGAATGAAGGCCATTTGTACGCCGCAGGCAGTGAGCTTGGTGAGCAGAGCAGGACAGCAGACAGTTTCACATGTCTGAGAATATGATCAGGGAAATGGTTCTGACCTCTTGCTTGAGATCTATTTCCATTAAACCAGTGCTGAGATAGAAGCAGTGGCATGTCCATAGTGTGAGTGAACCTGATGGAATCCACACTGATGATGTTTGAACAGACTGTTGAAAGAGGAAATACGATGTCGATAACAATGGTGGATTACATGATCTTGCTTGTAATTGGAAATTAAATTCTGGTTTGAGGTTGAGAGGATCTGTTTTTCACCCTTCTTCTCAATGAGACTGGTGTTATCTGGTTTCCAGAACAAGCAGACACCAAAGGTGAAGGATGGGCTGCAAGAGAGTAAAAAGAGGAGAAGCATGAAGCGCGGAGCACGATTTGAGAACACGGGCAGTGATTAAATCTGCACCCAATGCTGATGCAAAGTCGAGGCTGTGCCGACTTCCTCTCCATTCTCAGGTGAGAAAGGCAAAGTCCAGGAGGCAGTAGATATGAGGGAATAAGATGGGACAGAGCAGGATGGGTGGCTGCACGAGATTTGAAGGTAAATACTAAGTTCAGACATTCTGCCTTGTCTCGAGTAGAGTTTACAGTGCGGCGTTTGAGGTGAGTGAGGGATGGAGGCAATCATAAACCAGAGATGGACATGAAAATTCGCACAATGACTTGGAGGAATGAGACTGGATGGAAAGACAAATGCCTTTTGAGAAATGAGACTAATGGCCTCAACCCACACTCACTGCTAACCAGAAGTTATCATGGAGCTGAAAGAAAAAAACGTGCACTCATGAAGAAACCGCAACTGGAAGTCCCAGTATTTCTTGAGAACCAAAAGTTCACAATTATTATGTTATTTATTCTTGGTATTTAATTATCTATGGCTGACAGGATGGCTAAAAAGTATGCACACTCCACTTCTAAGCTGTCTATCCTGGGATGAATTGTGACCCAGCACAAAATTGACATCCCACTCGATCCAGCATTTCACAGACTGGCATATACATCAATGTGTATGCCATCCCTCGGATGGACGTTAAACCGGACGTCCCATCTGCCGGCATTATTGGTGGATGTTAAAGATCCACGGTCTACTTAGTGAAGATAGGCGAGCTATTGCCGGCACCATGGGCAAATTCCAAATTCCTGCCATAACTACTGCTAGTAAAGGAATGGCAAACCAACAAGCATGAGCGTTGGCCAAGAAAGTGCTTCGGCAGAACCAACGCTCTGTAACAAACTATGATTGTACATCAGATCAGATTTAATTATGGTACATCAGATAGGTCATGTTGAAAGGTGAACTTCCATCCCATTTCAGCTTTCTTGCAGAGGGCAGCAGGTTTTATCTCTAGGATTTTCTGAAATTTGCTCCATCCATTTTCCTTCTAACTGACAAGTGCCCAGTCCTACTGTTGAGAAACATCCCATAACATAATGCTGCCGCCACATGCTTCACAGTAGGATGGGTGTTCTTTGGGTGATGTGCTCTGTTGGGTTTGTGCCAAATGGAACGTTTTGCATTGAAGCCAAAAAGTTCCATCTTGGTTTCGTCAGACCCACAAACTCTTTGCCACATGGCTTCAGAATCTCCGGAGTGTTTTTTTTGCACACCTCAAATGGGACTCAAGTGGCTTTTTGAGCGTGTCACTTGCGAACGCTGGCTCTAAGAGAGCTCCGCGTTGTTCTTCTTGTTCTTGTTCTTGTTCTTGTTCTTCTGGTCAAGACAAAACCTTTATAACGCGGCTCTTGGACACATTTGTCCTTGTTGAGTAATGGCTTCCTCTTGCTACCACCACAAGGCCAGACTTGTGGAGTGCTTGGGATATTGTTGTTAAATGCACACAGTGACCAGTCATTGCCGTAAAGACATGTATCCCTTTCAAGTTGCCACTGGCTTCTTGTGGCCTCACTGATCAGCTCCTCCTTGCTTGGTCATCCAGTTTGGAGGGACAGCCTGATCAAGGCAGGGTCTTGGTGGTACCATGCATATGCCTTCCACTTCTTAATGATTGTCTTGACTGTGCTCCAAGGATATTCCAGGCCTTTGAAATATTTTATACCCATCCCTGATCTGTGCCTTTCCACACCTTTATCCCGGAGATCTTTCAAAAGCTCCTTGTGCTCATGGTTGAGTCTTCGCTGCGAAATGCATTATCCAGCAGAGGAAACCTACGGAACAACAGATTTATTCTGATATAATCAGAATCACAACAATTTAACACAGGTAGAGGCCAATTGACTTGGTGTGTAATTTTGAAGTGAATGGTTACACCTGAGCTAATTACCTCCATCACACCGAAAGGTGAAGGAAGTTATGTTTTCACCCCCTCTTTGTCTGTTTGTCTGTGTACAGGATATCTCAAAAAGTTGTGGACGGATCCAGATGAAATCTTGTGGACGGGTTGGATTGTGACGACAAACTGATTAGATTTTGGTGAAGATCCAGATCTTGATCCCACTACTAGAATTTTTTAAGTGATTCTTCACCATTGAGAGATGGGGCAAAACCAATATATAGCACGATGTCTCAAAAAGTTGTGGACGGATCGGATGACACTTGGTGGACAGTTTGGATGTTTGACAAGGAAAAATTTAATTCGATTTTGGTGAAGATCCGAATCGACTACAATCATTTTTTAAGTGATTCTTCCCTGTTGAGAGATATGGCTAAAAATGATTATAGTACGATATCTCAAAAAGTTGAGAATTAATTCGGACAAAACTTGGTCGACAGTTCATGTGTAACAAGGAAGAATTGATTCGATTTGGTGAAGATCCAGATCCTGATCTGACTACTAGAATTTTTTAAGTGATTCTTCACCATTGAGAGATAGGGCCAAAACGATGTAGTACTGTTTTGCATGATATTTCAAAATGTATTGGGCCCGATATGTTCTCGTGGATCAGGCATTACGTGCGGGGGTATGCACTCCACTGAGTGCCCTTCTAGTTTACAATTGCTGTATTACCGTAAGGGGTTTGGGACACTTATCCAACCAAGATATTCTAGTTTTGTATTTTTAATTAATTTTCTGAAATTTGTTTTTAACTTGGAAATTGTGGGTTACGATGTGTAAATTAAGGTGGAAAGGTCTCATTTAAGGCAATTTAATTATAGACTATAAGGCAACAAAGGTGAAAAATTTGAAAGAGCGTGTAGACTTTATATAGGCATTGTATGAACATATTTTATAAGACTTCACTTACTATTTGCATGAGGCACTGCGGAAAGAAAACACTCCATCATTAATTGTGTATGTTTCAGATATCAAACATTGCTAATTTACATTTCTCAATCCGTTTCACTGCTGGATGAAGTTATGCCTGGTGTGGCTTAATGGTTAGGGAGGTGGCTTGGGATCCAAGGATCCTGAGTTCAAATCCACTTGACTGTTGAATGAATACTAGGTGTGGTTGACTCTACCTGTCATACTTCCGAGGTCGGCAAAATGAGTGCCAGCTTGCTGGTATATTGTGTCAGAGTGGTGATCTGTCCAGGATTATGCTACTACGCCAAGGAAACGCTTAGGCAGTCACCAATGCTCTGCACAGAGTATGGTCCCGATGGATGATGAAGTTGCTCTTTTCGCAGGAAATAATGTGTGCGAGTGTCACTTTTCCTCAATCACTGAAGCCAAAAGAAGCTTCTATAATTAGCAGAAATCTGCCGTGACATATGGAAAAGGGTACTTTTTTCAGAGCGCCATATTTTTCCAAGCTGGCTGTTTTCCCTGGGTGTTATAGTCCAAAAAGATTCACTATCTTTCAAACGAACAACAGCAGTATGTTTTACCATCACCAATTATAGACCGGTTTGAACACCCCCATGGCCTGTGGCCAGGTGTGTCGCTTCTTCTCCATTCTGGGATGTTACAAGATCTGGCTTCATCTTCGAGTACTCATGCACATCAGATTAGATCTTCATTATTACTTATAACTTCCACAGCATCTCATACAAGGCAACATACTTCTCCTGCTCGTCTGAACAACAGATTTATGTCAGCGATGGTTTCGAGGCCATTCCACTGAAAGGTCACGTTACTTAACAAAGGCAAAGGCACAAGACACAAGCTTAATTATTTTTTCATAGGAAAGTACAACTCCACATGTAAAAATCATAAAACACACCACACTCCATAATACTACATCCCTTATCTCAAAATATTAGTCTCTGGTGAATAAATCTTGCTGAAGATACTACGAGTTGTCAGATCGTACTGATGGAAGAAAGCACTTTGTCCAGCCAGTAGTAAAATTATGGCCAGTTCAAATGGAGCAGGCAGACAAAAGGCCAGACCCAACTGCTAAGCACATGCTGTAGGCCAGCCACATTGCAAGCACGGGTAGATTATGCGGCCGAAGGAGAAGGACAGCAGGAGTGGTTAAGGCAGCCGTATTCCATGACATCCATTGCCCTCTTTCTTTCTGATATATTTTGCTCAAATGTCTGTTTTTGTTCTGACACATCTTTTTTGCTCAAAGCTGATTGAGGGTGAGAGTTAATTCTCTTTTACAGATATGGCCGCTCTCTTTGCGAGCATTCATCGTTTGCATCATGCATACAACCGTGAATACTTTCGGGTATTCTTATTGGTGGTAAACTTGCTTGATCCCCCAGTCGATCTCTTGGACACAATATTATTTTTCCTGCCAATACTGTCGCTGATCATCTTCGACGAGAAGATCCAGGCGGTGCCAAGTAATGAATGAATGCTGACATGGCAAGAGAGCAAGAGAACAGATGTATGCAGATGTGCTCCCTCAACCCTGTCACACAAATAATATTGCAATCATTGATCAAAAACTTTTCAAATCATACAATGAGAAATACTATAATAATTAATTTAAGAGTCATACATTGCGCACATCATTCACTCCCATTTTAAAACATTTTAAAAAAAAAAAACACAAACCCCACCCTGGCAGACTTAAACAAAAATGATTTACCAATATTTGTCTGGCAGAGAACTTTTCATAATATAACCATTCAATTTATAAATACCTTTTGTTATTGGACATCATAGTGTGTAACTTACTCAGAGCTAAGTATGGATGAGCATTGCTGGTTGGGTCAGGGTCCCACTGGCACACCCGGTAAGCCCAAACCCACCAGGCGAACTAGCAAAAAGCGGGGCCAAAAATGAAAATGATCGCCACACCCACGCAGCAGAAGAGGCACAATAGAGAGACAGCTGACACTCGAGTCAGAGCAATTCATATTCGGGGCTATGAAGAAACAATGAGATAATAATGATTTAGAAATGCTAAAATACGGTCAGAAGTAGGAACTTTTTCACACAGAAAGCAAGCTTTGTGTGGATCTAAATTAGTCGATCTACATTGTGTGAAATTAAGCAGCAAATATTTCTCAAACCAAAATGTTGAACAGAGGAAAGCTAAAGCCATTGCAAAACGTTTCATGGATGAGCATGTAACAAGCAAGAGGGAGAACCTGGATGTGAGAATATATGACAATGGAGGCTGGTAATGTTCGTGTTACGCTGATTGCTGTGTGAGGCTCGGTGCAATGTCATTGACTCCTGCAAGATTGAATAATGTAGCTATCGGCTTATTAAAAAACTATCCGGAATCCGATTCTATAATTTGACGATCAAGAGCTCTGGCCTAAATATTATGTAAAATCTGGAGTTACATCGGATAAACAATTTCAGAAAAAGCAATTTATTTCAACCAGATATATTAAATAATATGCCACGTGAGGTGAGTTAAATGGCTCAAAATGCAAGTTTTTTTCACTCTTTTAAAGTAATTATTGCACGTACTGATTATATTTTACACATGTCAGGGACACGCAGTCACGATCTTTTTGGATTCAGATTCCATTTAATGTTATGTTCATCTTTTTAACGTATACATACAACATAGAAGCACGTTTGTTTAATACAGTGGTTAAGGATTATGGACTCTACAGTGACCTGAGAACCACACTGCACGCTCTCTAGCGTCTCGCCTGGGTTTGAATTATTTGACGCCAAGCATAAAATTTCATCCCTGGTGTTTCACAGGCAGGGTAATCACAATGTGTGCGTATTCGTATACATAAACTGGGTGTCCTTGTCTTCTGACATGATCAGTGACCTTTAATAGACCCACTGTGACTTCACGAAGATTGGGCGAGTATCACCGGCACTGGTGGCAAACTTACAAATCCTTGGCCGAACTACTTTGGAAAGTCATGACAAACCACATGACAGTCTGAGTAGGGGAGAGAGAGAGAAGGGAAAGAGAGAGAGGAGGGGGATAGGAAGGATTGTGAATGTGGACAGGAAAAGTTTCGCTTTGTTTCATCCTGGTGCACCCATTTATCCCTACACCCATTGTTTGTTCCAATTCCCTTCTAATTTGTCCCTTCAACTGCACTGTTGTGTCCCAACCAACCCAAGCTACTGTTCCTTTCGTCTGTGCATCTTGATCCATTTCATGTTCTAAGCTCTTCCAACGAGCCTTGATTCTGCATCCAAAAAAGTCACAGGTTGCAACACCATTGTACAGGCTTCATGAGCCGAATGGTCTCTTCTGTTGTTGGAAGCTCCTTGAAGGGAAGGCCACGATATGTAATTTGTGAACCGTGGGTGGCTGTCTGTTGGCTGTCTCCTGAAAAACAGCGCCATTCTCGCGCTGCATTGACAAGCTCACATTCCCTTTTGGAAATGATTGAGAGAACAAATGATGTACACACATACATATTATATATACATGGGGGCTGCAAAAGTAGGTATACAGTAAGGATTTATACCAGTATTACCAGTATTATAATAGTGGTGCTAGGATTCATTTAATACTAGAATTCATATTAATTCATTAAATATGCATTAAAATTCTTGATATGTTTATTATTGGTATGATTTATTAATTGAACTATGCTGTATAATCAATAAAATCCTTTGTGTGGCGGACGTTTTGTTTTTCATTACTGTATACCATACTTTTGCAGGCTCCCTGTATATATTATACTATATATATATATATAGTATATATTATATCACAATTATACATCATTCCACTGTCTTTCTTGTTCCTCATTCTGCAATCTGGCCTTGGCTTCCAGCTGTTTGATCTGTTCAGTGTTGTTCCTTCACGTTTCATTCTCCGTTCTCTTTCTTTCCTCTCTCAACATCCTCAGCTCGTTTTGTA
>CM068952.1:128902351-128918043 GCA_035128595.1 Eptatretus atami | reverse complement strand
TCCTTCTACCTCTCCCTTCAGTTTTTTAATTCCAAATCGTGTTCCCGTTTTTCCTTTTCCAGCTTTGTTTGCCTTTGTTCTTCCTCCCTCCTTTCTTCCTGTACATCGGCCCATCGTTGTGACTCCATTCGCACGTAATCCTCATGAACCCTGTCTATGTGCCGCGTGCCTCGTCCAATTCAAAGGAAAACGAATGCAATTCCCCTATACAGTTGTCACCAATTCCCTCCAACCGCTGCAAGGACTTCGACACTTGTACCGAAGTCCGTCAATGCATGCTCCGGCATCCTGCCACGCCTGCCACGACCCCGTGGTTTGAACGGTGGCTGGGAGCACCCGCCTCGTGTCATGCCGTTAGTTTGTCTAATAATAGCAGCTCGCTCTGTTGCGCTGAGATGCGGTAGCGCCGCTATTTTGCGGCAAAGTTCGTGCTCAGTATAGGCTATAGGTGAGCGGCCCACTGATTACCATTAGTGGTGGGGTGATAATAAAAAGAACCGTCCGGGGCCATGGATCCTACATTCAAACACATTTCTAATCCACCCTGCACCCGTTCGCCTGAAACGCCATCTTGCTTCTCAGAAATAATTTTTAAATGCCCGCAATTTGGGGAACACGGAGGGTCGCTTCACTCACCCTTGATCCGGTTCCGTTAATTTGGTTGGAGGCGGGATGGATTGAATTCCCACACTCCTGAACACAGTGTTACGAATTCGCGCCCACCGGCGTGCGAACGACCCGCTTTTCACTAATAGTAGCCGCTCGCCACCGGACGGACAATTCAGTTGTGACCTTCCGAACAACGCCGGAACCCTGTCACGGGTGGGTCTTTAACCCCACCACGGCCTAGCCAATTTTCTACCCGCGCAAAATAGGGTCAATCGCCAAATCTCGATATACCTAAGTACCTGCGCGGGTAGCCTACCGGGAGACCGTACTCGGCGCAGGTCGGCTTGGACACGAACGCTCAAGCGGTCCGTTCCGTTCTGCAGTGATAACCGAGCGGGTATTATCGCCAGACCTCGCCAGATCCGATTCATTTAATGGGTATTTAAACCCAACTAATATTCCGAGATGCAATATGCGTTCCAATGGGGAAAAAGACACGCGAACGGGTAACATTCACACAAAGCACATTTTCTTTTACACAGCACACACGTATGTACAGCCATGCAATCAATGCGGGGAGGGACAAGACACGAGCAAGGTAAAAGCACTACTACCGACTACAAGCAATTTATGTACAGAATTACACAGTTTTTACTTACAGACACGGTGCCACCAACATTCATTCAAAAGCAAAACCGAAGGAAAATAAAAGACTACCCCCACAGACAGGGGAGTCGACAGGGTCCGTAGACCTTTATGGCGTGGGACTTGGCAGACCGAACGAATCCCACGATAACCGTTGCAGGTTACCTGCACCCTCATGGTGCGATGGTGGGCGAGTCGCGACGTCTGTCCCACACGTCAGCTAGGACAGCCGCGGCTGAGCTCGGCCTTCCACGGAGCCGGCGAGCTCTCTCCGGCGCTCTCCACACGGATGCGCAGGCTTGCGCGACATAGCTGGCAAAGCGGCGCCTCCCGTCCGCGTCCCTGGTGCCACGCCCGGACTCCCCCCCGACTGTGAGCTCCGACGACTCGACCCGAACCACGAACCAAGACTCTTCGAAGACCAGACGACGAAGAAGAAGAACCCCACGCACCCACGAAAACCACCAACACACCCGAAGACGACAAAAAGCAGCAAAAAGCCCAAAAAGCTGCAACTGGTGTCCTGCGCGCCCTTATATCCCCCAGTTCCAACGCCTCGCTCCTCCCTGTTTTATCGCTCCGCCACCTTCCAGCTCCTGCAGGAACTCCAGAACAGGGGCGTGCCCTCTCCGCCCTTCCCCGCGTGCCTCGCGGGGGCCGAGAGAATCATTTCTTGGCACAGGTCAGGGAGATTCATTCCCCCAAAATCAGGCCCCACCTTTTTTCACCTTTGACCTCTGGCTGGAATCGCGTGGGAAAAGCAGGCGGGAAAATCCGCGCGCCACCGATAGAGAGTTGTGGTTTGGTGCGATCGTGGTTGTTGTGGTTTGAGGCGATGTGGTTGTTGTGGTTTGAGGCGATCGTGGTTGTTGTTGTTTGAGGCGACGTGGTTGTTGTGGTTTGAGGCGATCGTGTTGTTGGTTTGAGGCGATCGTCGTTGTTGTGGTTTGAGGTGATCGTGGTTGTTGTGGTTTTAGGCGATCGTGGTTGTTGGTTTGAGTCGATCGGGTTGTTGTGGTTTTGAGGCGATCGTGGTTGTTGTGGTTTGAGGCGATCGTGGTTGTTGTGGTTGAGGCGATCGTGGTTGTTGTGGTTTGAGGCGATCGTGGTTGTTGTGGTTTGAGGCATCGTTGGTGTTGGGTTCAAAAATACGATAGGAAAAGAAAAACGGCGATCTCAAAGGATCACAGCCCTGTGACACGAATAAATCCCATTAAACAACGGTGGGAATTCTAACTGAACACAGACTTAGCGATACAGCTAATCTAGGACCTTTATGGTGTTCTGCCAATTTCACAGCCGTTACAATATTATATATATAAGTATAATATATAATATACAGTATATATATATATATATATATATATATATATATATATATATATATATATTACATATACATATACAAGATGAGAGTTTTAGTATATATAGAATCATAGATAGATAGATAGATGAACATTATATACAGCACGCTTACTTTAGTGCTTACGAAAACATTATATTTGTAGCGTAGGCTGTTATAATTGTGTATAATATTGTGTCGGAATTGAAACAGAAAAATGTCAAAAGATGTGATGACAATCCATAAAAGGATTGTGTGTCATTCCTTCCTGTATTGTTTGGTTATTTTTGTCAAATATAATTTACAGAATTACAGTGCAGCTCGTTCTCCTTGTTATTGTTATCCCTAGACGCTTATTGAAAAAAAAACGTGGGGATATTGTAATCGGCTCCAAACTGTCCTGTATCTGTCCGTTCGTCTGTCACAGTCTCTTCTCCTAACGATTGTGCAGAAATTCACCAAACTCAGTATTTATGATCACCACTTGGCACGAATGTGCAAAAGCAGTATCATTTTTGGACACGTAAAAAAAACGCAATTAGATTGTGAAACTTTTCCATAAAAGATCAAAGGCCAGTGTTGTCAAATACCTAAAAATGCAATAAAGGACACATTTTCAATGAAAATTTGCGTATGCAATCAATATTGGGGATGCATTGAAAGATGGATCGATTTTTTTGGATTTGTCCAAGGATGGGGACTTGGGATCAAAACGGGAATAAAGTTTTCAACTCGAAATTTTGGATAATCCTGGTGGAACTTTTTGCCATCTTTCACTTTGCTTTCTGTGGGAAGCACGATGGATTTGCGATGACACGCCATCGACTTCACTCTAGTTTGAATTGATACACTACCTTTATCAGGGTAGGGGGCAGTAGTTGGATATGTAAAGCCTTGTATCTCACTGGGCTGCGACAGCTCACGACAAATGCAAAACGGATTCTCCAAAATGTATGGAAACGTTCGCGGTGGTTCTCAATTTCCTCGCGTAAGTCGAAGGACGTCGCTCTGGTGTCGCTGGAATTTTGAACATGTTCAAAAAATTCGTGCGACAAATTTTATCTCAAAATAGTCACAGAGTCGTCACGGTTGTCTCGAAACCAGTCTCGAACCCTTCTCAATTTAGTTTCCGTGAGTCAGAAGGTGCGACAAATGTGACATGCAATGTAATGTAGATAGATTCACAATAGTTCAATCCAGATATGACTATTAAAAAAAAATAAAAACAGTCCATATTGTAAAACCAGCATCGTCTGTCCTCTTTCTCTCCTGTTCTGAAGTAATGGCCTTCAATGCAAACTTTTCACTTTCCCATCATTCTTCACCTTCCCATCATTCATAAATCACGTCACACATATTTTTTACATAAATTAGGTCACACACAAAATATGGTCACACCCACAAAGCCCCTATCAAGGCAGATGAACAATAGGGTCACACACAATGTTTGTGGGTGCAACGTTGACAAGTAACAGAACACTTTGAACAATCAGGCTTGGTCAGCATTCTCCTGTAATCCCACCATCCTGTTCTGCAGGCACAAGCTCTCACACCATTGTAGTACTCAGTCAGGTACTCTCTTACTCGTTTCCCAACTGACAATATGATTGCTGGAAGGGAGAGCCTCATATTTATATATGGTCCGATTTCTCAATTGTCACGCCACAGTTGTCGTGCGACTGTTGCACGACATTTGCGCGATGGTCGCACGACCGTCGTGTGACCGTCGCGCGCAGTTGCATGTGCCAAAAAATTTCAGTTTTGTCACCTGAACGTCGCGCGAATGTCGTGCGACATGTATGCAAACTCCAGACGAAGTTTACCCAAATTTCGCCGGGAGTTCGTGGGACATTCGTGCGATATGTGAGACATCCGCAAATGTGTTTTTAGTATAAATTCAGTGTGATTCCAAGTGAAAATTATCGCTTGTTTTATCGCAATTTGGTGCCTCCAACTAGTCGCGAGCTGTCGCAGCCCAGTGAGATACAGGCTGAAGGTCTTAGCACAGTTGTGTTTACATCGTTTATGCAAGAAAGGGTAGTTTAGTGCAGTTTCTATTAGCGTAGTCTGTGCAGGAAAGCAAGCCCAATGATAACTACATCACCAGTTATGTAGCCCTACACACAGATATGTTGAAAAGATAAAAATTGAAATGTGTCAAGTCAAAACATTCATATCATATCTATCTATCTATCTCTATAATGTTTCTCTGTCTCTGTCTCTGTCACACAAACACCAAAGAGCGACGCCTCACCAAACGTTGTTATCAACCGCGGGAGGGATGGGTGCGAGGAAGGGGTTGAGAGAGACGACACACAGAGACAGGTGGGGTAGAGAAATGATGTTATGCTTAATGACCGAACACACACACAACACACACACACACACACACACAACAGCACCAGGATGAAAACAACTTGGAATTCAGCCTGCTGCTTTACTTTATCACTGAGGTCTTCTTTCCACGAGGGCAGGAATTTTGAAATGTTTTGGCACAGAATGGCCTATTTTATCTCAAGGCACAATGGGGCATTGAAGATTCACCTGAGAATGCTACCGTAGTAGATGGTAACTGGCTTCCAATCCCTTCCGCGGTTGCATACTCATTAAATACTGTGCCAGCAATGAAGAAGATGACAATTTACAGAGATAGACATCAAACCTCGACTAGACAACTTGGAGGTGAACATGCGATATCTGAGCTATCTCAGTAACCCAACATTCGCTAATAACCAAGTAAAATCACATTGAGAAATGGGTTTCCAAAACAACCCCAGTGGCCTGGACCATTAACAAATGGGCTGCTTATTAATATACTGTATTATATATGCAGTCACTCACAATGAATTGCAGATTCCTCTTTTTCAGTTCTGCTATCTTTTCCCATTTATTTTCATTAACATTTGAAAACCTTTCCGATATGTTTTAATTACCTTATCAGTGTCGCCAAACTCGACACAATTATACATTTAATAGTGCCTTTGCTTTCAAATGCTCAAAACCCAACAGCAGGTTCCTGATAATATAATAAAAACAAAACACTGTTGATCCTTATTTGACAAATTCTTAGGATTATCTCAAGACATTAACAAAGATAGATGTTGTTCCTGTCAAATAGACACAGACTGATAGGGAATATCCTGAGACTCAGAGCACCGATCAAATAGATTTTTTCTGTTCAACTCTCAGTTCATTGAGGGATTTTATGAAAATTAAAACATCATTTTCAACCTCCTTCACAGATATTTTTTTTTAATCTGTATTTCCCACAAATCATCTGGTTCTGGTTCCCCTCTCACACACTCAGGCGCATAGGACTGCCGAGGCAGTTTCAATGGCTATTCCTGGTCGGGTCACCACTCGACACAGAGTCAGGACAGGAATTTGGCCATGGTGCCAGCTATAACTCGCCTATCTTCACAAAGGACACCGTGGGATCTTTTAGCGTCCATCAACTAACGCCGGCAGACGGGCCGCCAGTTTAACTTCCATCCGAGGGACGACACACAATTGATGAATCACCCACCCTGCCTGGGAAACAACAGTTTACAGCTGGGTCAGGATTCAAACCCAGGCTGGACAGCTTAGAGCCGAGTGTGTGCATACCTCTAAGCCATCCTGTCAGCCCACAAATCATCTGATACTCAATTTTTTTTATGGTCGAATAGGCCTCCTAACAATTGTGCCGTTTTGATTCATGAGCTCAGCAAAATATTTCATCTGCACTTCCTGCTATTAATGGTCTGTGCGAGTCAGGATTACACGAGGTAGGTAACTGGTATTATCCCTATTCCCTCAAAATAGTAATAGAAGGTTGTAACAGTATCAAATGCAAGTCGTCAAGATGAGCAGGAAGGCGAATAAGGCGAGAGTGTGTGTGGTTTCATAAAGGATTTTTGGTGCGAAGACACTCCAAATGAAGAGATGGTGCCGCTGTACCATCACAACACACAGATAAGAAAGTCAGGGGCAATGCACGGCACAGTGCGTGCTCGGCTGACAGCAACCAATACTGCTTGCCTGGAACAACAAGCACACAACAGACATGTCAATATTAATCTCTGAATGATGTTTACAACTAGTTCAGGGCAACAAAGAGAATAGCTTGCCTTTGCATTATGCGTTCATGCTTTGGCTACATTTGCATTGTAAAATTTTCTGTTTGAGTGGTCCTGGCCACTTTTTAGCAAATGGCAGGGGTACACGTTGAGTCAATTCAAGTGCTCACATTTTGCCATGGTGAGATGCAGTGATAACTGGTTATTTGTTTCAGATTATTTGAAAACTTTAACTGCTTGGGAAAGAGCTGAAAGGAGATGAACAACCTCAGCAAGACTCTGGCATCTAATGCTATTGGCCTTATGACCCCTTCCTCATACTCTTCAGAGGCTTACACAGGTGCATGAAAACATGGAATGATGATAATTGCATATTTCATCAGTGTGACGGAGTGCCTTTGGAAAAGAGTAAGTACTGCCACTATCAGTTTGACGTCAGCCAATATGGGATGGCAGACAATTCTTGACAAAAGCGAAGAACCGGAAGAACATAGGGTATGGTGTACTCTTGGTGTTTGCATGAATAATCAGGAGTCGCTAGACTTCCTTTTTAGGGATGGCACTGACCCTTCATAGGTTTAATACAACCAAATCCTCGAAAAAAATGTATCAAGATAAGCTTATAAACCTATAGGTAATTTCCAGTCATCTGTGGAGGATTTCACATCCAATAACACAACACAGCATCACTGAGCTACAAAACTGACTAAATTAGCCAATTTGTAATCTTCTCTCTTCTTATATTATTATTATCATTTTTTATTTTATTATTATTTTCAGACAGCCTAACTCAAAATGGGTTTAAGCTCAGGACTTGGTTTAAACACAAATCTACTCATTTTACAGGGGGTCGGTCCATGACTACTCAAAATTTTCATAATTTGAAAGGATTCCATGAAAAGCATAACTACGCAGAGGAATATGAAGGGAAACGAGGGGTAGGCTAGCTTTACTCTATGGTCATCTCAGAGAGGTTCAAGAAACAACCCTTTCCATGGCTAATCATGTTAAATGATAGGTGGGTCATGGTAGGTGGGACCAGGCCTGTCAACCAGCCTGGTGGGGTGGGCCACGGTGACACAATTGCCCGAGGGCCATCACACCTAAATGGGAGTGGTTAACGGTGTAATATTATGTCGAGTCTGACAGCAGCAACTACAGAAAACCTCTTTAAAAGACAGGTGTGGTTAATGGTGGTATATTACCTACAGTCTAACAACCATTGTTGCCAGACATATGAGGATTATAATCGTATAAATATGATAATTATTGCAGGTGTGACGGCACATGTGGCAGAGTGTTGGAACTTTCTTCCATCCGTAAAGCTTGCAGGCAAGGCACACAGCCGTGCATTTTGTCGTGGACTTGTCATCATTGAAGTGTGAGTCATTATATAAAGTCGTGATTAAAAATGTAAACACGTTTTTGTTTTTTTGAAAGTATGGAAACAAGTAATAACGAGAACGGACATCTTCGACATCATGACGCCTCCGCCCAATTATTACATCATTATAATACTTGTCTCAAGTTTGATTTAAATCCTTCAGCTGTTTGAAGTACCACATTTTTACTTGACATGACCACAAACTCTGTGCCGAAATCTAATCAGTTCATCTTTACATCATGAAACATACTTGTATCAAGTTGGTAAAAATCCAATTACTACTTCACTAGTTAGCACGGCAACAAAATTTTTATCTAACATGACGTCTGACATTTGACCTCTTCCTCAAAAATCTAATCGGTTTATCTTTGTCTTCGCATCATGATACATACTTGAACGAAGTTTGACTTGGATCCTTCAGCCTTTCTTAAGTTATCGCGGTTACGAAAACCTTTTTTACAGACGGACGGACAACCTGAAAACATGATGGCTCCAGGGACTTCGCAGCAGAGGCATAAAAAACATTTTTTAATGCAAAAGGATGTAGGGATGATATGCTAAAAATAATGTAAACAAGGTAGGGATGTCACATAAATTATCATGTGAAACCATCCCACAACTTTCTTTGAATAATGGTTGTGCCTGCAAATTACAAAATACGTCTCTCAATTTGGTTAGCTGAATCGTGTGTGTGTGTGTGTGTTGTGTGTGTTTTTTTTAAAAAACAGACTTATCAGCAAAGTATGGTGTCATTATTAAACTACAGAACAAGGTGGAAAAGACACGAAACATTTGGTTGCCAAGGTTTGAAGAGACGAAACCGGCAATGTAGAAATCACCTTCAGCAAAGATGTTTTGAAAGACCAAGTGTAACTCGATCAAAATGGATTGAAAGAGGACGTGTTATTAGTGTATGAAGCTGCCATGTCACAAATATAAAAACCCACTTGATATTGAATACCTGGTATGGAGCGGTACCAAACGGATTCCTTCATCAGAAGCCATGGCCCAAATAAATTGGGCCAGAGTAAGTGCAGAAAGCAGTTAGAATAACAGCAAGAGGACCAGAATGTGAAGACATTCCAGTGTACCCTGCGGCCACATCGATAGTGGCCCAGCCATTAGAATTACCCTGCAACAGATAATATTAATTGCATTCAATGGTTTTCACATTGCTTAGTTTAAAAATATGGTTAAAAGTAGCGTTAATTATATACAGTAAATATGGAAAACATCACCATATAAAGCTTAAAGTAATTGTCTATCTCCACATGGACCCACATGGAAACTCTCTAAAATACAAGCACATATTTTCTTGAAGAGTAATGTACTCTTGTTAAAACAACTCCGTTTGTTCCTTTCTTTTTCCTGGTGAACCTTTGCCATTTTCGGTTATTCTCCGAAATATGGTCATAGAGTGGGTCCCGGTGTCCGGCCGTCCATAAGTCTGTCAACATTCGAACTAAACTATCGCCTCACAACCTTCCCCGACCAATATGGACCAAAATTTGGTACGATGCATCAGGATTGGTATTTTATTCAAAATTTTATTTGAATTTTATTCTCAAAAACCGCCAGACAGATCCTGACAAAATTCACCACAAGGCATCAGGACCATGTCCTAACCTTAAGTTGTGCTTCTCATGGCCGTATCTTCCCCAGAAAGGGAGTCACCGCCTCCCTCCCAAATCCCTCATTTTTACTAAAACATCTCCACAACTACCTGAGCGATACAGACCAAATTTGGTACAATGAATTAGGACAGTAAGGTCTCATGGGGTTGTGCTCCTCATCCAGATCCACCCACTGAAAGGGCATAAAAGTTGTGCTCCCCATGAGCATACCACTTCAGGAAGGGGGCCATGGCTCCTTCCCCTAATCCCTCATTTTCATAATCCTCATAACCATCAGTCCTCAAGGGGCTACTCTTGTATACAAATCTACACTCATAGGAAGCGAAATGTAATGCCAAAGAAGCAAAGCATTGACAATGGGGCAACAGATGGAAAGCAACAAGCAATGAAATGAATGAACAGGGAAAGAGGAGAAGAGAGGGGTGGGAAATTCAGTAACCCGCAAGTAAGAAAGTTGTTGGGGGGTGGGTCGAAGATATGGATGGAGGGTAGGGATGGGGGAGTGGTGACATGGGATAGTGTTCAGTGCACTGCAAACTTGTAGTGCTAGAAGGTGGGTGTGGTGGAATTGAACCACCCCAGAAGGCAATTCCACAAACGGGAGAAAAGAGGAAACAAAGCAGTAAAAGTGGGAAGTAAGCCTGGATTTTGGTAGTTTAACGAGGTTGGGGTGAATGGTAGAAAAAGTGCATCCAGGAGGAGCTGGGGAGGATGAGGGCTAAAAGAGCCAAGGAAGCAAGACCAGAGGATAGGCAGAAAAAAGAAAAAACCAAAACAGGCCACCAACCTATCTGCAATGTGAGAACAAAGTCTTGTGCTTCTGCCTCATTGTGGGATGTGCTATTAATATTGATCCTACAGAATCCAGGAAAGACAGATGTGAAGCTGAGGTGTAACTCAGCGGGGGAAACAATACTCCAATGAGATGGGGACAAATTGGCTCTTGTCGGCTGTGAGTAGTTTTGATTTTTCAAGGAATGACTTGGAATGATGGAGGATGCAAAGTCTGCACCTGGATTTGGAGTCCCGTTTACTTTATGGTCATCTCAGAGAGGTTAAGGCTAATGGCAAATGGCAAAGCCTAGAAGTTCAAGAAATACCCTTTCCGTGGCTATCATGTTAAAATATAGGTGGGTTCATTTGAGGATCCTCAGGAGTAATAGATGGTGCCTGCAATATTTACTAAGATTAAAAGATGTGTTCCATTCGTTAGACCAGCATCGAATCAAATATAAATCAGAAAACAGTGACACAGCTGCTGTTGCTTGTTGGTATGATGAGGTTCTGCATGGCATATATGGGTCACCTGCAAAAAGGAAGACGGAGTGTCCAGAGCATTAGAGGAGGAGTCACTTTTGTTTATGAGGAACAAGAATAGGAGAGGAACAGCAACACATTTATTGTTGAGTGGAGGAATTCAGAAAGCCGGGATGAAGGCCATCTTGTACGCCGCAGGCAGTGAGCTTGGTGAGCAGAGCAGGACAGCAGACAGTTTCACATGTCTGAGATATGATCAGGGAAATGGTTCTGACCTCTTGCTTGAGATCTATTTCCATTAACCAGTGCTGAGATAGAAGCAGTGGCATGTCCATAGTTGAGTGACCTGATGGAATCCACACTGATGATGTTTGAACAGACTGTTGAAAGAGGAAAACGATGTCGATAACAATGGTGGATTACATGATCTTGCTTGTAATTGGAAATTAAATTCTGGTTTGAGGTTGAGAGGATCTGTTTTTTCACCCTTCTTCTCAATGAGACTGGTGTTTTCTGGTTCCAGATACAAGCAGACAACCAAAGGTGAAGGATGGGCTGCAAGAGAGTAAAAGAGGAGAAGCATGAGCAGCGGAGCACGATTTGAGACACGGGCAGTGATTAAATCTGCACCAATGCTGATGCAAAGTCGAGGCTGTGCCGACTTCCTCTCCATTCTCAGGTGAGAAAGGCAAAGTCCAGGAGGCAGTAGATATGAGGGAATAAGATGGGACAGAGCAGGAGGGTTGGCTGCACGAGATTTGAAGGTAAATACTAAGTTCAGACATTCTGCCTTGTCTCGAGTAGAGTTTACAGTGCGGCCGTTTGAAGGTGAGTGAGGGGATGGAGGGCAATCATAAACCAGAGATGGACATGAAATTCGCACAATGACTTGGAGGAATGAGACTGGATGGAAAGACAAATGCCTTTTGAGAAATGAGACTAATGGCCTCAACCCACACTCACTGCTAAACGCAGAAGTTATCATGGAGCTGAAAGAAAAAAACGTGCACTCATGAAGAAACCGCAACTGGAAGTCCCAGTATTTCTTGAGAACCAAAAGTTCAACAATTATTATGTTATTTATTCTTGCGTATTTAATTATCTATGGCTGACAGGATGGCCTAAAAGTATGCACACTCACTTCTAAGCTGTCTATCCTGGGATTGAATTGTGACCCAGCACAAAATTGACATCCCCACTCGATCCAGCATTTCCACAGACTGGCATATACATCAATGTGTATGCCATCCCTCGGATGGACGTTAAACCGGACGTCCCATCTGCCGGCATTATTTGGTGAATGTTAAAGATCCACGGTCTACTTAGTGAAGAGTAGGCGAGCTATTGCCGGCACCATGGGAAATTCCAAATTCCTGCCATAACTACTGCTAGTAAAGGAATGGCAAACCAACAAGCATGAGCGTTGGCCAAGAAAGTGCTTCGGCAGAACCAACGCTCTGTAACAAGACTATTGTACATCAGATCAGATTTAATTATGGTACATCAGATAGGTCATGTTGAAAGGTGAACTTCCATCCCAATTTCAGCTTTCTTGCAGAGGGCAGCAGTTTTATCTCTAGGATTTTCTGAAATTTGCTCCATCCATTTTCCTTCTAACCTGACAAGTGCCCAGTCCTACTGTTGAGAAAACATCCCCATAACATAATGCTGCGCCCCATGCTTCACAGTAGGATGGGTGTTCTTTGGGTGATGTGCTCTGTTGGGTTTGTGCCAAATGGAACGTTTTGCATTGAAGCCAAAAGTTCCATCTTGGTTTCGTCAGACCCAAAACTCTTTGCCAATGGCTTCAGAATCTCCGGAGTGTTTTTTTGCACACCTCAAATGGGACTCAAGGTGGCTTTTTTGAGCGTGTCACGTTGCGAACGCTGGCTCTAAGAGAGCTCCGCGTTGTTCTTCTTGTTCTTGTTCTTGTTCTTGTTCTTCTGGTCAAGACAAAACCTTTATAACGCGGCTCTTGGACACATTTGTCCTTGTTGAGTAATGGCTTCCTCTTGCTACCTACCACACAGGCCAGACTTGTGGAGTGCTTGGGATATTGTTGTTAAATGCCACAGTGACCAGTCATTCCGTAAAGACATGTATCCCTTTCAAGTTGCCACTGGCTTCTTGGTGGCCTCACTGATCAGTCTCCTCCTTGCTTGGTCATCCAGTTTGGAGGGACAGCCTGATCAAGGCAGGGTCTTGGTGGTACCATGCATATGCCTTCCACTTCTTAATGATTGTCTTGACTGTGCTCCAAGGGATATTCCAGGCCTTTGAAATTTTTTTATACCCATCCCCTGATCTGTGCCTTTCCACACCTTTATCCCGGAGATCTTTCAAAAGCTCCTTGGTGCTCATGGTTGAGTCTTCGCTGCGAAATGCATTATCCAGCAGAGGAAACCTACAGGAACAACAGATTTTATTCTGATATAATCAGAATCACAACAATTTAACACAGGTAGAGGCCAATTGACTTGGTGTGTAATTTTGAAGGAATGGTTACACCTGAGCTAATTACCTCCACCACCGAAAGGTGAAGGAAGTTATGTTTTCACCCCTCTTTGTCTGTTTGTCTGTGTACAGGATATCTCAAAAAGTTGTGGACGGATCGGAAATCTTGTGGACGGGTTGGATTGTGTGACGACAAACTGATTAGATTTTGGTGAAGATCCAGATCTTGATCCCACTACTAGAATTTTTTAAGTGATTTCTTCACCATTGAGAGATGGGGCAAACCCAATATATAGCACGATGTCTCAAAAAGTTGTGGACGGATTCGATGACACTTGGTGGACAGTTTGGATGTTTGACAAGGAAAAATTAATTCGATTTTGGTGAAGATCCGAATCCGACTACAATCATTTTTTAAGTGATTCTTCCCTGTTGAGAGATATGGCTAAAAATGATATATAGTACGATATCTCAAAAAGTTGAGAATTAATTCGGACAAAACTTGGTCGACAGGTTCAATGTGTAACAAGGAAGAATTGATTCGATTTTGGTGAAGATCCAGATCCTGATCTGACTACTAAGAATTTTTAAAGTGATTCTTCACCATTGAGAGATAGGGCCAAAACGATGTAGTACTGTTTTGCATGATATTTCAAAAATGTATTGGGCCCGATATGTTCTCGTGGATCAGGCATTACGTGGCGGGGGTATGCACTCCACTGAGTGCCCTTCTAGTTTACAATTGCTGTATACTCGTAAGGGGTTTGGACACTTATCCAACCAAGATATTCTAGTTTTGTATTTTTAATTAATTTTCTGAAATTTGTTTTTAACTTGGAAATTGTGGGTTACGATGTGTAAATTAAAGGTGGAAAGGTCTCATTTAAGGCAATTTAATTATAGACTATAAGCAACAAAAGGTGAAAAATTTGAAAGAGCGTGTAGACTTTATATAGCATTGTATGAACATATTTTATAAGACTTCACTTACTATTTGCATGAGGCACCTGCGGAAAGAAAACACTCCATCATTAATTGTATGTTTCAGATATCAAAATTGCTAATTTACATTTCTCAATCCTTTCTACCTGCTGGATGAAGTTATGCCTGGTGTGGCTTAATGGTTAGGGAGGTGGGCTTGGAATCCAAGGATCCTGAGTTCAAATCCCACTTGACTGTTGAATGAATACTAGGTGTGGTTGACTCTACCTGTCATACTTCCGAGGTCGGCAAAATGAGTGCCAGCTTGCTGGTATATTGTGTCAGAGTGGTGATCTGTCCAGGATTATGCCTACTCGCCAAGGAAACTGCTTAGGCAGCACCAATGCTCTGCACAGAGTATGGTCCCGATGGATGATGAAGTTGCTCTTTTCGCAGGAAATATGTGTGCGAGTGTCACTTTTCCTCAATCACTGAAGCCAAAAGAAGCTTCTATAATTAGCAGAAATCTGCCCGGACAATGGAAGGGTACTTTTTTCGAAGCGCCATATTTTTCCAAGCTGGCCTGTTTTCCCTGGGTGTTATAGTCCAAAAGATTCACTATCTTTCAAACGAACAACAGCAGTTGTTTTACCATCACCAATTAAGACCGGTTTGAACACCCCCATGGCCTGTGGCCAGGTGTGTCGCTTCTTCTCCCATCTGGGATGTTACAAATCTGGCTTCATCTTCGAGTACTCATGCACAATCAGATTAGATCTTCATTATTAATTATAACTTCCACAGCATCTCATACAAGGCAACATACTTCTCCTGCTCGTCTGAACAACAGATTTATGTCAGCGATGGTTTCGAAGGCCATTCCACTGAAAGGTCACAGTTACTTAACAAGGACAGGCACAAGACACAAGCTTAATTATTTTTTCATAGGGAATACAACTCCACATGTAAAATCATAAAACACACCACACATCCATAATACTACATCCCTTATCTCAAAATATTAGTCTCTGGTGAATAAATCTTGCTGAAGATACTACGAGTTGTCAGATCGTACTGATGGAAGAAAGCAGCTTGTCCAGCCAGTAGTAAAATTATGGCCAGTTCAAATGGAGACAGGCAGACAAAAGGCCAGACCCAACTGCTAAGCACATGCTGTAGGCCAGCCACATTGCAAGCACGGGTAGATTATGCGGCCGAAGGAAGCAAAGGACAGGCAGGAAAACGAATGCAATTCCCCTATACAGTTGTCACCATTCCTCCACCGCTGCAAGGACTTCGACACTTGTATCCGAAGTCCGTCAATGCATGCTCCGGCATCCTGCCACGCCTGCCACGACCCCGTGGTTTGAAACGGTGGCTGGGAGCAC
>CM068952.1:128890782-128901032 GCA_035128595.1 Eptatretus atami | reverse complement strand
AATTCCCTATACAGTTGTCACCATTCCTCCACCGCTGCAAGGACTTCGACACTTGTATCCGAAGTCCGTCAATGCATGCTCCGGCATCCTGCCACGCCTGCCACGACCCCGTGGTTTGAAACGGTGGCTGGGAGCACCGCCTCGTGTCATGCCGTTAGTTGTGCTAATAATAGCAGCTCGCTCCGTGTTGCGCTGAGATGCGGTAGCGCCGCTTTTTGCCGGCAAAGTTCGTGCTCAGTATAGGCTATAGGTGAGCGGCCCACTGATTACCATTAGTGGTGGGGTGATAATAAAAAGAACCGTCCGGGGCATGGATCCTACATTCAAACACATTTCTAATCCACCCTGCACCCGTTCGCCTTGAAACGCCATCTTGCTTTCAGAAATAATTTTTAAATGCCCGCAATTTGGGGAACACGGAGGGTCGCTTCACTCACCCTTGATCCGGTTCCGTTAATTTGGTTGGAGGCGGGATGGATTTGAATCCCACACTCCTGAACACCAGTGTTACGAATTCGCGCCCACCGGCGTGCGAACGACCGCTTTTCACTAATAGTAGCCGCTCGCCCACCGGACGGACAATTCAGTTGTGACCTTCCGAACAACGCCGGAACCCTGTCCACGGGTGGGTCTTTAACCCCACCACGGCCTAGCCAATTTTCTACCCGCCGCAAAATAGGGTCAATCGAAATCTCGATATACCTAAGTACCTGCGCGGTAGCCTACCGGGAGACCGTCCTCGGCGCAGGTCGGCTTGGACACGAACCGCTCAAGCGGTCCGTTCCGTTCTGCAGTGATAACCGAGCGGGTATTATCGCCCGACCTCGCCAATCCGATTCATTTAATGGGTATTTAAAACCAACTAATATTCGAGATGCAATATGGCGTTCCAATGGGGAAAAAGACACGACGAACGGGTAACATTCACACAAGCACATTTCTTTTACACAGCAACACGTATGTACAGCCATGCAATCAATGCGGGGAGGACAAGACACGAGCAAGGTTAAAGCACTACTACCGACTACAAGCAATTTATGTACAGAACTTACACAGTTTTTTACTTACAGGACACGGTGCCACCAACATTCATTCAAAAGCAAAACCGAAGGAAAATAAAAGACTACCCCCACAGACAGGGGAGTCAGACAGGGTCCGTAGACCTTTATGGCGTGGGACTTGCAGACCGAACGAATCCCACGATACCGTTGCAGGTTACCTGCACCCTCATGGTGCGATGGTGGCGAGTCGCGACGTCTGTCCCCACGTCAGCTAGGACAGCCGCGGGCTGAGTCGGCTTCCACGGAGCCGCGAGCTCTCTCCGGCGCTCTCCACACGGATGCGCAGGCTTGCGCGACATAGCTGGCAAAGCGGCGCCTCCCGTCCGCGTCCCTGGTGCCACGCCCGGACTCCCCACCGACTGTGAGCTCCGACGCTCGACCCGAACCACCGAACCCAGACTCTTCGAAGACCAAGACGACGAAGAAGAAGAAGCCCCACGCACCCACGAAAACCACCACACACCCGAAGACGACAAAAAGCAGCAAAAAGCCCAAAAAGCTGCAACTGGTGTCCTGCGCGCCCTTATATCCCCCAGTTCCAACGCCTCGCTCCTCCCTGTTTTATCGCTCCGCCACCTTCCAGCTCCTGCAGGAAGCTTCCAGAACAGGGGCGTGCCCTCTCTGCCCCCTTCCCCGCGTGCCTCGCGGGGCCGAGAGAATCATTCTTGGCACAGGTCCAGGGAGATTCATTTCCCCAAAATCAGGCCCCACCTTTTTTCACCTTTGACCTCTGGCTGGAATCGCGTGGGAAAAGCAGGCGGGAAAATCCGCGCGCCACCGATAGAGAGTTGTGGTTTGGTGCGATCGTGGTTGTTGTGGTTTTGAGGCGATCGTGGTTGTTGTGGTTTGAGGCGATCGGGTTGTTGTGTTTGAGGCGATGTGGTTGTTGTGGTTTGAGGCGATCGTGGTTGTTGGTTTGAGGCGACGTCGTTGTTGTGGTTTGAGGTCGTGGTTTTGTGGGTTAGGCGATCGTGGTTGTTGGTTTGAGTCGATCGTGGTTGTTTGTGGTTTTGAGGCGATCGTGGTTGTTGTGGTATTGAGGCGTTCGTGGTTGTTGTGGTTTGAGGCGATCGTGTGTTGTGGTTGAGGCGATCGTGTTGTTGTGGTTTGAGGCGATCGTGGTTGTTGGTTCAAAATAACGATAGGAAAAAAAACGGCGATCTCAAAGGATCACAGCCCTGTGACACGAATAAATCCCATAAACAACGGTGGGGATTCTAACTGAACACAGACTTAGCGATACAGCTAATCTAGGGACCTTTATGGTGTTCTGCCAATTTCCACAGCCGTTACAATATTATATATATATATATATATATATATATATATATATATATATATATACATATACATATACAAGATGAGAGTTTTAGTAATATATAGAATCATAGATAGATAGATAGATGAAAACATTATATACAGCACGCTACTTTAGTGCTTACGAAAACATTATATTTGTAGCGTAGGCTGTTATAATTGTGTATAATATTTGTTGCGGAATTGAAACAGAAAAATGTCAAAAGATGTGATGACAATCCATAAAAGGATTGTGGTGTCATTCCTTCCTGTATTGTTTGGTTATTTTTGTCAAAATATATTTACAGAATTACAGTGCAGCTCGTTCTCCTTGTTATTGTTATCCCTACGCTTATTGAAAAAAAAACGTGGGGATATTGTAATCGGCTCCAACTGTCCTGTATCTGTCCGTCTGTCTGTCACAGTCTCTTCTCCTAAACGATTGTGCAGAAATTCACCAAACTCAGTATTTATGATCACCACTTGGCACGAATGTGCAAAAGCAGTATCATTTTTGGCACGTAAAAAAACGCAATTAGATTGTGAAACTTTTCCATAAAAGATCAAAGGCCAGTGTTGTCAAATACCTAAAAATGCAATGAAGGACACATTTTCAATGAAAATTTGCGTATGCAATCAATATTGGGGGATGCATGAAAGATGGATCGATTTTTTTGGATTTGTCCCAAAGGATGGGGACTTGGGATCAAAACGGGAATAAAGTTTTCAACTCGAAATTTTGGATAATTCCTGGTGGAACTTTTTGCCATCTTTCAACTTTGCTTTCTGTGGGAAGCACGATGGATTTGCGATGACACGCCATCGACTTCACTCTAGTTTGAATTGATATCACTACCTTTATCAGGGTAGGGGGCAGTAGTTGGAATGTAAAGCCTGTATCTCACTGGGCTGCGACAGCTCACGACAAAATGCAAACGGATTCTCCAAAATGTATGGAAACGTTCGCGGTGGTTCTCAATTTCCTCGCGTAAGTCGAAGGACGTCGCTCTGGTGTCGCTGGAATTTTGAACATGTTCAAAAAATTCGTGCGACAAATTTTATCTCAAAATAGTCACAGAGTCGTCACGGTTGTCTCGAACCAGTCTCGAACCCTTCTCAATTTAGTTTCCGTGAGTCAGAAGGTGCGACAAATGTGACATGCAATGTAATGTAGATAGATTCACAATAGTTCAATCCAGATATGACTATTAAAAAAAAATAAAAACAGTCCATATTGTAAAACCAGCATCGTCTGTCCTCTTTCTCTCCTGTTCTGAAGTAATGGCCTTCAATGCAAACTTTTCACTTTCCCATCATTCCTTTCACCTTCCCATCATTCATAAATCACGTCACACATATTTTTACATAAATTAGGTCACACACAAAATATGGTCACACCCACAAGCCCCTATCAAGGCAGATGAACAATAGGGTCACACACAATGTTTGTGGGTGCAACGTTGACAAGTAACAGAACACTTTGAACAATCAGGCTTGGTCAGCATTCTCCTGTAATCCCACCATCCTGTTCTGCCAGGGCACAGCTCTCACACCATTGTAGTACTCAGTCAGGTACTCTCTTACTCGTTTCCCAACTGACAATATGATTGCTGGAAGGGAGAGGCCTCATATTTATATATGGTCCCGATTTCTCAATTGTCACGCACAGTTGTCGTGCGACTGTTGCACGACATTTGCGCGATGGTCGCACGACCGTCGTGTGACCGTCGCGCGACAGTTGCATGTGCCAAAAAAATTTCAGTTTTGTCACCTGAACGTCGCGCGAATGTCGTGCGACATGTATGCAAACTCCAGACGAAGTTCATCCCAAATTTCGCCGGGAGTTCGTGGGACATTCGTGCGATATGTGAGACATACGCAAATGTGTTTTAGTATAAATTCAGTGTGATTCCAAGTGAAAATTATCGCTGTTTTATCGCAATTTGGTGCCTCCAACTAGTCGCGAGCTGTCGCAGCCCAGTGAGATACAGGCTGAAGGTCTTAGCACAGTTTGTGTTTACATCGTTTATGCAAGAAAGGGTAGTTTAGTGCAGTTTCTATTAGCGTAGTCTGTGCAGGAAAGCAAGCCCAATGATAACTACATCACCAGTTATGTAGCCCTACACACAGATATGTTGAAAGATAAAAATTGAAATGTGTCAAGTCAAAACATTCATTCATATCTATCTATCTATCTCTATATGTTTCTCTGTCTCTGTCTCTGTCACACAAACACCAAAGAGCGACGCCTCACCAAACGTTGTTATACACCGCGGGAGGGATGGGTGCGAGGAAGGGGTTGAGAGAGACGGACACACAGAGACAGGTGGGGGTAGAGAATGATGTTATGCTTAATGACCGAACACACACACACACACACACACAGCACCAGGATGAAAACAACTTGGAATTCAGCCTGCTGCTTTACTTTATCACTGAGGTGCTTCTTTCCACCGAGGGCAGGAATTTTGAAATGTTTTGGCACAGAATGGCCTATTTTATCTCAAGGCACAATGGGGCATTGAAGATTCACCTGAGAATGCTACCGTAGTAGATGGTAACTGGCTTCACATCCCTTCCGCCGGTTGGCATACTCATTAAATACTGTGCCAGCAATGCAAGAAGATGACAATTTACAGAGATAGACATCAAACCTCGACTAGACAACTTGGAGGTGAACATGCGATATCTGAGCTATCTCAGTAACCCAACATTCGGCTAATAACCAAGTAAAATCACATTGAGAAATGGGTTTCCAAAAACAACCCCAGTGGCCTGGACCATTAACAAATGGGCTGCTTATTAAATACTGTATTATATATGCAGTCACTCACAATGAATTGCAGATTCCTCTTTTTCAGTTCTGCTATCTTTTCCCATTTATTTTCATTAACATTTGAAAACCCTTTCCGATATGTTTTTATTACCTTATCAGTGTCGCCAAACTGACACAATTATACATTTAATAGTGCCTTTGCTTTCAAATGCTCAAAACCCAACAGCAGGTTCCTGATAATAATAATAAAAACAAAAACACTGTTGATCCTTATTTGACAAATTCTTAGGATTATCTCAAGACATTAACAAAGATAGATGGTTTCCTGTCAAATAGACACAAGACTGATAGGGAATATCCTGAGACTCAGAGCACCGATCCAAAATAGATTTTTCTGTTTCAACTCTCAGTTCATTGAGGGAATTTTATGAAAATTAAAACATCATTTTCAACCTCCTTCACAGATATTTTTTTTTTAATCTTGTATTTCCCACAAATCATCTGGTTCTGGTTCCCCTCTCACACACTCAGGCGCATAGGACTGCCGAAGCAGTTTCAATGGCTATCCTGGTCGGGTCACCACTCCGACACAGAGTCAGGACAGGAATTTGGCCATGGTGCCAGCTATAACTCGCCTACTCTTCACAAAGGACACCGTGGGATCTTTAGCGTCCATCAACTAACGCCGGCAGACGGGCCGCCCAGTTTAACTTCCATCCGAGGGACGGCACACACATTGATGAATCACCCACCCTGCCTGTGAAACAACAGTTTACAGCTGGGTCAGGATTCAAACCCAGGCTGGACAGCTTAGAGGCGAGTGTGTGCATACCTCTAAGCCATCCTGTCAGCCCACAAATCATCTGATACTCAATTTTTTTTATGGTCGAATAGGCCTCCTAACAATTGTGCCGTTTTGATTCATGAGCTCAGCAAAATATTTCATCTGCACTTCCTGCTATTAATGGTCTGTGCGAGTCAGGATTACACGAGGTAGGTAACTGGTATTATCCCTATTCCCTCAAAATAGTAATAGAAGGTTGTAACAGTATCAAATGCAAGTCGTCAAGATGAGCAGGAAGGCGAATAAGGCGAGAGTGTGTGTGGTTTCATAAAGGAGTTTTGGTGCGAAGACACTCCAAATGAAGAGATGGTGCCGCTGTACCATCACAAACACCAGATAGAAAGTCAGGGGCAATGCACGGCACAGTGCAAGTGCTCGGCTGACAGCACCAATACTGCTTGCCCTGGAACAACAAGCACACAACAGACATGTCAATATTATCTCTGAATGATGTTTACAACTAGTTCAGGGCAACAAAGAGAATAGCTTGCCTTTGCATTATGCGTTCATGCTTTGGCTACATTTGCATTGTAAAATTTTCTGTTTGAGTGGTCCTGGCCACTTTTTAGCAAATGACAGGGGTACACGTTGAGTCAATTCAAGTTGCTCACTTTTGCCATGGTGAGATGCAGTGATAACTGGTTATTTGTTCAGATTATTTGAAAACTTTAACTGCTTGGGAAAGAGCTGAAAGGAGATGAACAACCTCAGCAAGACTCTGGCATCTAATGCTATTGGCCTTTATGACCCCTTCCTCATACTCTTCAGAGGCTTACACAGGTGCATGAAAACATGGGAATGATGATAATTGCAATATTTCATCAGTGTGACGGAGTGCCTTTGGAAAAGAGTAAGTACTGCCACTATCAGTTTGACGTCAGCCAATATGGGATTGCAGACAATTCTTGACAAAAGCGAAGAACCGGAAGAACATAGGGGTATTGTGTACTCTTGGTGTTTGCATGAATAATCAGGAAGTCGCTAGACTTCCTTTTTAGGGATGGCACTGACCCTTCATAGGTTTAATACAACACAAATCCTCGAAAAAAAATGTATCAAGATAAGCTTATAAACCTATAAGGTAATTTCCAGTCATCTGTGGAGGATTTCACATCCAATAACACAACACAGCATCACTGAGCTACAAAACTGACTCAAATTAGCCAATTTGTAATTCTTCTTCTTCTTCTTATTATTATTATTATCATTTTTTTATTTTATTATTATTTTCAGACAGCCTAACTCAAAATTGGTTTAAGCTCAGGACTTGGTTTAAACACAAATCTACTCATTTTACAGGGGGTCGGTCCATGACTACTCAAAATTTTCATAATTTGAAAGGATTCCATGAAAAGCATAACTACGCAGAGGAATATGAAGGGAAACGAGGGGTAGGCTAGCTTTACTCTATGGTCATCTCAGAGAGGTTCAAGAAACAACCCCTTTCCATGGCTAATCATGTTAAATGATAGGTGGGTTCATGGTAGGTGGGACCAGGCCTGTCAACCAGCCTGGTGGGGTGGGCCACGGTGACACAATTGCCCGAGGGCCAATCACACCTAAATGGGAGTGGTTAACGGTGTAATATTATGTCGAGTCTGACAGCAGCAACTACAGAAAACCTCTTTTAAAGACAGGTGTGGTTAATGGTGGTATATTACCTACAGTCTAACAACCATTGTTGCCAGACATATGAGGATTATAATCGTATAAATATGATAATTATTGCAGGTGTGACGGCACATGTGCAGAGTGTTGGAACTTTCTTCCATCCGTAAAGCTTGCAGGCAAGGCACACAGCCGTGCAGTTTGTCGTGGACTTGTCATCATTGAAGTGTGAGTCATTATATAAAGTCGGTGATTAAAAATGTAAACACGTTTTTGTTTTTTTTGAAAGTATGGAAACAAGTAATAACGAGAACGGCACTCTTCGACATCATGACGCCTCCGCCCACATTATTACATCATTATAATACTTGTCTCAAGTTTGATTTAAATCCCTTCAGCTGTTTGAAGTACCACATTTTTACTTGACATGACCACAAACCTCTTGATGCCGAAATCTAATCAGTTCATCTTTACATCATGAAACATACTTGTATCAAGTTTGGTAAAAATCCAATTACTACTTCACTAGTTAGCACGGCAACAAAATTTTTATCTAACATGACGTCTGACATTTGACCTCTTCCTCAAAAATCTAATCGGTTTATCTTTGTCTTCGCATCATGATACATACTTGAACGAAGTTTGACTTGGATCCCTTCAGCCTTTCTTAAGTTATCGCGGTTACGAAAACCTTTTTTTACAGACGGACGGACAACCTGAAAACATGATGGCTCCAGGGACTTCGGCAGCAGAGGCATAAAAAACATTTTTTAATGCAAAAGGATGTAGGGATGATATGCTAAAAATAATGTAAACAAGGTAGGGATGGTCACAATAAATTATCATGTGAAACCATCCCCACAACTTTCTTTGAATAATGGTTGTGCCTGCAAATTACAAAATACGTCTCTCAATTTGGTTAGCTGAATCGTGTGTGTGTGTGTGTGTGTGTGTGTTTTTTTAATTAAAAAAACAGACTTATCAGCAAAGTATGGTGTCATTATTAAACTACAGAACAAGGTGGAAAGACAACGAAACATTTTGGTTGCCAAGGTTCTGAAGAGACGAAACCGGCAATGTAGAAATCACCTTCAGCAAAGATGTTTTGCAAAGACCAAGTGTAACTCGATCAAAATGGATTGAAAGAGGACGGTGTTATTAGTGTATGAAGCTGCCATGTCACAAATATAAAAACCCACTTGATATTGAATACCTGGTATGGAGCGGTACCAAACGGATTTCCTTCATCAGAGCCATGGCCCAAATAATTGGGCCAGAGTAAGTGCAGAAAGCAGTTAGAATAACAGCAAGAGGACCAGAATGTGAAGACATTCCAGTGTACCCTGCGGCCACATCGATAGTGGCCAGCCCATTAGAATTACCCTGCAACAGATAATATTAATTGCATTCAATGGTTTTCACATTGCTTAGTTTAAAAATATGGTTAAAAGTAGCGTTAATTATATACAGTAAATATGGAAAACATCACCATATAAAGCTTAAAGTACATTGTCTATCTCCACATGGACCCACATGGAAACTCTCTAAAATACAAGCACATATTTTCTTGAAGAGTAATGTACTCTTGTTAAAACAACTCCGTTTGTTCCTTTCTTTTTCCTGGTGAACCTTTGCCATTTTTCGGTTATTTCTCCGAAATATGGTCATAGAGTGGGTCCCGGTGTCCGGCCGTCCATAAGTCTGTCAACATTCGACTAAACTATCGCCTCACAAACTTCCCCGACCAATATGGACCAAATTTGGTACGATGCATCAGGATTGGTATTTTATTCAAAAATTTTATTTGAATTTTATTCTCAAAAACCGCCAGACAGATCCTGACAAAATTCACCACAAGGCATCAGGACCATGTCCTAACCTTAAGTTGTGCTTCTCATGGCCGTATCTTCCCCAGAAAGGGAGTCACCGCCTCCCTCCCCAAATCCCTCATTTTTACTAAAACATCTCCACAACTACCTGAGCGATACAGACCAAATTTGGTACAATGAATTAGGACAGTAAGGTCTCATGGGGTTGTGCTCCTCATCCAGATCCACCCACTGAAAGGGCATAAAAGTTGTGCTCCCCATGAGCATACCACTTCAGGAAGGGGGCCATGGCTCCTTCCCCCTAATCCCTCATTTTCATAATCCCTCATAACCATCAGTCCCTCACGGGGCTACTCTTGTATACAAAATCTACACTCATAGGAAAGCGAAATGTAATGCACAAAGAAGCAAAGCATTGACAATGGGGCAACAGATGGAAGCAACAAGCAATGAAATGAATGAACAGGGAAAGAGGAGAAAGAGGAGGGGTGGGAAATTCAGTAACCCGCAAGTAAGAAAGTTGTTGGGGGGGTGGGTCGAAGATATGGATGGAGGGTAGGGATGGGGGAGTGGTGACATGGGATAGTGTTCAGTGCACTGCAAACTTGTAGTGCTAGAAGGTGGGTGTGGTGGAATTGAACCACCCCCAGAAGGCAATTCCACAAACGGGAGAAAAGAGGAACAAAGCAGTAAAAGTGGGAAGTAAGCCTGGATTTTGGTAGTTTAACGAGGTTGGGGTGAATGGTAGAAAAAGTGCATCCAGGAGGAGCTGGGGAGGATGAGGGCTAAAAGAGCCAAGGAAGCAAGACCAGAGGATAGGCAGAAAAAAGAAAAAA
>CM068952.1:128863463-128880177 GCA_035128595.1 Eptatretus atami | reverse complement strand
ACGAGGGTGGCAGGTCACCAGCCCGGTCTCACGGAGCTCCTTCGGTCTCCAAAGCTCAGCGAACATTAAAGGCCGACGGGCCCTGTTCTTACCCTTTCCTTTCCTGGGGTTTTCTTTGTATGAAAGTTGTGGCGCCGTGTCCGCTCTAGCCTTGTCCGGAAATCAACGCCGAAATCCAGCTAACGGGTGTGTTTTTAACCACACCGTAAATTAGCCAACTCTTCTGTCCACGCGCGACACGGTCCGATCGCCGAATTGTCGATTTACCTAAGTATGCGCGCAGACAGAATGCCGGGAATTTACACCTCGACGGGGCCTGCACGAAAACAGCCGTTCTTAAGCAGCTCGTTCCGGTTGCGATTTGCCGAGCGGTGTAGTTATCGCGAGGCCCCGGTCGGATTGATTATCTTTCGGCTATTAAAAGCCAGCTATTATTCCGAACACGAGTATGGCATTCAATTGGGGAGAGGACGCAACGAGCAGGTGAACATTTCAACAATGACATTTATTTGTCACGTATGCAGTTAATGAAGCAATGCAGAATACAAGCACGTATGCATGAATGGGGGTAGGGACAAGACACGAGCAACAAAGACCTACAGCCATATCTATTTATTATGTACACAATCACTTAACCACAATTCTACTTAGCGGACCACGCGCCACAACTTTCATACAGAAGAAAACCCCAGGAAAGGAAAGGGTAAGAACAGGGCCCGTCGGCCTTTTAATGTTCGCTGAGCTGGAGACCGAAGGAGCTCCGTGAGACCGGGCGGCTGGTGACCTGCCACCCCTCGTGTGACTCGCTGAGCGACCCTCGATGTTCCGTCAACACGGTGGTTGGTGTAATGGCGACTCGGTTGGTCCGGGCCTTGCCGTGCCGGCCTGGTCGATCGGGCCTATCCGACGACGCCTCAGAGGAACGAACGGCCTTTTGCTCTTTTAAGAGTTGATGCTCTTTTACGAGTCCGCCCATTCCTCAGCGTTTGCTCCGTCTGTCTGCGTTTCGCTGGCTGGCGAGCCCTCTCCGGCCGTCACCACGACCCACAGTTCGGCACGGCGTACTGCCGGCTTGCTGCGCTCCAGCTTCGCTGCGCTCCGATGACCCCGACTGCCCTCCACTGGACTCGAACCTTGACAAACTACAATCCCCGACAGACTGCAGGCAAAAAAAAACTCTAACTTGGCGTTCCAGCGCGCCTTTTTTATGGGGTCCGGGAGGTTGAGTTTGATCTGCCACCTTCGACCTCTCACCTCCCGCTGGGCTCCGCCCCTTTTGGTGTTTTTGATCCGATCTCGTCGCAAACGCGGAGAGAGCGGACGTTGCAGAGATCACCGGCCGTGGAAAGCGGACGTTGGCAGAAATCACCGGCCGTCGCCCCACGAGGCAAGCTGTCGTGTTTGGCGGAGGGTACCGCTCGTTGGGATTCGCCGGTGGGCTGGCGAAAAAGATGGCGGCGCAATGGAGATGAAGGTGAGGCGATGTTTGTTCGTTTGTGGAGATTTTGTTGAGGAGATGTCGTGGTGGCGCTTGTGGTGGGGATGGCGTGGTTGATTGAGATGCGGTTGTGGTTGTTGAGATGCGTGTGTGGTTGTTGAGATTGCGGTTGTTCCAAATAAAAGATAGCAAAAGAATAATGGCTAACTCAAAGATCACAGCCCGGTTACACGAATAAATCCCTTTAGACATCGTGGGGAAATCTAATCTGAACACACACTTATCGACATAACTGATCTCTGGAAAGCCTGAATGGTGTTGTTCTGTGAATTTCCACAACCGTAACAATATACAGTATATATATATTATATATAATAATATATATATATATATATATATATTATATATATATATATATATATTATTATAGTATGTATGTATGTGTGTGTTTTTTTTATACATATTATGTGTATAATGTATATATATATATATATATATATATATATATATATATATACAGGGAGCTGCAAAAGTAGGTATACAGTAATGAAAAACAAAACGTGCGCACAAAACGTATTTTATTGATTATACAAGCATATCAATAATAACATACCAATAATAAACATATCAAGAATTTTAATGATTTAATGGATTAAATGAATTCTAGTATTAAATGAATCCTAGCACCACTATTATTTAATACTGGTAATACTGGTATAATTCCTTTACTGTATACCTACTTTTGCAGCCCCCCTGTATATATAAATGTATGTGTGTACTCATTTGTTCTCTCATCATTTCAAAAGTGAATGTTGAGCTTGTCAATGCAGCGCAAGAAGTGGCCGCCTTTTTCAGGAGGACAGCCAACAGACAGCCACCACGGTTCACAATACATAATCGATGGCTTCCCTTCCAAGGAGCTTCAACACAGAAAGGGACCATTCGGCTCATGAAGCCTGTACAATGGTTGCCAACCTGTGACTTTTTTGGATGCAGAATCAAGGCTCGTGAAGAGCTAGAACATGAAATGGATCAAGATTGCAACAGGACGAAAGGAACAGTAGCTTGGGTTGGTGGGACACCAACAGTGCAGTTGAAGGACAAAAAATAAGGGAGAATTGGACAAACAATGGGGTAGGGAGAAATGGGGTGCACAGGATGGAAACAGAAGGAAACTTCTTCCTGTCCACATCACAATCCTTCCTATCCCCCTCCTTCTCTCTCTCCTCTCTCTCTCTCCCCTACTCAGACTGTGTGGTTTGTCATTGACTTTCCAAAAGTAGTTCGGCCAGAATTTGTAATTTGGCCACCAGTGCCGGTGATAACTCGCCCACTCTTTCGTTGAAGGACACAGTGGGGCTCTTAAAGTCCCACTGACTTCATGTCGGAAGACAGGACACCCAGTTTAATGTATAGGGATGACGCACACATTGATGATACCCTGCTGTGAAACACCAGGATGAAATTTATTGCTGCGGTCAATATTTCAACCAGGCGAGACAGCATAGAGGTGAGTGTGGGTTCTCGAGGTCATCCTGTCAGAGGTCATATCTTAACGCACTGTTATTAAACAAACTGTGCTTCTTGTTGTATGTATACGTTAAAAATGAACATAACATTAAAGTGGAATCTGAATCCAAAAAGATCGTGACTGGTGTCCCTGGACATGTGTAAATATAATCAGACGTGCAATAATTACCTTTTAAAAGAGTGTGAAAAAAAACTGCATTTTGGAGCCATTTAAACTCACCTCACGTGAGCATATTATTTAATTATTATCTGGTTGGAAAGAAATTGCTTTTTCTGAAATTGTTTATCCGATTTAACTCCAGATTTCTACATAATTATTTAGGCCATGAGGCTTTTGATCGTCAAATATAGAATGGATTCCGGATAGTTTTTAATAAGCCGATACGATACATTATTCAATCTTGCCAGGAGTCAATGACATTGCACGAGCCTCACACAGCCAATCAGCGTAAACAACGAACAGGACAGCCATCCTTGTCATATATTCTCAATCCAGGGTTCTCCCTCTTGCTTTGTACAAGTGCTCATGCATGAAACGTTTTGCAATGGCTGGTTAGCTTTCCTCGTCAACATTTGGTTTGGAAACTATTTGTTCTTATTTTCACACCAATGTAGATCGACTGATTTAGTCCACACAAAGACTTGCTTTCTGTTGTAAAAGTCCTACTTCTGACCTATTTTAGCATTTCTAACATCATTGATTCTTCATGTTTCTTCATAGCCCCGGAAATGAATCTGCTCTGACTGCAGTGTCAGCTGTTCTCTTATTGGCCTCTTCGGCTGGTGGGTGGGCCGTCATTTTCATTTTGGCCGCTTTTTGCTAGCCTCGGCCTGGTTGGGTGTTTGGGCTTACCGGGTGTGCCAGTGGGACCCTGACCCAACCAGCAATGCTCAGTTCCATACTTAGCTCTGAGTAAGTACACACTATATGTCCAATAACAAAAGGTATTATAATTGGAATGGTATTATTTTGAAAAAGTTCTCTTTGCAGTACAAATATTTGGTAAATTCTTTTGTTTGTTTAAGTGCTGCCGTATGTTTGTGTTTTTTTTTTTTAAAGATGTTTTAAAATGCAGTGATGATGTGCGCAATGTGATATGACTTCTTAAATTAATTATTATAGGAGTTTCTTCATTGATGAATTTTTTGTAAAAGTTTTGCATCAATGATTGGCCACATATTATTTGTGTGACAGGGGTGTGAGGGAGGCACATCTTGCATACATCTGTGTCTTCCTTGCTTCTTGCCATGTCAGGCATTCATTCATTACTTGGCACCTGGCTTGGATCTTCATCGTCGGGGAAGATGATCAGCCGACAGTATTGGCAGGAAAAATAATATTGTGTCCAAAGAATCGACTGGGGGATCAAGCAAGTTTACCACCACATAGAATACCGAAAGTATTCACGATTGTATGCAAGATGGCAACACGATGAATGCTCGCAAAGAGAGGCCATATCTGTGAAAGAGAGAATTAACTCTCACCCTCAATCAGGCTTTTTTTGAGCAAATAAGATGTGTCAGAAGCAAAAACAAGACATTTGAGCAAGATATATCAGAAGAAAGAGGGCAAATGGTGATCATGGAATATCGGCTGCCTTAACACTCCTGCTGTCCTTGCTCCTTCGGCACGCTATAATCTACCGTGCTTGCAATGTGGCTGGGCCTACAGCATGTGCTTAGCAGTTGGTGTCTGGCCTTTGTCTGCCTGTCTCCATTTGAACTGGCCATATTTACTACTGGCTGGGACAAGCTGCTTTCTTCCATCAGGTACGATCTGACAACTCGTAGTATCTTCAGCAAGATTTATTCACCAGAGACTAATATTTTGGGATAAGGGATGTAGTATTATGGAGTGTGGTGTGTTTTATGATTTTACATGTGGAGTTGTACTTTCCTATGAAAAAATAATTAAGCTTGTGTCTTGTGCCTGTGTCCTTTGTTTAAGTAACTGTGACCTTTCAGTGGAATGGCCTCGAAATACCATCGCTGACATAAATCTGTTGTTCAGGACGAGCAGGAGAAGTATGTTGCCTTGTATGAGATGCTGTGGAAGTTATAATAATAATGAAGATCTAATCTGATTGTGCATGAGTACTCGAAGATGAGCAGATCTTGTAACATCCCGAATGGGAGAAGGAAGCGACACACCTGGCCACAGGCCAGGGTGTTTCAAACCGGTCTTAATTGGTGATGGTAAAAACAATACTGCTGTTGTTCGTTTGAAAGATAGTGAATCTTTTTTGACTATAACACCCAGGGAAAAACAGCCAGCTGGAAAAATATGGCGCTTCTGAAAAAGTACCCTTTTCCATTGTCACGCAGGAGTTTCTGCTAATTATAGAAGTTCTTTTGGCTTCAGTGATTGAGGAAAAGTGACACTCGCACACATATTTCCTGCGAAAAGGAGCAACTTCATCCATCCATCGGGACCATACTCTGTGCGAGCATTGGTGCTGCCTAAGCAGTTTCCTTGGCGAGTAGCATAATCCTGGACAGATCACCACTCTGACACAATTATACCAGCAAGCTGGCACTCATTTTGCCGACCTCGGAAGTATGACAGGTAGAGTCAACCACACCTAGTATTCATTCAACAGTCAAGTGGGATTTGAACTCAGGATCCTTGGATCCCAAGCCCACCTCCCTAACCATTAAGCCAACACCAGGCATAACTTCATCCAGCAGGTAGAAACGGATTGAGAAATGTAAATTAGGCAATGTTTTGATATCTGAAACATACAATTAATGATGGGAGTGTTTTCTTTCCGCAGGTGCCTCATGCAAATAGTAAGTGAAGTCTTATAAAATATGTTCATACAATGCCTATATAAAGTCTACACGCTCTTTCAAATTTTTCACCTTTTGTTGCCTTATAGTCTATAATTAATTGCCTTAAATGAGACCTTTCCACCTTAATTTACACATCGTAACCCACAATTTCCAAGTTAAAAACAAATTTCAGAAAATTAATTAAAATACAAAACTAGAATATCTTGGGTTGGATAAGTGTCCAAACCCCTTACGAGTATAACAGCAATTGTAAACTAGAAGGGCCACTCAGTGGAGTGCATACCCCCGCCACGTAATGCCTGATCCACAAGAACATATCGGGCCCAATACATTTTTGAAATATCATGCAAAACAGTACTACATCGTTTTGGCCCCTATCTCTCAATGGTGAAGAATCACTTTAAAATTCTAGTAGTCAGATCAGGATCTGGATCTTCACCAAAATCGAAATCAATTCTTCCTTTTACACATTGAACCTGTCGACCAAGTTTGTTCCGAATTAAATTCTTCAACTTTTTGAGATATCGTACTATATATCATTTTTAGCCATATCTCTCAACAGGGAAGAATCACTTAAAAATGATTGTAGTCGGATTCGGATCTTCACCAAAATCGAATTAATTTTCCTTGTCAAACATCCAAACTGTCCACCAAGTGTCATCCGAATCCGGTCCACAACTTTTTGAGACATCGTTGCTATATATTGGTTTTGCCCCATCTCTCAATTGGTGAAGAATCACTTAAAAAATTCTAGTAGTGGGATCAAGATCTGAGTCTTCACCAAAATCTAATCAGTTTGTCGTCACACATCCAACCCGTCCACAAGATTTCATTCTGGATCCGTCCACAACTTTTTGAGATATCCTGTACACAGACAAACAGACAAAGAGGGGTGAAAACATAACTTCCTTCACCTTTCGGTTGGTGGAGGTAATTAGCTCAGGTGTAACCATTCACCTTCAAAAATTACACACCAAGTCAATGGCCTCTACCTGTGTTTAAATTGTTGTGATTCTGATTATATCAGAATTAAAATCTGTTGTTCCTGTAGGTTTCTCTGCTGGATAATGCATTTCGCAGCGAAGACTCAACCATGAGCACCAAGGAGTGTGAAAGATCTCCGGGATAAAAGTGTGTTGGAAAGGCACAGATCAGGGGATGGGTATAAAATATTTCAAAGGCCGTGAATATCCCTTGGAGCACAGTCAAGACAATCATTAAGGAAGTGGAAGGCATATGCATGGTACCCAGACCCTGCATTGATCAGGCTGTCCCTCCAAAACGGATGACCAAGCAAGGAGGAGACTGATCAGTGAGGCACCAAAGAAGCCAGTGGCCAACTTTGAAAGGGATACATGTCTTTACGGCAATGACTGGTCACTGTGTGCATTTAACAACAAATATCCAAGCACTCCACAAGTCTGGCCTGTGTGGTAGGGTAGCAAGAAGGAAGCCTTACTCAACAAACAAATGTGTCCAAGAGCCGCGTTATAAAGGTTTTGTCTGACCAGAAGAACAGAACAAGAACAAGAACAAGAAGAACAACGCGAGCTCTCTTAGAGCCAGCGTTCGCACGTGACACGGCTCAAAAAGCCCACCTTGAGTCCCATTTGAGGTGTGCAAAAAAACACTCCGGAGATTCTGAACCATGTGGCAAAGAGTTTGTTGGTCTGACGAAACCAAGATGGAACTTTTTTGCTTCAATGCAAAACGTTCCATTTGGCACAAACCCAACAGAGCACATCACCCAAAGAAACACCATCCCTACTGTGAAGCATGGTGGCGGCAGCATTATGTTATGGGGATGTTTCTCAACAGTAGGACTGGGGCACTTGTCAGGTTAGAAGGGAAAATGGATGGAGCAAATTTCAGGAAAATCCTAGAGATAAAACCTGCTGCCCTCTGCAAGAAAGCTGAAATTGGGATGGAAGTTCACCTTTTCAACATGACCTATCTGATGTACCATAATTAAATCTGATTCTGATGTACAATAGTCTTTGTTACAGGAGCGTTGGTTTCTGCGCAAGCACTTTCTTGGCCAACGCTCATGCTTGTTGGTTTGCCATTCCTTTACTAGCAGTGTTATGGCAGGAATTTGGAATTTGCCCATTGGTGCGCGCAATAGCTCGCCTACTCTTCACTAAGTAGACCTGGGATCTTTTAACATCCACCAAATAATGCCGGCAGATGGGACGTCCGGTTTAACGTCCATCCGAGGGATGGCATACACATTGATGTATATGCCAGTCTGGAAATGCTGGGATCGAGTGGGATGTCAATTTTGTGCTGGGTCACAATTCAATCCCAGGATAGAACAGCTTAGAAGTGAGTGTGCATACTTTTAGGCCATCCTGTCAGCCATAGATAATTAAATACGCAAGAATAAAATAACATAATAATTGTGAACTTTTGGTTCTCAAGAAATACTGGGACTTCCAGTTGCGGTTCTTCATGAGTGCACGTTTTTTTCTTTTCAGCTCCATGATAACTTCTTGGTTAGCAGTGAGTGTGGGTTGAGGCCATTAGTCTCATTTCTCAAAAGGCATTTGTCTTTCCATCCAGTCTCATTCCTCCAAGTCATTTTGTGCGAATTTTCATGTCCATCTCTGGTTTTATGATTGCCCTCCATCCCCTCACTCACTCAAACAAACGGCCGCACTGTAAACTCTACTCGAGACAAGGCAGAATGTCTGAAACTTTAGTATTTTACCTTCAAATCTCGTGGCACCAACCCATCCTGCTCTGTCCCCATCTTATTCCCTCATATCTACTGCCTCCTGGACTTTGCCTTCTCACCTGAGAATGGAGAGAAGTTCGCACAGCCTCGACTTTGCATCGCATTGGGTGCAGATTTAATCACTGCCCGTGTTCTCAAATCGTCTCCGCTGCTCATGCTTCTCCTCTTTTTACTCTCTTGCAGCCCATCCTTCACCTTGGTTGTCTGCTTGTATCTGTGAAACCAGATAACACCAGTCTCATTGAGAAGAAGGTTGAAAAAACAGATCCTCTTCAACCCTCAACCAGGATTTAATTTCCAATTACAAGCAAGATCATGTAATCCACCATTGTTATCGGACATCGTATTTCCTCTTTTCAACAGTCTGTTTCAAACATCATCAGTGTGGATTCCATCAAGGTCACTCAACTATGGACATGCCACTGCTTCTATCTCAGCACTGGTTAATGGAAATAGATCTCAAGCAGAGGTCAGAACCATTCCCTGATCATATCTCAGACATGTGAAACTGTCTGCTGGTCCTGCTCTGCTCACCAACTCACTGCCTGCGGCGTACAAGATGGCCTTCATCCCCGGCTTTCTTGAATTCCTCCACTCGAACAATAAATGTGTTGCTGTTTTCCTCTTCCTATTCTTGTCCTCATAAACAAAAGTGACTCCTCCTCTAATGCTCTGGACACTCCGTCTTCCTTTTGCAGGGACCCCATATTATGCCAGCAGAACCTCATCATACCAACAAGCAGGCAGCAGCTGTGTCACTGGTTCTGATTTATATTTGATTCGATGCTGGTCATAACGAATGGAACACATCTTTTAATCTTAGTAAATATTGCAGGCACCATCTATTACTCCTGAGGAATCCTCAAATGAACCACCTATATTTTAACATGATTAGCCACGGAAAGGGTTATTTCTGAACTTTCTAGGCTTTGCCATTTGCCATTAGCCTTAACCTCTCTGAGATGACCATAAAGTAAAGCGGGACTCCAAATCCAGGTGCAGACTTTGCATCCTCCATTCATTCCAAGTCATTCCTTGAAAAATCAAACTACTCACAAGCCGACAAGAGCCAATTTGTCCCCATCTCATTGGAGTATTGTTCCCCCGCTGAGCTTACACCTTCAGCTTCACATCTGTCTTTCCTGGAATTCTGTAGATTCAATATTAATAGCACATCCCACAATGAGGCAGAAGCACAAGACTTTTGTTCTCACATGCAGATAGGTTGGTGGCCTGTTTGGATTTTTCTTTTTTCTGCCTATCCTCTGGTCTTGCTTCCTTGGCCTCTTTTAGCCCTCATCCTCCCCAGCTCCTTCCTGGATGCACTTTTTCTACCATTCACCCCAACCTCGTTAAACTACCAAAATCCAGGCTTACTTCCCACTTTACTGCTTTGTTCCTCTTTCTCCCGTTTGTGGAATTGCCTTCTGGGGGTGGTTCAATTCCACCACACCCACCTTCTTAGCACTACAAGTTTGCAGTGCACTGAACACTATCCCATGTCACCACTCCCCCATCCCTACCCTCCATCCATATCTTCGACCCACCCCCCCAACAACTTTCTTACTGGGGGTTACTGAATTTCCCACCCCTCCTCTTTCTCCTCTTTCCCTGTTCATTCATTTCATTGCTTTGTTGCTTCCATCTGTTGCCCCATTGTCAATGCTTTGCTTCTTTGTGCATACATTTCGCTTTCTATGAGTGTAGATTTTGTATACAAGAGTAGCCCCGTGAGGGACTGATGGTTATGAGGGATTATGAAAATATAGGGATTAGGGGGAAGGAGCCATGGCCCCCTTCCTGAAGTGGTTGCTCATGGGGAGCACAACTTTTATGCCCTTTCAGTGGGTGGATCTGGATGAGGAGCACAACCCCATTGAGACCTTACTGTCCTAATTCATTGTACCAAATTTGGTCTGTATCGCTCAGGTAGTGTGTGGAGATGTTTTAGTAAAAATGAGGATTTGGGGAGGGAGGCGGTTGACTCCTTTCTGGGGAAGATACGGCCATGAGAAGCACAAACTTAAGGTTAGGACATGGTCCTGATGCCTTGTGGTGAATTTTTGTCAGGATCTGTCTGGCGGTTTTTAGAATAAATTCAAAATAAATTTTTGATAAAATACCAATCCTGATGCATCGTACCAAATTTGGTCCATATTGGTCGGGGAAGTTTGTGAGGCGATAGTTTAGTCGAATGTTGACAGACTTATGGACGGCCGGACACCGGGGACCCACTCTATGACCATATTTCGGAGAAATAACCGAAAATGGCAAAGGTTCACAGGAAAAAAAGGAACAAACGGAGTGTTTTAACAAGAGACATTACTCTTCAAAGAAAATATGTGCTTGTATTTTTGAGATTTCTTTTTAGATATTTTTAGCTTTTTGTTTTTTCATTTTTTTTTTTAGTTTTTTTTAAACTATTTTTTAGTGTTTTTTTTTTTCGTTTGTGCATTATTAGTATTTTGAGAGTTTCATGTGGGTCCATGTGGAGATAGACAATGTACTTTAAGCTTTATATGGTGAGTTTTCCATATTACTGTATATAATTAACGCTACCTTTAACCATATTTTAAACTAAGCAATGTGAAACCATTGAATGCAATTAATATGATCTGCTGCAGGGTAATCTAATGGGCTGGCCACTATCGATGTGGCCGCGGTACACTGGAATGTCTTCACATTCTGGTCCTTTGCTGTTTATTCTAACTGCCTTTCTGCACTTACTCTGGCCCAATTATTTGGGCCATGGCTCTGATGAAGGAAATCCGTTTGGTACCGCTCCATACCAGGTATTCAATATCAAGTGGGTTTTTATATTTGTGACATGGCAGCTTCATACACTAATAACACCGTTCCTCTTTCAATCCATTTTTGATCGAGTTACACTTGGTCTTTGCAAAACATCTTTGCTGAAGGTGATTTCTAACATTTGCCGGTTTCGTCTCTTCAGAACCTTGGCAACCAAAATGTTTCGTTGTCTTTCCACCTTGTTCTGTAGTTTAATAATGACACCATACTTTGCTGATAAGTCTGTTTTTTAATTAAAAAAACACACACACACACACACCACCACACACCGATCTCAGCTAACCAAATTGAGAGACGTATTTTTGTAATTTGCAGGCACAACATTATTCAAAGAAAGTTGTGGGGATGGTTTCACATGATAATTTATTGTGACCATCCCTACCTTTGTTTACATTATTTTTAGCATATCATCCCTACATCCTTTTTGCATTAAAAAATGTTTTTTATGCCTCTGCTGCCGAAGTCCCTGGAGCCATCATGTTTTTCAGGTTGTCCGTCCGTCTTGTAAAAAAGGTTTTCTTAACCGCGATAACTTAAGAAAGGCTGAAGGATCCAAGTCAAACTTCGTTCAATGTATGTATCATGATGCGAAGACAAAGATAAACCGATTAGATTTTTGAGGAAGAGGTCAAATGTCAGACGTCATGTTAGATAAAAAATTGTTGCCGTGCTAACTAGTGAAGTAGTAATTGGATTTTTACCAAACTTGATACAAGTATGTTTCATGATGTAAAGATGAACTGATTAGATTTCGGCATCAGAGGTTTGTGGTCATGTTTCAAGTAAAAATGTTGGTACTTTCAAACAGCTGAAGGGATTTAAATCAAACTTGAGACAAGTATTATAATGATGTAATAATGTGGGCGGAGGCGTCATGGATGTCGAAGAGTGCCGTTCTCGTTTATTACTTTGTTTCCATACTTTCAAAAAAAACAAAAACGTGTTTACATTTTTAATCTCGACTTTATATAATGACTCACACTTCAATGATGACAAGTCCACGACAAACTTGCACGGCTGTGGTGCCTTGCCTGCAAGCTTTACGGATGGAAGAAAGTTCTCCAACACTCTGCACATGTGCCGTCACACCTGCAATAATTATCATATTTATACGATTATAATCCTCATATTGTCTGGCAACAATGGTTGTTAGACTGTAGGTAATATACCACCATTAACCACACCTGTCTTAAAAGAGGTTTTCTGTAGTTGCTGCTGTCAGACTCGACATAATATTACACCGTTAACCACTCCCATTTAGGTGTGATTGGCCCTCGGGCATTGTGTCACCGTGGCCCACCCCACCAGGCTGGTTGACAGGCCTGGTCCCACCTACCATGAACCCACCTATCATTTAACATGATTAGCCATGGAAGGGGTTGTTTCTTGAACCTCTCTGAGGATGACCATAGAGTTAAAGCTAGCCTACCCTCGTTTCCCTTCATATTCCTCTGCGTAGTAGTTATGCTTTTCATGGAATCCTTTTCAAATTATGAAAATTTTGAGTAGTCATGGACCGACCCCTGTAAAATGAGTAGATTTGTGTTTAAACCAAGTTCCTGAGCTTAACCAATTTTGAGTTAGGCTGTCTGAAAATAATAATAAATAAAAAATGATAATAATAATAATAAGAAGAAGAAGAATTACAAATTGGCTAATTTGAGTCAGTTTGTTAGCTCAGTGATGCTGTGTTGTGTTATTGGATGTGAAATCCTCCACAGATGACTGGAAATTACCTTATAGGTTATAAGCTTATCTTGTATAACATTTTTTTTCGAGGATTTGTGTTGTATTAACCACTATGAAGGGTCAGTGCCATCCCTAAAAAGGAAGCTCAGCGACTTCCTGATTATTCATGCAAACACCAAGAGTACACAATACCCCTATGTTCTTCCGGTTTCTTCGCTTTGTTCAAGAATTGTCTGCAATCCCATATTGGCTGACGTCAAAACTTGATAGTGCAGTAACTTACTCTTTTCCAAAGGCACTCCGTCACACTGATGAAAATATTTGGCAATTATCATCATTCCCATGTTTTCATGCCACCTGTGTAAGCCTCTGAAGAGTATGAGGAAGGCGGTCATAAAGGCCAATAGCATTAGATGCCAGAGTTCTGCTGAGGTTGTTCATCTCCTTTCAGCTCTTTCCCCAGCAGTTAAAGTTTTCAAAATAATCTGAACAAATAAACAGTTATCACTGCATCTCACCATGGCAAAAGTGAGCAACTTGAATTGACTCAACGTGTACCCCTGTCATTTGCTAAAAAGTGGCCAGGACCACTCAAACAGAAAATTTACAATGCAAATGTAGCCAAAGCATGAACGCATAATGCAAGGCAAGCTATTTCTCTTTGTTTCCCTGAACTAGTTTGTAAACATCATTCAGAGATTAATATTTGACATGTCTGTTGTGTGCTTGTTGTTCCAGGGCCAGCAAGTATTGGTGCTGTCAGCCGAGCACTTGCACTGTGCCGTGCATTGCCCCTGACTTTCTATCTTGGTGTTTGTGATGGTACAGCGGCACCATCTCTTCATTTGGAGTGTCTTCGCACCAAAACTCCTTTATGAAACCACACACCACTCTCGCCTTATTCGCCTTCCTGCTCATCTTGACGACTTGCATTTGATACTGTTACAACCTTCTATTACTATTTTTGAGGAATAGGATAATACCAGTTACCTACCTCGTGTAATCCTGACTCGGCACAGACATTATTAGCAGGAAGTGCAGATGAAATATTTTGCTGAGCTCATGAATCAAAACTGGCCACAATTGTTAGGGAGGGGCCTAATTCGACCATAAAAAAAAATTGAGTATCAGATGATTTGTTGGGCTGACAGGATGGCTTAGAGGTTATGCACACACTCGCACTCTTAAGCTGTTCCAGCCTGGGTTTGAATCCTGACCCAGCTGTAAACTGTTGTTTCACAGGCAGGGTGGGTGATTCATCAATGTGTGTGCCCGTCCCTCGGATGGAAGTTAAACTGGGGCGGCCCGTCTGCCGGCGTTAGTTGATGGGACGCAAAGATCCCAGTGGTCCCATTTTGTGAAGAGTAGGCGAGTTATAGCTGGCAACCATGCCAAATTCCGTCCTGATCTGTGTCGAGTGCGTGACCCGACCAAGGATAGCCATTGAAACTGCCTCGGCAGTCCTATGCCTGAGTGTGTGAGAGGCGGAAACCAGAAACCAGATGATTTGTGCGAAATACAAGATTAAAAAAAATATCTGTGAAGGAGGTTGAAATGCATGTTTTAATTTTCATAAAATTCCTCAAATGAAACTGAGAGTTGAAACAGAAAAATCTTATTTGGATCGGTGCTCTAGTCTCAGGATATTCCCTATTCAGTCTTGTGTCTATTTGACAGGAAACCATCTATCTTTGTTAATGTCTTGCAGATAATCCTAGAATTGTCAATAAGCGATCAACAGTGTTTTTTTTATTATATTATTATCAGGAACCTGCTGTTGGGGTTTTGAGCATTTGAAAGGCAAAGGCACTATAAATGTATAATTGGTGTCAGTTGGCACAACTGATAAGGTAATAAAAACATATCGGAAAGGGTTTTCAAATGTTAATGAAAAAATAAATGGGAAAGATAGCAGAACTGAAAAAGAGGAATCTGCAATCCATTGTGAGTGACTGCATATATAAATACAGTATTTAATAAGCAGCCCATTTGTTAATGGTCCAGGCCACTGGGGTTGTTTTTGGAACCATTTCTTCAATGTGATTTTACCTTGGTTTATTAGCCGAATGTTGGTTACTGAGATAGCTGCAGCATATCCATGTTCACCTCCCAAGTTTGTCTAGTCCGCAGGTTTGATGTCTTATCTCTGTAAATTGTTCATCCTCTTCTTGGCCATTGCTGGCAACAGGTATTTAATGATATGCCAACCGGCGGAAGGGATGTTGAAGCCAGTTACCATCTACTACGGTAGCATTTCAGGTGAATCTATCAATGCCCCATTGTGCCTTGAGATAAAATAGGCCATTCCTGTGCCAAAAAACATTTTCACAAATTCTGCCCTCGGTGCGAGAAGAAAGCACTCAGTTGATAAAGCTAAGCAGCAGCTTGAATTCCAGTTGTTTTCATCCTGGCTGCGTTGGTGGTGTGTGTGTGTGTGTGTGTGTGTGTGTTCGGTATTAAGCATAACTCATTCTCTACCCCACCTGTCTCTGTGTGGTCCGTCTCTCTCAACCCCTTCCTCGCACCCATCCCTCCCGCGGGCTGATATAACAACGCTTTGGTGAGGCGTTCGCTCCTTGGTGTTTGTGTGACAGAGACAGAGACAGAGAAACATATAGAGATAGATTAGATAGATATGAATGAATGTTTTGACTTGACACATTAATCTTTTATCTTTCAACATTATCTGTGTGTAGGGCTACATAACTCGGTATGTAGTTATCATTGGGCTTGCTTTCCTGCACAGACTAGCTAATAGAAAACTGCACTAACTACCCTTCTTGCCATAAACGATGTAAAACAACAAACTGTGCTAAGACCTTCAGCCTGTATCTCACTGGCTGCGAAGCTTCGCGACTAGTTTGGAGGCACCAAATTGCCTGATAAACAGCGATACATTTTCAACTTGGAATCACACCTGAATTTATACTAAAACACATTTGCGTTATTGTCTCAACATATCGCACGAATGTCCCACGGAAAACTCCGCGAAATTTGGGATGAACTTCGTCTGGAGTTTGCATACATTGTCGCACGAACATTCGCGCGACGTTCAGGTGACAAAAAACTGAAATTTTTTTTGGCCACATGCAACTGTCGGCGCGACGGTCCACACGACGGTCGTGCGGACCATCGCGCAAAATGTCGTGGCAACAGTCGCACGACAACTGTGCGTGACAATTGAGAAATCGGACCATATATAAATATGAGGCCCTCTCCCTTCCAGCAATCATATTGTCAGTTGGGAAACGAGTAACGAAGAGTACCTGACTGAGTACTACAATGGTGTGAAGAGCTTGTTGCCCTGCAGAACAGGATGGTGGGATTACAGGAGAATGCTGGACCAAGGGCCTGATTGTTTCAAAGTGTTTCTGTTACTTGTCAACGTTGCACCCACAAACATTGTGTGTGACCCTATTGTTCAATCTGCCTTGATAGGCGGCTTGTGGGATTGTGACCATATTTTTTGTTGTGACCTAAATTTATTTAAAAATATGCTGTGACGTGATTTATTGAATGATGGGAAGGTGAAAGGGGAAATGATGGGGGAAAGCTGAAAAGTTTATGCATTGAAGGACCCATTACTTCAGAACAGGAGAGAAAGAGGACAGACGATGCTGGTTTACAATATGGACTGTTTTTATTTTTTTTAATAGTTCATATCTGGATTGAAACTATTGTGAATCTATCCTACATTACATATCTCTCTCTTTTTT
>CM068952.1:128846322-128863438 GCA_035128595.1 Eptatretus atami | reverse complement strand
GGAAAGCTACGACTGGATTGCCCGTCCGGTGGGCGCGCGGCTGCGATTAGTTAAAAGCGGTCGCCCGCACACCGAACGGGTGGAAACCACAACACTGTTGTCAAGGAGTGGGATTCAAATCCATTCCACCTCCAACCAAATTAACGGAACCGAATCAAGGGTGTGCGAGGCGACCCTCCGGTTCCATCAAATTCCGAGCGTGGAAATTTTTTATACCGATACGACTGACTGCAATTAGTGGTGGGGTTTATAATAAAAAGAACCGTCCCGGGCCATGGATTCTACATCACAAACACATTCCTAAAACCACCCTGCGCCTGCTCGCCTTGCGCTGCCATTTTGCGTATCGGTTATAAAAAATTTCCACGCTCGGAATTTGATGGAACCGGAGGGTCGCCTCGCACACCTTGATTCTGGTTCCGTTAATTTGGTTGGAGGTGGGAATGGATTTGAATCCCACTCCTTGACAAACATGTGTTGTGGTTTCCACCGTTCGGTGTGCGGCGACCGCTTTTAACTATCGCAAGCCGCGCGCCACCGGACGGGCAATCCAGTCGTAGCTTTCCGGATCAACGCCGAAATCCAGCTACGGGTGTGTTTTTAACCACACCGTAAATTAGCCAACTCTTCTGTCCACGCGCGACACGGTCCGATCGCCGAATTGTCGATTTACCTAAGTATGCGCGCAGACAGAATGCCGGGAATTTACACCTCGACGGGGCCTGCACGAAAACAGCCGTTCTTAAGCAGCTCGTTCCGGTTGCGATTTGCCGAGCGGTGTAGTTATCGCGAGGCCCCGGTCGGATTGATTATCTTTCGGCTATTAAAAGCCAGCTATTATTCCGAACACGAGTATGGCATTCAATTGGGGAGAGGACGCAACGAGCAGGTGAACATTTCAACAATGACATTTATTTGTCACGTATGCAGTTAATGAAGCAATGCAGAATACAAGCACGTATGCATGAATGGGGGTAGGGACAAGACACGAGCAACAAAGACCTACAGCCATATCTATTTATTATGTACACAATCACTTAACCACAATTCTACTTAGCGGACCACGCGCCACAACTTTCATACAGAAGAAAACCCCAGGAAAGGAAAGGGTAAGAACAGGGCCCGTCGGCCTTTTAATGTTCGCTGAGCTGGAGACCGAAGGAGCTCCGTGAGACCGGGCGGCTGGTGACCTGCCACCCCTCGTGTGACTCGCTGAGCGACCCTCGATGTTCCGTCAACACGGTGGTTGGTGTAATGGCGACTCGGTTGGTCCGGGCCTTGCCGTGCCGGCCTGGTCGATCGGGCCTATCCGACGACGCCTCAGAGGAACGAACGGCCTTTTGCTCTTTTAAGAGTTGATGCTCTTTTACGAGTCCGCCCATTCCTCAGCGTTTGCTCCGTCTGTCTGCGTTTCGCTGGCTGGCGAGCCCTCTCCGGCCGTCACCACGACCCACAGTTCGGCACGGCGTACTGCCGGCTTGCTGCGCTCCAGCTTCGCTGCGCTCCGATGACCCCGACTGCCCTCCACTGGACTCGAACCTTGACAAACTACAATCCCCGACAGACTGCAGGCAAAAAAAAACTCTAACTTGGCGTTCCAGCGCGCCTTTTTTATGGGGTCCGGGAGGTTGAGTTTGATCTGCCACCTTCGACCTCTCACCTCCCGCTGGGCTCCGCCCCTTTTGGTGTTTTTGATCCGATCTCGTCGCAAACGCGGAGAGAGCGGACGTTGCAGAGATCACCGGCCGTGGAAAGCGGACGTTGGCAGAAATCACCGGCCGTCGCCCCACGAGGCAAGCTGTCGTGTTTGGCGGAGGGTACCGCTCGTTGGGATTCGCCGGTGGGCTGGCGAAAAAGATGGCGGCGCAATGGAGATGAAGGTGAGGCGATGTTTGTTCGTTTGTGGAGATTTTGTTGAGGAGATGTCGTGGTGGCGCTTGTGGTGGGGATGGCGTGGTTGTTTGAGATGCGGTTGTGGTTGTTGAGATGCGTGTGTGGTTGTTGAGATTGCGGTTGTTCCAAATAAAAGATAGCAAAAGAATAATGGCTAACTCAAAGATCACAGCCCGGTTACACGAATAAATCCCTTTAGACATCGTGGGGAAATCTAATCTGAACACACACTTATCGACATAACTGATCTCTGGAAAGCCTGAATGGTGTTGTTCTGTGAATTTCCACAACCGTAACAATATACAGTATATATATATTATATATAATAATATATATATATATATATATATATTATATATATATATATATATATTATTATAGTATGTATGTATGTGTGTGTTTTTTTTATACATATTATGTGTATAATGTATATATATATATATATATATATATATATATATATATATACAGGGAGCTGCAAAAGTAGGTATACAGTAATGAAAAACAAAACGTGCGCACAAAACGTATTTTATTGATTATACAAGCATATCAATAATAACATACCAATAATAAACATATCAAGAATTTTAATGATTTAATGGATTAAATGAATTCTAGTATTAAATGAATCCTAGCACCACTATTATTTAATACTGGTAATACTGGTATAATTCCTTTACTGTATACCTACTTTTGCAGCCCCCCTGTATATATAAATGTATGTGTGTACTCATTTGTTCTCTCATCATTTCAAAAGTGAATGTTGAGCTTGTCAATGCAGCGCAAGAAGTGGCCGCCTTTTTCAGGAGGACAGCCAACAGACAGCCACCACGGTTCACAATACATAATCGATGGCTTCCCTTCCAAGGAGCTTCACACAGAAAGGGACCATTCGGCTCATGAAGCCTGTACAATGGTTGCCAACCTGTGACTTTTTTGGATGCAGAATCAAGGCTCGTGAAGAGCTAGAACATGAAATGGATCAAGATTGCAACAGGACGAAAGGAACAGTAGCTTGGGTTGGTGGGACACCAACAGTGCAGTTGAAGGACAAAAAATAAGGGAGAATTGGACAAACAATGGGGTAGGGAGAAATGGGGTGCACAGGATGGAAACAGAAGGAAACTTCTTCCTGTCCACATCACAATCCTTCCTATCCCCCTCCTTCTCTCTCTCCTCTCTCTCTCTCCCCTACTCAGACTGTGTGGTTTGTCATTGACTTTCCAAAAGTAGTTCGGCCAGAATTTGTAATTTGGCCACCAGTGCCGGTGATAACTCGCCCACTCTTTCGTTGAAGGACACAGTGGGGCTCTTAAAGTCCCACTGACTTCATGTCGGAAGACAGGACACCCAGTTTAATGTATAGGGATGACGCACACATTGATGATACCCTGCTGTGAAACACCAGGATGAAATTTATTGCTGCGGTCAATATTTCAACCAGGCGAGACAGCATAGAGGTGAGTGTGGGTTCTCGAGGTCATCCTGTCAGAGGTCATATCTTAACGCACTGTTATTAAACAAACTGTGCTTCTTGTTGTATGTATACGTTAAAAATGAACATAACATTAAAGTGGAATCTGAATCCAAAAAGATCGTGACTGGTGTCCCTGGACATGTGTAAATATAATCAGACGTGCAATAATTACCTTTTAAAAGAGTGTGAAAAAAAACTGCATTTTGGAGCCATTTAAACTCACCTCACGTGAGCATATTATTTAATTATTATCTGGTTGGAAAGAAATTGCTTTTTCTGAAATTGTTTATCCGATTTAACTCCAGATTTCTACATAATTATTTAGGCCATGAGGCTTTTGATCGTCAAATATAGAATGGATTCCGGATAGTTTTTAATAAGCCGATACGATACATTATTCAATCTTGCCAGGAGTCAATGACATTGCACGAGCCTCACACAGCCAATCAGCGTAAACAACGAACAGGACAGCCATCCTTGTCATATATTCTCAATCCAGGGTTCTCCCTCTTGCTTTGTACAAGTGCTCATGCATGAAACGTTTTGCAATGGCTGGTTAGCTTTCCTCGTCAACATTTGGTTTGGAAACTATTTGTTCTTATTTTCACACCAATGTAGATCGACTGATTTAGTCCACACAAAGACTTGCTTTCTGTTGTGAAAAGTCCTACTTCTGACCTATTTTAGCATTTCTAACATCATTGATTCTTCATGTTTCTTCATAGCCCCGGAAATGAATCTGCTCTGACTGCAGTGTCAGCTGTTCTCTTATTGGCCTCTTCGGCTGGTGGGTGGGCCGTCATTTTCATTTTGGCCGCTTTTTGCTAGCCTCGGCCTGGTTGGGTGTTTGGGCTTACCGGGTGTGCCAGTGGGACCCTGACCCAACCAGCAATGCTCAGTTCCATACTTAGCTCTGAGTAAGTACACACTATATGTCCAATAACAAAAGGTATTATAATTGGAATGGTATTATTTTGAAAAAGTTCTCTTTGCAGTACAAATATTTGGTAAATTCTTTTGTTTGTTTAAGTGCTGCCGTATGTTTGTGTTTTTTTTTTTTAAAGATGTTTTAAAATGCAGTGATGATGTGCGCAATGTGGTATGACTTCTTAAATTAATTATTATAGGAGTTTCTTCATTGATGAATTTTTTGTAAAAGTTTTGCATCAATGATTGGCACACATATTATTTGTGTGACAGGGGTGTGAGGGAGGCACATCTTGCATACATCTGTGTCTTCCTTGCTTCTTGCCATGTCAGGCATTCATTCATTACTTGGCACCTGGCTTGGATCTTCATCGTCGGGGAAGATGATCAGCCGACAGTATTGGCAGGAAAAATAATATTGTGTCCAAAGAATCGACTGGGGGATCAAGCAAGTTTACCACCACATAGAATACCGAAAGTATTCACGATTGTATGCAAGATGGCAACACGATGAATGCTCGCAAAGAGAGGCCATATCTGTGAAAGAGAGAATTAACTCTCACCCTCAATCAGGCTTTTTTTGAGCAAATAAGATGTGTCAGAAGCAAAAACAAGACATTTGAGCAAGATATATCAGAAGAAAGAGGGCAAATGGTGATCATGGAATATCGGCTGCCTTAACACTCCTGCTGTCCTTGCTCCTTCGGCACGCTATAATCTACCGTGCTTGCAATGTGGCTGGGCCTACAGCATGTGCTTAGCAGTTGGTCTCTGGCCTTTGTCTGCCTGTCTCCATTTGAACTGGCCATATTTACTACTGGCTGGGACAAGCTGCTTTCTTCCATCAGGTACGATCTGACAACTCGTAGTATCTTCAGCAAGATTTATTCACCAGAGACTAATATTTTGGGATAAGGGATGTAGTATTATGGAGTGTGGTGTGTTTTATGATTTTACATGTGGAGTTGTACTTTCCTATGAAAAAATAATTAAGCTTGTGTCTTGTGCCTGTGTCCTTTGTTTAAGTAACTGTGACCTTTCAGTGGAATGGCCTCGAAATACCATCGCTGACATAAATCTGTTGTTCAGGACGAGCAGGAGAAGTATGTTGCCTTGTATGAGATGCTGTGGAAGTTATAATAATAATGAAGATCTAATCTGATTGTGCATGAGTACTCGAAGATGAGCAGATCTTGTAACATCCCGAATGGGAGAAGGAAGCGACACACCTGGCCACAGGCCAGGGTGTTTCAAACCGGTCTTAATTGGTGATGGTAAAAACAATACTGCTGTTGTTCGTTTGAAAGATAGTGAATCTTTTTTGACTATAACACCCAGGGAAAAACAGCCAGCTGGAAAAATATGGCGCTTCTGAAAAAGTACCCTTTTCCATTGTCACGCAGGAGTTTCTGCTAATTATAGAAGTTCTTTTGGCTTCAGTGATTGAGGAAAAGTGACACTCGCACACATATTTCCTGCGAAAAGGAGCAACTTCATCCATCCATCGGGACCGATACTCTGTGCGAGCATTGGTGCTGCCTAAGCAGTTTCCTTGGCGAGTGCATAATCCTGGACAGATCACCACTCTGACACAATTATACCAGCAAGCTGGCACTCATTTTGCCGACCTCGGAAGTATGACAGGTAGAGTCAACCACACCTAGTATTCATTCAACAGTCAAGTGGGATTTGAACTCAGGATCCTTGGATCCCAAGCCCACCTCCCTAACCATTAAGCCAACACCAGGCATAACTTCATCCAGCAGGTAGAAACGGATTGAGAAATGTAAATTAGGCAATGTTTTGATATCTGAAACATACAATTAATGATGGGAGTGTTTTCTTTCCGCAGGTGCCTCATGCAAATAGTAAGTGAAGTCTTATAAAATATGTTCATACAATGCCTATATAAAGTCTACACGCTCTTTCAAATTTTTCACCTTTTGTTGCCTTATAGTCTATAATTAATTGCCTTAAATGAGACCTTTCCACCTTAATTTACACATCGTAACCCACAATTTCCAAGTTAAAAACAAATTTCAGAAAATTAATTAAAATACAAAACTAGAATATCTTGGGTTGGATAAGTGTCCAAACCCCTTACGAGTATAACAGCAATTGTAAACTAGAAGGGCCACTCAGTGGAGTGCATACCCCCGCCACGTAATGCCTGATCCACAAGAACATATCGGGCCCAATACATTTTTGAAATATCATGCAAAACAGTACTACATCGTTTTGGCCCCTATCTCTCAATGGTGAAGAATCACTTTAAAATTCTAGTAGTCAGATCAGGATCTGGATCTTCACCAAAATCGAAATCAATTCTTCCTTTTACACATTGAACCTGTCGACCAAGTTTGTTCCGAATTAAATTCTTCAACTTTTTGAGATATCGTACTATATATCATTTTTAGCCATATCTCTCAACAGGGAAGAATCACTTAAAAATGATTGTAGTCGGATTCGGATCTTCACCAAAATCGAATTAATTTTCCTTGTCAAACATCCAAACTGTCCACCAAGTGTCATCCGAATCCGGTCCACAACTTTTTGAGACATCGTTGCTATATATTGGTTTTGCCCCATCTCTCAATTGGTGAAGAATCACTTAAAAAATTCTAGTAGTGGGATCAAGATCTGAGTCTTCACCAAAATCTAATCAGTTTGTCGTCACACATCCAACCCGTCCACAAGATTTCATTCTGGATCCGTCCACAACTTTTTGAGATATCCTGTACACAGACAAACAGACAAAGAGGGGTGAAAACATAACTTCCTTCACCTTTCGGTTGGTGGAGGTAATTAGCTCAGGTGTAACCATTCACCTTCAAAAATTACACACCAAGTCAATGGCCTCTACCTGTGTTTAAATTGTTGTGATTCTGATTATATCAGAATTAAAATCTGTTGTTCCTGTAGGTTTCTCTGCTGGATAATGCATTTCGCAGCGAAGACTCAACCATGAGCACCAAGGAGTGTGAAAGATCTCCGGGATAAAAGTGTGTTGGAAAGGCACAGATCAGGGGATGGGTATAAAATATTTCAAAGGCCGTGAATATCCCTTGGAGCACAGTCAAGACAATCATTAAGGAAGTGGAAGGCATATGCATGGTACCCAGACCCTGCATTGATCAGGCTGTCCCTCCAAAACGGATGACCAAGCAAGGAGGAGACTGATCAGTGAGGCACCAAAGAAGCCAGTGGCCAACTTTGAAAGGGATACATGTCTTTACGGCAATGACTGGTCACTGTGTGCATTTAACAACAAATATCCAAGCACTCCACAAGTCTGGCCTGTGTGGTAGGGTAGCAAGAAGGAAGCCTTACTCAACAAACAAATGTGTCCAAGAGCCGCGTTATAAAGGTTTTGTCTGACCAGAAGAACAGAACAAGAACAAGAACAAGAAGAACAACGCGAGCTCTCTTAGAGCCAGCGTTCGCACGTGACACGGCTCAAAAAGCCCACCTTGAGTCCCATTTGAGGTGTGCAAAAAAACACTCCGGAGATTCTGAACCATGTGGCAAAGAGTTTGTTGGTCTGACGAAACCAAGATGGAACTTTTTTGCTTCAATGCAAAACGTTCCATTTGGCACAAACCCAACAGAGCACATCACCCAAAGAAACACCATCCCTACTGTGAAGCATGGTGGCGGCAGCATTATGTTATGGGGATGTTTCTCAACAGTAGGACTGGGGCACTTGTCAGGTTAGAAGGGAAAATGGATGGAGCAAATTTCAGGAAAATCCTAGAGATAAAACCTGCTGCCCTCTGCAAGAAAGCTGAAATTGGGATGGAAGTTCACCTTTTCAACATGACCTATCTGATGTACCATAATTAAATCTGATTCTGATGTACAATAGTCTTTGTTACAGGAGCGTTGGTTTCTGCGAAGCACTTTCTTGGCCAACGCTCATGCTTGTTGGTTTGCCATTCCTTTACTAGCAGTGTTATGGCAGGAATTTGGAATTTGCCCATTGGTGCGCGCAATAGCTCGCCTACTCTTCACTAAGTAGACCTGGGATCTTTTAACATCCACCAAATAATGCCGGCAGATGGGACGTCCGGTTTAACGTCCATCCGAGGGATGGCATACACATTGATGTATATGCCAGTCTGGAAATGCTGGGATCGAGTGGGATGTCAATTTTGTGCTGGGTCACAATTCAATCCCAGGATAGAACAGCTTAGAAGTGAGTGTGCATACTTTTAGGCCATCCTGTCAGCCATAGATAATTAAATACGCAAGAATAAAATAACATAATAATTGTGAACTTTTGGTTCTCAAGAAATACTGGGACTTCCAGTTGCGGTTCTTCATGAGTGCACGTTTTTTTCTTTTCAGCTCCATGATAACTTCTTGGTTAGCAGTGAGTGTGGGTTGAGGCCATTAGTCTCATTTCTCAAAAGGCATTTGTCTTTCCATCCAGTCTCATTCCTCCAAGTCATTTTGTGCGAATTTTCATGTCCATCTCTGGTTTTATGATTGCCCTCCATCCCCTCACTCACTCAAACTAAACGGCCGCACTGTAAACTCTACTCGAGACAAGGCAGAATGTCTGAAACTTTAGTATTTTACCTTCAAATCTCGTGGCACCAACCCATCCTGCTCTGTCCCCATCTTATTCCCTCATATCTACTGCCTCCTGGACTTTGCCTTCTCACCTGAGAATGGAGAGAAGTTCGCACAGCCTCGACTTTGCATCGCATTGGGTGCAGATTTAATCACTGCCCGTGTTCTCAAATCGTCTCCGCTGCTCATGCTTCTCCTCTTTTTACTCTCTTGCAGCCCATCCTTCACCTTGGTTGTCTGCTTGTATCTGTGAAACCAGATAACACCAGTCTCATTGAGAAGAAGGTTGAAAAAACAGATCCTCTTCAACCCTCAACCAGGATTTAATTTCCAATTACAAGCAAGATCATGTAATCCACCATTGTTATCGGACATCGTATTTCCTCTTTTCAACAGTCTGTTTCAAACATCATCAGTGTGGATTCCATCAAGGTCACTCAACTATGGACATGCCACTGCTTCTATCTCAGCACTGGTTAATGGAAATAGATCTCAAGCAGAGGTCAGAACCATTCCCTGATCATATCTCAGACATGTGAAACTGTCTGCTGGTCCTGCTCTGCTCACCAACTCACTGCCTGCGGCGTACAAGATGGCCTTCATCCCCGGCTTTCTTGAATTCCTCCACTCGAACAATAAATGTGTTGCTGTTTTCCTCTTCCTATTCTTGTCCTCATAAACAAAAGTGACTCCTCCTCTAATGCTCTGGACACTCCGTCTTCCTTTTGCAGGGACCCCATATTATGCCAGCAGAACCTCATCATACCAACAAGCAGGCAGCAGCTGTGTCACTGGTTCTGATTTATATTTGATTCGATGCTGGTCATAACGAATGGAACACATCTTTTAATCTTAGTAAATATTGCAGGCACCATCTATTACTCCTGAGGAATCCTCAAATGAACCACCTATATTTTAACATGATTAGCCACGGAAAGGGTTATTTCTGAACTTTCTAGGCTTTGCCATTTGCCATTAGCCTTAACCTCTCTGAGATGACCATAAAGTAAAGCGGGACTCCAAATCCAGGTGCAGACTTTGCATCCTCCATTCATTCCAAGTCATTCCTTGAAAAATCAAACTACTCACAAGCCGACAAGAGCCAATTTGTCCCCATCTCATTGGAGTATTGTTCCCCCGCTGAGCTTACACCTTCAGCTTCACATCTGTCTTTCCTGGAATTCTGTAGATTCAATATTAATAGCACATCCCACAATGAGGCAGAAGCACAAGACTTTTGTTCTCACATGCAGATAGGTTGGTGGCCTGTTTGGATTTTTCTTTTTTCTGCCTATCCTCTGGTCTTGCTTCCTTGGCCTCTTTTAGCCCTCATCCTCCCCAGCTCCTTCCTGGATGCACTTTTTCTACCATTCACCCCAACCTCGTTAAACTACCAAAATCCAGGCTTACTTCCCACTTTACTGCTTTGTTCCTCTTTCTCCCGTTTGTGGAATTGCCTTCTGGGGGTGGTTCAATTCCACCACACCCACCTTCTTAGCACTACAAGTTTGCAGTGCACTGAACACTATCCCATGTCACCACTCCCCCATCCCTACCCTCCATCCATATCTTCGACCCACCCCCCCAACAACTTTCTTACTGGGGGTTACTGAATTTCCCACCCCTCCTCTTTCTCCTCTTTCCCTGTTCATTCATTTCATTGCTTTGTTGCTTCCATCTGTTGCCCCATTGTCAATGCTTTGCTTCTTTGTGCATACATTTCGCTTTCTATGAGTGTAGATTTTGTATACAAGAGTAGCCCCGTGAGGGACTGATGGTTATGAGGGATTATGAAAATATAGGGATTAGGGGGAAGGAGCCATGGCCCCCTTCCTGAAGTGGTTGCTCATGGGGAGCACAACTTTTATGCCCTTTCAGTGGGTGGATCTGGATGAGGAGCACAACCCCATTGAGACCTTACTGTCCTAATTCATTGTACCAAATTTGGTCTGTATCGCTCAGGTAGTGTGTGGAGATGTTTTAGTAAAAATGAGGATTTGGGGAGGGAGGCGGTTGACTCCTTTCTGGGGAAGATACGGCCATGAGAAGCACAAACTTAAGGTTAGGACATGGTCCTGATGCCTTGTGGTGAATTTTTGTCAGGATCTGTCTGGCGGTTTTTAGAATAAATTCAAAATAAATTTTTGATAAAATACCAATCCTGATGCATCGTACCAAATTTGGTCCATATTGGTCGGGGAAGTTTGTGAGGCGATAGTTTAGTCGAATGTTGACAGACTTATGGACGGCCGGACACCGGGGACCCACTCTATGACCATATTTCGGAGAAATAACCGAAAATGGCAAAGGTTCACAGGAAAAAAAGGAACAAACGGAGTGTTTTAACAAGAGACATTACTCTTCAAAGAAAATATGTGCTTGTATTTTTGAGATTTCTTTTTAGATATTTTTAGCTTTTTGTTTTTTCATTTTTTTTTTTAGTTTTTTTTAAACTATTTTTTAGTGTTTTTTTTTTTCGTTTGTGCATTATTAGTATTTTGAGAGTTTCATGTGGGTCCATGTGGAGATAGACAATGTACTTTAAGCTTTATATGGTGAGTTTTCCATATTACTGTATATAATTAACGCTACCTTTAACCATATTTTAAACTAAGCAATGTGAAACCATTGAATGCAATTAATATGATCTGCTGCAGGGTAATCTAATGGGCTGGCCACTATCGATGTGGCCGCGGTACACTGGAATGTCTTCACATTCTGGTCCTTTGCTGTTTATTCTAACTGCCTTTCTGCACTTACTCTGGCCCAATTATTTGGGCCATGGCTCTGATGAAGGAAATCCGTTTGGTACCGCTCCATACCAGGTATTCAATATCAAGTGGGTTTTTATATTTGTGACATGGCAGCTTCATACACTAATAACACCGTTCCTCTTTCAATCCATTTTTGATCGAGTTACACTTGGTCTTTGCAAAACATCTTTGCTGAAGGTGATTTCTAACATTTGCCGGTTTCGTCTCTTCAGAACCTTGGCAACCAAAATGTTTCGTTGTCTTTCCACCTTGTTCTGTAGTTTAATAATGACACCATACTTTGCTGATAAGTCTGTTTTTTAATTAAAAAAACACACACACACACACACCACCACACACCGATCACAGCTAACCAAATTGAGAGACGTATTTTTGTAATTTGCAGGCACAACATTATTCAAAGAAAGTTGTGGGGATGGTTTCACATGATAATTTATTGTGACCATCCCTACCTTTGTTTACATTATTTTTAGCATATCATCCCTACATCCTTTTTGCATTAAAAAATGTTTTTTATGCCTCTGCTGCCGAAGTCCCTGGAGCCATCATGTTTTTCAGGTTGTCCGTCCGTCTTGTAAAAAAGGTTTTCTTAACCGCGATAACTTAAGAAAGGCTGAAGGATCCAAGTCAAACTTCGTTCAATGTATGTATCATGATGCGAAGACAAAGATAAACCGATTAGATTTTTGAGGAAGAGGTCAAATGTCAGACGTCATGTTTAGATAAAAAATTGTTGCCGTGCTAACTAGTGAAGTAGTAATTGGATTTTTACCAAACTTGATACAAGTATGTTTCATGATGTAAAGATGAACTGATTAGATTTCGGCATCAGAGGTTTGTGGTCATGTTTCAAGTAAAAATGTTGGTACTTTCAAACAGCTGAAGGGATTTAAATCAAACTTGAGACAAGTATTATAATGATGTAATAATGTGGGCGGAGGCGTCATGGATGTCGAAGAGTGCCGTTCTCGTTTATTACTTTGTTTCCATACTTTCAAAAAAAACAAAAACGTGTTTACATTTTTAATCTCGACTTTATATAATGACTCACACTTCAATGATGACAAGTCCTACGACAAACTTGCACGGCTGTGGTGCCTTGCCTGCAAGCTTTACGGATGGAAGAAAGTTCTCCAACACTCTGCACATGTGCCGTCACACCTGCAATAATTATCATATTTATACGATTATAATCCTCATATTGTCTGGCAACAATGGTTGTTAGACTGTAGGTAATATACCACCATTAACCACACCTGTCTTAAAAGAGGTTTTCTGTAGTTGCTGCTGTCAGACTCGACATAATATTACACCGTTAACCACTCCCATTTAGGTGTGATTAGCCCTCGGGCATTGTGTCACCGTGGCCCACCCCACCAGGCTGGTTGACAGGCCTGGTCCCACCTACCATGAACCCACCTATCATTTAACATGATTAGCCATGGAAGGGGTTGTTTCTTGAACCTCTCTGAGGATGACCATAGAGTTAAAGCTAGCCTACCCTCGTTTCCCTTCATATTCCTCTGCGTAGTAGTTATGCTTTTCATGGAATCCTTTTCAAATTATGAAAATTTTGAGTAGTCATGGACCGACCCCTGTAAAATGAGTAGATTTGTGTTTAAACCAAGTTCCTGAGCTTAACCAATTTTGAGTTAGGCTGTCTGAAAATAATAATAAATAAAAAATGATAATAATAATAATAAGAAGAAGAAGAATTACAAATTGGCTAATTTGAGTCAGTTTGTTAGCTCAGTGATGCTGTGTTGTGTTATTGGATGTGAAATCCTCCACAGATGACTGGAAATTACCTTATAGGTTATAAGCTTATCTTGATAACATTTTTTTTCGAGGATTTGTGTTGTATTAACCATATGAAGGGTCAGTGCCATCCCTAAAAAGGAAGCTCAGCGACTTCCTGATTATTCATGCAAACACCAAGAGTACACAATACCCCTATGTTCTTCCGGTTTCTTCGCTTTGTTCAAGAATTGTCTGCAATCCCATATTGGCTGACGTCAAAACTTGATAGTGCAGTAACTTACTCTTTTCCAAAGGCACTCCGTCACACTGATGAAAATATTTGGCAATTATCATCATTCCCATGTTTTCATGCCACCTGTGTAAGCCTCTGAAGAGTATGAGGAAGGCGGTCATAAAGGCCAATAGCATTAGATGCCAGAGTTCTGCTGAGGTTGTTCATCTCCTTTCAGCTCTTTCCCCAGCAGTTAAAGTTTTCAAAATAATCTGAACAAATAAACAGTTATCACTGCATCTCACCATGGCAAAAGTGAGCAACTTGAATTGACTCAACGTGTACCCCTGTCATTTGCTAAAAAGTGGCCAGGACCACTCAAACAGAAAATTTACAATGCAAATGTAGCCAAAGCATGAACGCATAATGCAAGGCAAGCTATTTCTCTTTGTTTCCCTGAACTAGTTTGTAAACATCATTCAGAGATTAATATTTGACATGTCTGTTGTGTGCTTGTTGTTCCAGGGCCAGCTAGTATTGGTGCTGTCAGCCGAGCACTTGCACTGTGCCGTGCATTGCCCCTGACTTTCTATCTTGGTGTTTGTGATGGTACAGCGGCACCATCTCTTCATTTGGAGTGTCTTCGCACCAAAACTCCTTTATGAAACCACACACCACTCTCGCCTTATTCGCCTTCCTGCTCATCTTGACGACTTGCATTTGATACTGTTACAACCTTCTATTACTATTTTTGAGGAATAGGATAATACCAGTTACCTACCTCGTGTCAATCCTGACTCGCACAGACCATTAATCAGGCAGGAAGTGCAGATGAAATATTTTGCTGAGCTCATGAATCAAAACTGGCACAATTGTTAGGGAGGGCCTATTCGCCATAAAAAAAAATTGAGTATCAGATGATTTGTTGGGCTGACAGGATGGCTTAGAGGTTATGCACACCTCGCACTCTTAAGCTGTCCACTGGGTTTGAATCCTGACCCAGCTGTTAAATGTTGTTTCACAGGCAGGGTGGGTGATTCATCAATGCGTGTGTGCCCGTCCCTCGGATGGAAGTTAAACTGGGCGGGCCCGTCTGCCGGCGTTAGTTGATGGACGCAAAGATCCCACGGTGGTCCCTTTTGTGAAGAGTAGGCGAGTTATAGCTGGCAACCAATGCCAAATTCCGTCCTGATCTGTGTCGAGTGCGTGACCCGACCAGGATAGCATTGAAACTGCCGTCAGGCAGTCCCTATGCCTGAGTGTGTGAGAGGCGGAAACCAGAAACCAGATGATTTTGTGCGAAAATACAAGATTAAAAAAAAATATCTGTGAAGGAGGTGAAAATGCATGTTTTTAATTTTCATAAAATTTCCTCAATGAACTGAGAGTTGAAACAGAAAAATCTTTTGGATCGGTGCTCAGTCTCAGGATATTCCCTATCAGTTCTTGTGTCTATTTGACAGGAAACCATCTATCATTTGGTTAATGTCTTGCAGATAAATCCTAAGAATTGTCAATTAAGCGATTTCAACAGTGTTTTGTTTTTTATTATTATCAGGAACCTGCTGTTGGGGTTTTGAGGCATTTGAAAGCAAAGGCACTATTAAATGTATAATTGGTGTCAGTTTGGCTACAACTGATTAAGGTAATAAAAACATATCGGGAAAGGGTTTTCAAATGTTAATGAAAAATAAATGGAAAGATAGCAGAACTGAAAAAGAGGAATCTGCCAATTCATTGTGATGTGACTGCATATATAAATACAGTATTTAATAAGCAGCCCATTTTGTTAATGGTCCAGGCCACTGGGGTTGTTTTTGGAACCCATTTCTCATGTGATTTTACCTTGGCTTATTAGCCGAATGTTGGTATACTGAGATAGCTCAGATATCGCATGTTCACCTCCCAAGTTTGTCTAGTCCGCAGGTTTGATGTCTATCTCTGTAAATTGTCATCTCTTCTTGCATTGCTGGCAAACAGTATTTAATGATATGCCAACCGGGCGGAAGGGAATGTGAAGCCAGTTACCATACTACTACGTAGCATTTCAGGTGAATCTTCAATGCCCCATTTGTGCCTTGAGATAAAATAGCCATTCTGTGCCAAAAACATTTTCAAAAATTCTGCCCTCGGTGGAGAAGAAGCACTTCAGTTGATAAAGCTAAGCAGCAGCTGAATTCCAGTGTTTTCATCCTGGCTGCTGTTGGTGGTGTGTGGTGTTGTGTGTGTGTGTGTGTCGGTATTAAGCATAACATCATTCTCTACCCCCACCTGTCTCTGTGTGGTCCGTCTCTCTCAACCCCTTCCTTCGCACCCATCCCTCCCGCGGGCTGTATAACAACGCTTTGTGAGGGCGTCGCTCTCTTGGTCGTTTGTGTGACAGAGACAGAGACAGAGAAACATATAGAGATAGATTAGATAGATATGAATGAATGTTTGACTTGACACATTAATTTTTTATCTTTCAACATATCTGTGTGTAGGGCTACATACTGGTATTGTAGTTATCATTGGGCTTGCTTCCTGCACAGACTACGCAATAGAAAACTGCACTAACTACCTTCTTGACATAAACGATGTAAAACACAAACGTGCTAAGACCTTCAGCCATGTATCTCACTGGGCTGCGACAGCTCGCGACTAGTTGGAGGCACCAAATTGCGATAAAACAGCGATACATTTTCAACTTGGAATCACACCTGAATTTATACTAAAACACATTTGCGTTATTGTCTCAACATATCGCACGAATGTCCCACGGAAAACTCCGCGAAATTTGGGATGAACTTCGTCTGGAGTTTGCATACATTGTCGCACGAACATTCGCGCGACGTTCAGGTGACAAAAAACTGAAATTTTTTTTGGCCACATGCAACTGTCGGCGCGACGGTCCACACGACGGTCGTGCGGACCATCGCGCAAAATGTCGTGGCAACAGTCGCACGACAACTGTGCGTGACAATTGAGAAATCGGACCATATATAAATATGAGGCCCTCTCCCTTCCAGCAATCATATTGTCAGTTGGGAAACGAGTAACGAAGAGTACCTGACTGAGTACTACAATGGTGTGAAGAGCTTGTTGCCCTGCAGAACAGGATGGTGGGATTACAGGAGAATGCTGGACCAAGGGCCTGATTGTTTCAAAGTGTTTCTGTTACTTGTCAACGTTGCACCCACAAACATTGTGTGTGACCCTATTGTTCAATCTGCCTTGATAGGCGGCTTGTGGGATTGTGACCATATTTTTTGTTGTGACCTAAATTTATTTAAAAATATGCTGTGACGTGATTTATTGAATGATGGGAAGGTGAAAGGGGAAATGATGGGGGAAAGCTGAAAAGTTTATGCATTGAAGGACCCATTACTTCAGAACAGGAGAGAAAGAGGACAGACGATGCTGGTTTACAATATGGACTGTTTTTATTTTTTTTAATAGTTCATATCTGGATTGAAACTATTGTGAATCTATCCTACATTACATATCTCTCTCTTTTTT
>CM068952.1:128824497-128846126 GCA_035128595.1 Eptatretus atami | reverse complement strand
TTAATATTTTATATATAAAATTAATTTATTAATTAATTAAAATTATATAATTCTTTAAAAAATTTTAATTTTTAAAATAAAAAAAAATAAATAAAAAAATTATATTATTAAATTAAATTTAAAATTTATATTATTTTTTGATTAAAATTTTAATAAAAAAATAAATAAAATATTAAAATTAAAATATTAAATAAAAAATAAATAATTAATATATTATAAATTAATTAATAATAAATAATTAAAAATTTATATAAAAATTAAAAATTAAATTTTACAAATGTAAATTAAAAATTATTAAAATTTAAATTTATAATTAAAATAAATATTAATTAATTAATTAATTATAAAAAAATAAAAAATTAATAATTTTTATTGTAAATTAAAAATTTTTAATTTTTATTTTATTTAATTTATTTAAAAAATTTATATTATTTAATAAAAAATATAAAAAAAAAAAAAATTATTAATTTATTTTAAATATTTATTAAATATTTTTATTAAAAAATAATAAAATTTTATAATAAAAAATTATTAATAATTAATCTAATAAAAAATAAATATTTATAAAATTTTAAAAATTAATTAAAATAAATAATTTAAAAATTTATTTATAATATTTTTTAACAAAAAAATATATTTAATTATTTTAATTTCTTATTTTTATAAAAATAAAATTTTTTTATTATAAATTTATTTATTAATTATTAAAAATTATATATATAAAAAAAATGAATTATTAATTAAATATTTTTATTAAAAAAAATATTAAATTTAAAAAATATTAATTATAATATTAAATTAAAAATTTTTAATTAATAAATTAAAAAAAATTTATAATTTAAAATATAAAAAAATTTAATTATATAAAAAATTAAAAAATTTATTTAATATATATAAAAAAAAACATATTAATTAATTAAATAATTTCCAAATAATTTAATAAATTATAAAAAATGAAAAAATTATTATTTTAATAATTTAAAATTATACAAATATATATTAATTAAATTTAAATTTAAAAAATATTAAAAATTTTTAAAAAAAAATTTATTAATTAAATAAATAAATTTTTTTTAAATAATATTTAATAATAAAATTAAATTTATATTTAAAAAAAAAAAAATTTATTTTTAAAAAAAATATATGAATAAATATTTTATATAAAATTTTTAAATTATATTAAATAATTTTAAAAATTAAAATAATTTATATAAATTTAAAATAATAATTAATAATATAATTTTTTTAAAAATTATTATAATTAAAAAAAATTAATATTATAAAAATTTATTAAATTAAAAATAAAAATATAATTTAATATAAAAATTAAAATTAAAATTAAAAAATTAATTTTTTAAAAAAAAAATAAAAAAAAAAATTAAATTATAATTAAATGAAATAAAAATTTTATTTAAAAATTTATATTTAAAAATTAATAAATTATGTTATTTTTAAAAAAAAAAAAAAATTATATATATAAAATATAAAATTATATATTAAAAAATAATAAAAAAAAAAAAAATAAATTAAAAAATATTATTAAATTATTATAAAATAATATATTATTATTCATATATAATAAATAAATATAAATTTATAATAAAATTAAAATTATATAATAAATAAATAAAATTAAATAAAATTAAATAATTTATTTTTAATAAAATTAAAATTTTTTTTTTTTAATTTATTAAAAAAAAAAAAAATTTAATAAAATATTTATTAAAAATTTTTAAAAAAATAAAAAAAAAAAATTAATTTGAAAAATTAAAAAAAATTTAAATAAAAAAATAATAATATTATTATTCTAAATATTTAATTATATTAAAAATTAATTTTATTAATATTATTTGATTAAAAAAAATTTTATTATTTAAATAAATTAACAATTTTTATTATAATTGTAATTATAATAATAATTATTCTTATTAAAAAATTAATATAATAATAATATTTATACTTTATTTTATTTAATTTAAATTATAAAATTAAAATTAAAATTTTTAAAATTCAATTATTATAAACTTTATATTTTAAAAAATAATTTTAAAATAAAAAAATTAATATATATTTAAAATTAAATATTTTTTATATTTAATTTAATAAATTATAAAAAAAAAAATATTAATATTATAAAATTATTATTAATTATTATTTAATATTTAAATATAAATTTAATTTTTAATTAAATTTTATTTAATATTGATTAATTAAAATTATAAAAATATGTATAAAATATTATTATAATTAATAAATTTTAAATATTTATTAATTAATATTGAATAATATTTAAATCAAATTATTAATAATATGATTTTATAAAAAAAATTTATTTATTGAATTTTATAAATTAATTATTAAAATTTTTTTTTAATAAAAAATAATAAATTAATAATTAAAAAATAAAATTAAAAAATTAATTTATGAAAAAAAAATTATATTAAAATTTTTTTTAATAAAATTATATTTAATAAATATTATTTTATTTATTTCTTTGTTTTTTTAGTTTTTAAAAATAATAAAAAAAAATTTTAATATATTAAATAAATTTATAAAATAAACTATTAAAATTAATTTTTTTTTGTTTTGATTTTAATTTCTTTTTTAATTAATTTATTTTATATATTAATTAAAAATTATTATAAATTATTATAATTTTAAAAAAATTATATTAAAATTTATAATATTTAATAATTAATTAAATTATTTTAAATTATTAAATTATTTTAAATTATTATAAAAATTAAATTATTTATTATTAAATTATATTATTAAAAAAAATTAAAAAAAATTATAAAATTATTTAAAAATGATATTATTTAAAATTTTATATAAAATTAAATATTTAAATATAAATTAATTTTATTTAATAAAATTTAATAATATTAATAATATGTATTTAATAAAAAATTATTTATTTAAAAAAATTATAAATTTATTTTATTTAAAATTTTAAATAAAAATATTTAATTATTATATAAATAAAAAAAATATAAATTAAATTTAAAAATATATAAATATATTTTTTAATATTAAAATTAAATAAAAATTAAATATTTATTTTTTAATTTAAATTAATTTATTTTTTAATTTTTAAAATTTATTTTTATTAATTTAATTATATTTTTAAAAATAAATTTAAATTTTCATTAATATAAATATTATTTTTTTTATTTTAAATAATTAATTATCTTATTTTTAAATTTTAATTATTTAATATTGATATTAATAAAATTAATTGTATATTTTTAATTTTTAAATAAATTATTTATTTTTAAATTAAATTAAATTTTTAATATAAATTATAAATATAAAAATATTAAAATAAAATAAAAATTAAAAAAAAATTATAAAAAATTATACATAAAATTTGTATTTTATTAATAAAAAAATATTATTAAATATTATGTTAAAATTTATAAAAATTTTTATTATAAAAATAAATTTTTATTTTTTAATATTATTAAATTATTATTTTAAATTTAAAATTTAAAAAAAAATTAAATTTAAAATAAAAAAAAATTATATTATTAATAATAATTTTTAATATAATATAAAAAAATTTAAAATAATATATTATTAATATATATTATTTATTATTTATTAAAAAAATTTAAATTAAATTTTATTATTTAATAAAAAATTAAAATTTATATAAAATTTTAATTTATTCTAAATTAAAAATTATAGTATTAATATTTTATAATTTTAAATTTCAATTTATTCAAATATATTATTTAAAATTAAAAAATTTTTTAATATTAAAAAAATAATAATATAAATGAATTTTATAAAATTTTATTAATTAATTTAAATATAAATTAAAAATAATTAAATTTTTATATAATTAAATTTAATAAATAAAAAATATATTATAAATAATATAATTTTTTTTTATTATATATTAAAAAAAAATTATGTAAAAAAATTTATTTTTTTTTAAAAAAAATATTTATGATTAATTTTTTAATAAAAAAATTATAAATATTTTATAATAATAAAATTAATTTTAAAATATTTTTTAATTAAATTTATTATCTAATTTATAATAATTATTTATTTAATTTAATAAATTTAAAATAAAATCTTAAAAATATTTAATATATTAAATATATTAATGTTTTTAAATAATAAATATAAATATATAAAATTAAAATTTTTAAAATAATTTAAAAAAAAAAAAAATTATTTAGATTTTAAAAGAAATAAAAAATTTATTGAAATGTAAATTTTTTTTTAAAATTATTAAATATAAAATTTAATTTAAAAATTTATTTAAATAATAATATATAAAAAATTTATATTAAATTAAATTATATAAAAAATTATTAATTTTTAATAAAAAATATTTATAATTAAAAATATAAATAATTTTAATTTATTTAATTAATTTAATAAAAAAATATTTAAATTTAAAAAAAATTTATTAATAAAAAAAAAAAATAAATATTTTTTTATAAAAAAATTTATAATGGGTAAAGAATTTTTTTAATAATTTAAAAATAATTTTAAAAAAAAATTAAAAATTGATATTAATTTAATTATAAATTGAAAAAATTAAAAAAATTTTAAAATTAAAAAAATTTATATAAATATAATAATAAAAAAATGTAAAAATAATTATTAAAAAAAATTAAAAAAATAATAATAATTTAAAATTAAAAATTTTATTATTAAATTAAAAATTTAATTTTAAAAAAAATAATATTTAATTTTCTTTAAAATGTAATTAAAAAATATAATATATTTTTAAAAAAATTAATAATTAAAAATTATAAAAAATTTATAAAAAAAATATAATTAATTATTATTTTTAAAATAAAAAAATTAAAAATTTAAAATTTAAATATGAAATAAAAATAAAAAAAAATAATTTATATTTTTATTAAAATAAATTAAATAAAAAAAAATAATTATATAATAATTTTAAATTAAAATAAAAAAATAAAAAATTTAAAAAAAAATTATAAAAAAAAATTAAATAATAAAAAATTTTAATTATTAAAAAAAAAAATAAAATTTATTTAATTAATAAAATTTTAATAATTTTTTATAAATTATATTTATTAATTTATTTTACTGAATTAAAAATAAATAATTAAAAATTGAAAAAAATAAAAAAAAAAATAAAAATTTATCGCTGTTTTATCGGCAATTTGGTGCCTCCAACTAGTCGCGAAGCTTCGCAGCCAGTGAGATACATGGCTGAAGGTCTTAGCACGTTTGTGTTTTACATCGTATTATGCAAAGAAAGGTAGTTAGTGCAGTTTCTATTGCTAGTCCTGTGCAGGAAAGCAGCCCAATGATAACTACATACCAGTATGTAGCCCTACACACAGAATATGTTGAAAGATAAAAGATTGAAATGTGTCAAGTCAAAACATTCATTCATATCTATCTATCTATCTCTATATGTTTCTCTGTCTCTGTCTCTGTCACACAAACGACCAAGAGAGCGAACGCCCTCAACAAACGTTGTTATACAGCCGCGGGAGGGATGGTGCGAAGGAAGGGGTTTGAGAGAGACGGACCACACAGAGACAGGTGGGGTAGAGAATGAGTTATGCTTAATACCGACACACACACACACACACACACCACACACCAACCAACGCACCAGGATGAAAACACTGGAATTCAAGCCTGCTGCTTTAGCTTTATCACTAAGGTGCTTCTTCTCGCACCGAGGGCAGAATTTTTGAAAATGTTTTTTGGCACAGAATGGCTATTTTATCTCAAGGCACAAATGGGGCATTGATAGATTCACCTGAAAATGCTACCGTAGTAGATGGTAACTGGCTTCACATCCCTTCCGCCCGGTTGGCATATCATTAAATCTGTTTGCCAGCAATGCAAGAGAGATGACAATTTACAGAGATAAGACATCAAACCTCGGACTAGACAACTTGGGAGGTGAACATTGGATATCTGCAGCTATCTCAGTAACCAACATTCGGCTAATAAGCCAAGTAAAATCACATTGAGAAATGGTTTCCAAAACAACGCCCAGTGGCCTGGACCATTAACAAATGGGCTGCTTATTAAATACTGTATTATATATGCAGTCACTCACAATGAATTGCAGATTCCTCTTTTTCAGTTCTGCTATCTTTCTTCCATTTATTTTTCAATTAACATTTGAAAACCCTTTCCCGATATGTTTTATTACCTTAATCAGTTGTAGCCAACTGACACAATTATACATTTAATAGTGCCTTTGCCTTTCAAATGCCTCAAAAACGCCAACAGCAGGTTCCTGATAATATATAAAAAACAAAACACTGTTGATCCTAATTGACAATTCTAGGATTATCTGCAAGACATTAACCAAATGATAGATGGTTTCCTGTCAAATAGACACAAGAACTGAATAGGGAATATCCTGAGACTAGAGCACCGATCCAAAAAGATTTTTCTGTTTCAACTCTCAGTTTCATTGAGGAATTTTATTGAAAATTAAAACATCATTTCAACCTCCTTCACAGATATTTTTTTTAATCTTGTATTTCGCACAAAATCATTCTGGTTTCTGGTTCCCCTCTCACACACTCAGCGCATAGGGACTGCCGAGGCAGTTTCAATGCTATCCTGGTCGGGTCACCACTCGACACAGATCAGGACAGGAATTTGGCCATGGTGCCAGCTATAACTCGCCTACTCTTCACAAATGGGACCACTGGGATCTTTGCGTCCATCAACTAACGCCGGCAGAACGGGCCGCCCAGTTTAACTTCCATCCGAGGGACGGGCCACACAGCATTGATGAATCACCCACCCTGCCTGTGAAAACAACAGTTTAACAGCTGGGTCAGGATTCAAACCCCAGGTGGAACAGCTTAAGAGGCGAGGTGTGCATACCTCTAAGCCATCCTGTCAGCCCAACAAATCATCTGATACTCAATTTTTTTTTATGGTCGAATTAGGCCCCTCCCTAACAATTGTGGCCAGTTTTGATTCATGAGCTCAGCAAAATATTTCATCTGCACTTCCTGCTGAATAATGTCTGTGCGAGTCAGGATTGACACCGAGGTAGGTAACTGGTATTATCCCTATTCCTCAAAATAGTAAATAGAAGGTTGTAACAGTATCAAATGCAAGTCGTCAAGATGAGCAGGAAGGCGAATAAGGCGAGAGGGTGTGTGGTTTCATAAAGGAGTTTTGGTGCGAGACACTCCAAATGAAGAGATGGTGCCGCTGTACCATCACAAACACCAGATAGAAAGTCAGGGGCAATGCACGGCACAGTGCAAGTGCTCGGCTGACAGCACCAATACTGCTTGCCCTGGAACAACAAGCACACAACAGACATAGTCAAATATTAATCTCTGAATGATGTTTACAAACTAGTTCAGGGCAAACAAAGAGAATAAGCTTGCCTTGGCATTATGCGTTCATGCTTTGGCTACATTTGCATTGTAAATTTTCTGTTTGAGTGGTCCTGGCCACTTTTTAGCAAATGACAGGGGTACACGTTGAGTCAATTCAAGTTGCTCACTTTTGCCATGGTGAGATGCAGTGATAACTGATTATTTGTTCAGATTATTTTGAAAACTTTAACTGTTGGGAAAGAGCTGAAAGGAGCATGAACAACCTCAGCAAGACTCTGGCATCTAATGCTATTGGCCTTTATGACCCCTTCCTCATACTCTTCAGAGGCTTACACAGGTGGCATGAAAACATGGGAATGATGATAATTGCAATAATTTCATCAGTGTGGACGGAGTGCCTTTGGAAAAGAGTAAGTTACTGCCACTATCAGTTTTGACGTCAGCCAATATGGGATTGCAGACAATTCTTGACAAAAGCGAAGAAACCGGAAGAACATAGGGGTATTGTGTACTCTTGGTGTTTGCATGAATAATCAGGAAGTCGCTAGACTTCCTTTTTAGGGATGGCACTGACCCTTCATAGGTGTTAATACAACACAAATCCTCGAAAAAAAATGTATTCAAGATAAGCTTATAACCTATAAGGTAATTTCCAGTCATCTGTGGAGGATTTCACATCCAATAACACAACACAGCATCACTGAGCTACAAAACTGACTCAAATTAGCCAATTTGTAATTCTTCTTCTTCCTTATTATTATTATTATCATTTTTTTATTATTATTATTTTCAGACAGCCTAACTCAAAATTGGATTAGCTCAGGACTTGGTTTAAACACAAATCTACTCATTTTACAGGGGTCGGTCCATGACTACTCAAAATTTTCATAATTTGAAAGGATTCCATGAAAAGCATAACTACGCAGAGGAATATGAAGGGAAACGAGGGGTAGGCTAGCTTTACTCTATGGTCATCTCAGAGAGGTTCAAGAAACAACCCTTTCCATGGCTAATCATGTTAAATGATAGGTGGGTTCATGGTAGGTGGGACCAGGCCTGTCAACCAGCCTGGTGGGGTGGGCCACGGTGACACAATGCCCGAGGGCCAATCACACCTAAATGGGAGTAGGTTAACGGTGTAATATTATGTCGAGTCTGACAGCAGCAACTACAGAAAACCTCTTTTAAGACAGGTGTGGTTAATGGTGGTATATTACCTACAGTCTAACAACCATTGTTGCCAGACATATGCAGGATTATAATCGTATAAATATGATAATTATTGCAGGTGTGACGGCACATGTGCAGAGTGTTGGCGAACTTTCTTCCATCCGTAAAGCTTGCAGGCAAGGCACACAGCCGTGCGAGTTTTCGTGGACTTGTCATCATTGAAGTGTGAGTCATTATATAAAGTCGGTGATTAAAAATGTAAACACGTTTTTGTTTTTTTTGAAAGTATGGAAACAAGTAATAACGAGAACGGCACTCTTCGACATCATGACGCCTCCGCCCACATTATTACATCATTATATACTTGTCTCAAGTTTGATTTAAATCCCTTCAGCTGTTTGAAGTACCAAATAAAGTTACTCACTACTTGTTTAACTTGACATGACCACAAACCTCTGATGCCGAAATCTAATCAGTTCATCTTTACATCATGAAACATACTTGTATCAAGTTTGGTAAAAATCCAATTACTACTTCACTAGTTAGCACGGCAACAAAATTTTTACTAATCATGACGTCTGACATTTGACCTCTTCCTCAAAAATCTAATCGGTTTATCTTTGTCTTCGCATCATGATACATACTTGAACGAAGTTTGACTTGGATCCTTCAGCCTTTCTTAAGTTATCGCGGTTACGAAAACCTTTTTTAACAGACGGACGGACAACCTGAAAAACATGATGGCTCCAGGGACTTCGGCAGCAGAGGCATAAAAACATTTTTTAATGCAAAAGGATGTAGGGATGATATGCTAAAAATAATGTAAACAAGGTAGTAGGGATGGTCACAATAAATTATCATGTGAAACCATCCCCACAACTTTCTTTGAATAATGTTGTGCCTGCAAATTACAAAAATACGTCTCTCAATTTGGTTAGCTGAATCGTGTGTGTGTGGTGTGTGTGTGTGTGTGTTTTTTTAATTAAAAAACAGACTTATCAGCAAAGTATGGTGTCATTATTAAACTACAGAACAAGGTGGAAAGACAACGAAACATTTTGGTTGCCAAGGTTCTGAAGAGACGAAACCGGCAAATGTTAGAAATCACCTTCAGCAAAGATGTTTTGCAAAGACCAAGTGTAACTCGATCAAAAATGGATTGAAAGAGGAACGGTGTTATTAGTGTATGAAGCTGCCATGTCACAAATATAAAAAACCCACTTGATATTGAATACCTGGTATGGAGCGGTACCAAACGGATTTCCTTCATCAGAGCCATGGCCCAAATAATTGGGCCAGAGTAAGTGCAGAAAGCAGTTAGAATAAACAGCAAAGGACCAAATGTGAAGACATTCCAGTGTACCTGCGGCCACAATCGATAGTGGCCAGCCCATTAGAATTACCCTGCAACAATAATATTAATTGCATTCAATGGTTTCACATTGCTTAGTTTAAAAATATGGTTAAAAGTAGCGTTAATTATATACAGTAAATATGGAAAACATCACCATATAAAGCTTAAAGTACATTGTCTATCTCCACATGGACGCCACATGGAAACTCTCTAAAAATACAAGCACATATTTCTTGAAGAGTAATGTACTCTTGATTAAAAACAACGATCCGTTTGTTCCTTTTTTTCCTCGTGAACCTTTGCCATTTTCGGTTATTTCTCCGAAATATGGTCATAGAGTGGGTCCCCGGTGTCCGGCCGTCCATAAGTCTGTCAACATTCGACTAAACTATCGCCTCACAAACTTCCCCGACCAATATGGACCAAATTTGGTACGATGCATCAGGATTGGTATTTTATCAAAAATTTTATTTTGAATTTATTCGTCAAAAACCGCCAGACAGATCCTGACAAAAATTCACCACAAGGCATCAGGACCATGTCCTAACCTTAAGTTGTGCTTCTCATGGCCGTATCTTCCCCAGAAAGGAGTCACCGCCTCCCTCCCCAAATCCTCATTTTTACTAAAACATCTCCACAACTACCTGAGCGATACAGACCAAATTTGGTACAATGAATTAGGACAGTAAGGTCTCATGGGGTTGTGCTCCTCATCCAGATCCACCCACTGAAAGGGCATAAAAGTTGTGCTCCCCATGAGCAACCACTTCAGGAAGGGGGCCATGGCTCCTTCCCCCTAATCCCTCATTTTCATAATCCCTCATAACCATCAGTCCCTCACGGGGCTACTCTTGTATACAAAATCTACACTCATAGAAAGCGAAATGAATGCACAAAGAAGCAAAGCATTGACAATGGGGCAACAGATGGAAGCAACAAAGCAATGAAATGAATGAACAGGGAAAGAGAGAGAAAGAGGAGGGGTGGGAAATTCAGTAACCCGCAAGTAAGAAAGTTGTTGGGGGGGTGGGTCGAAGATATGGATGGAGGGTAGGGATGGGGGAGTGGTGACATGGGATAGTGTTCAGTGCACTGCAAACTTGTAGTGCTAGAAAGGTGGGTGTGGTGGAATTGAACCACCCCCAGAAGGCAATTCCACAAACGGGAGAAAGAGGAACAAAGCAGTAAAGTGGGAAGTAAGCCTGGATTTTGGTAGTTTAACGAGGTTGGGGTGAATGGTAGAAAAAGTGCATCCAGGAAGGAGCTGGGGAGGATGAGGGCTAAAAGAGGCCAAGGAAGCAAGACCAGAGGATAGGCAGAAAAAAGAAAAAAAATACCAAACAGGCCACCAACCTATCTGCAATGTGAGAACAAAAGTCTTGTGGCTTCTGCCTCATTGTTGGGATGTGCTATTAATATGAATCCATACAGAATCCAGGAAAGACAGATGTGAAGCTGAAGGTGTAAGCTCAGCGGGGAAACAATACTCCAATGAGATGGGGACAAATTGCTCTTGTCGGCTGTGGAGTAGTTTGATTTTTCAAGGAATGACTTGGAATGATAGGAGGATGCAAAGTCTGCACCTGGATTTGGAGTCCCGCTTTACTTTATGGTCATCTCAGAAGAGGTTAAGGCTAATGGCAAATGGCAAAGCCTAGAAGTTCAGAAATAACCCTTTCCGTGGCTAATCATGTTAAAATATAGGTGGTTCATTTGAGGATTCCTCAGGAGTAATAGTGGTGCCTGCAATATTTACTAAGATTAAAAGATGTGTTCCATTCGTTTAGACCAGCATCGAATCAAATATAAATCAGAAAACAGTGACACAGCTGCTGTCTGCTTGTTGGTATGATGAGGTTCTGCTGGCATAATATGGGGTCCCTGCAAAAAGGAAGACGGAGTGTCCAGAGCATTAGAGGAGGAGTCACTTTTGTTTATGAGGACAAGAATAGGAGAGGAAAACAGCAACACATTTATTGTTCGAGTGGAGGAATTCAAGAAAGCCGGGGATGAAGGCCATCTTGTACGCCGCAGGCAGTGAGCTTGGTGAGCAGAGCAGGACCAGCAGACAGTTTCACATGTCTGAGATATGATCAGGGAATGGTTCTGACCTCTTGCTTGAGATCTATTTCCATTAACCAGTGCTGAGATAGAAGCAGTGGCATGTCCATAGTTGAGTGACCTTGATGGAATCCACACTGATGAGTTTGAACAGACTGTTGAAAAGAGGAAATACGATGTCCGATAACAATGGTGGATTACAATCTTGCTTGTAATTGGAAATTAAATTCCTGGTTGACGGTTGAAGAGGATCTGTTTTTTCAACCTTCTTCTCAATGAGACTGGTGTTATCTGGTTTCCAGATACAAGCAGACAACCAAAGGTGAAGGATGGGCTGCAAGAGAGTAAAAAGAGGAGAAGCATGAGCAGCGGAGCACGATTTGAGAACACGGGCAGTGATTAAATCTGCACCCAATGCGATGCAAAGTCGAGGCTGTGCGAACTTCCTCTCCATTCTCAGGTGAGAAGGCAAAGTCCAGGAGGCAGTAGATATGAGGGAATAAGATGGGGACAGAGCAGGATGGTGGCTGCACGAGATTTGAAGGAAATATACTAAAGTTTCAGACATTCTGCCTTGTCTCGAGTAGAGTTTACAGTGCGGCCGTTTGGGTGAGTGAGGGGATGGAGGGCAATCATAAAACCAGAGATGGACATGAAAATCCCCAACAATGACTTGGAGGAATGAGACTGGATGGAAAGACAAATGCCTTTTGAGAAATGAGACTAATGGCCTCAACCCACACTCACTGCTAACCAAGAAGTTATCATGGAAGCTGAAAAGAAAAAAACGTGCACTCATGAAGAACCGCAACTGGAAGTCCCAGTATTTCTTGAGAACCACAAAGTTCACAATTATTATGTTATTTATTCTTGCGTATTTAATTATCTATGGCTGACAGATGGCCTAAAAGTATGCACACTCACTTCTAAGCTGTCTTTATCCTGGGATTGAATTGTGACCCAGCACAAAATTGACATCCCACTCGATCCCAGCATTTCACAGACTGGCATATACATCAATGTGTATGCCATCCCTCGGATGGACGTTAAACCGGAGTACCCATCTGCCGGCATTATTTGGTGGATGTTAAAGATCCCCGGTCTACTTAGTGAAGAGTAGGCGAGCTATTGCGGCACCAATGGGCAAATTCCAAATTCCTGCCATAACTACTGCTAGTAAAGGAATGGCAAACCAACAAGCATGAGCGTTGGCCAAGAAAGTGCTTCGCAGAAACCAACGCTCCTGTAACAAAGACTATTGTACATCAGATCAGATTTAATTATGGTACATCAGATAGGTCATGTTGAAAAGGTGAACTTCCATCCCAATTTCAGCTTTCTTGCAGAGGGCAGCAGGTTTTATCTCTAGGATTTTTCTGAAATTTGCTCCATCCATTTTCCCTTCTAACCTGACAAGTGCCCCAGTCCTACTGTTGAGAAACATCCCCATAACATAATGCTGCCGCCACCATGCTTCACAGTAGGAATGGTGTTCTTTGGGTGATGTGCTCTGTTGGGTTTGTGCCAAATGGAACGTTTTGCATTGAAGCCAAAAAAGTTCCATCTTGGTTTCGTCAGACCACAAAACTCTTTGCCACATGGCTTCAGAATCTCCGGAGTGTTTTTTTGCACACCTCAAATGGGACTCAAGGTGGGCTTTTTGAGCCGTGTCACAGTGCGAACGCTGGCTCTAAGAGAGCTCGCGTTGTTCTTCTTGTTCTTGTTCTTGTTCTGTTCTTCTGGTCAGACACAAACCTTTATAACGCGGCTCTTGGACACATTTGTCTTGTTGAGTAAGCTTCCTTCTTGCTACCCTACCACACAGGCCAGACTTGTGGAGTGCTTGGATATTGTTGTTAAATGCACACAGTGACCAGTCATTGCCGTAAAGACATGTATCCCTTTCAAAGTTGCCACTGGCTTCTTTGGTGCCTCACTGATCAGTCTCCTCCTTGCTTGGTCATCCAGTTTGGAGGGACAGCCTGATCAAAGCAGGGTCTGGGTACCATGCATATGCTTCCACTTCTTAATGATTGTCTTGACGTGCTCCAAGGGATATTCAGGCCTTTGAAATATTTTATACCCATCCCCTGATCTGTGCCTTTCCACACCTTTTATCCCGGAGATCTTTCAAAAGCCTCCTTGGTGCTCATGGTTGAGTCTTCGCTGCGAAATGCATTATCCAGCAGAGAAACCTACAGGAACAACAGATTTTAATTCTGATATAATCAGAATCACAACAATTTAAACACAGGTAGAGGCCAATTGACTTGGTGTGTAATTTTTGAAGGTGAATGGTTACACCTGAGCTAATTACCTCCACCACCGAAAGTGAAGGAAGTTATGTTTTCACCCCTCTTTGTCTGTTTGTCTGTGTACAGGATATCTCAAAAAGTTGTGGACGGATCCAGATGAAATCTTGTGGACGGGTTGGATGTGTGACGACAAACTGATTAGATTTTGGTGAAGATCGCAGATCTTGATCCCACTACTAGAATTTTTTAAGTGATTCTTCACCATTGAGAGATGGGGCAAAACCAATATATAGCACAGATGTCTCAAAAAGTTGTGGACGGATTCGGATGACACTTGGTGGACAGTTTGGATGTTTGACAAGGAAAATTAATTCGATTTTGGTGAAGATCCGAATCCGACTACAATCATTTTTAAGTGATTCTTCCCTGTTGAGAGATATGGCTAAAAATGATATATAGTACGATATCTCAAAAAGTTGAAATTTAATTCGGACAAAAACTTGGTCGACAGGTTCAATGTGTAAAAGGAAGAATTGATTCGATTTTGGTGAAGATCCAGATCCTGATCTGACTACTAGAATTTTAAAGTGATTCTTCACCATTGAGAGATAGGGGCCAAAACGATGTAGTACTGTTTTGCATGATATTTCAAAAATGTATTGGGCCCGATATGTTCTTGTGGATCAGGCATTACGTGGCGGGGGTATGCACTCCACTGAGTGTGCCCTTCTAGTTTACAATTGCTGTTATACTCGTAAGGGGTTTGGACACTTATCCAACCCAAGATATTCTAGTTTTGTATTTTAATTAATTTTCTGAAATTTGTTTTTAACTTGGAAATTGTGGGTTACGATGTGTAAATTAAGGTGGAAAGGTCTCATTTAAGGCAATTAATTATAGACTATAAGGCAACAAAAAAGGTGAAAAATTTGAAAGAGCGTGTAGACTTTATATAGGCATTGTATGAACATATTTTATAAGACTTCACTTACTATTTGCATGAGGCACCTGCGGAAAGAAAACACTCCCATCATTAATTGTATGTTTCAGATATCAAAACATTGCTAATTTACATTTCTCAATCCGTTTCTACCTGCTGGATGAAGTTATGCCTGGTGTTGGCTTAATGGTTAGGGAGGTGGGCTTGGGATCCAAGGATCCTGAGTTCAAATCCCACTTGACTGTTGAATGAATACTAGGTGTGGTTGACTCTACCTGTCATACTTCCGAGGTCGGCAAAATGAGTGCCAGCTTGCTGGTATAATTGTGTCAGAGTGGTGATCTGTCCAGATTATGCTACTCGCCAAGGAAACTGCTTAGGCAGCACCAATGCTCGCACAGAGTATGGTCCCGATGGATGGATGAAGTTGCTCTTTTCGCAGGAAATATGTGTGCGAGTGTCACTTTTCCTCAATCACTGAAGCCAAAAGAACTTCTATAATTAGCAGAAATCTGCCGGTGACAATGGAAAAGGGTACTTTTTCAGAAGCGCCATATTTTTCCAAGCTGGCTGTTTTTCCCTGCTGGTGTTATAGTCCAAAAAAGATTCACTATCTTTCAAACGAACAACAGCAGTATTGTTTTTACCATCACCAATTAAGACCGGTTTGAACACCCCCTGGCCTGTGGCCAGGTGTGTCGCTTCCTTCTCCCATTCTGGGATGTTACAAGATCTGCTCATCTTCGAGTACTCATGCACAATCAGATTAGATCTTCATTATTATTATAACTTCCACAGCATCTCATACAAGGCAACATACTTCTCCTGCTCGTCCTGAACAACAGATTTATGTCAGCGATGGTATTTCGAGGCCATTCCACTGAAAGGTCACAGTTACTTAAACAAAGGACACAGGCACAAGACACAAGCTTAATTATTTTTTCATAGGAAAGTACAACTCCACATGTAAAATCATAAAACACACCACACTCCATAATACTACATCCCTTATCTCCAAAATATTAGTCTCTGGTGAATAAATCTTGCTGAAGATACTACGAGTTGTCAGATCGTACCTGATGGAAGAAAGCAGCTTGTCCCAGCCAGTAGTAAATATGCCAGTTCAAATGGAGACAGGCAGACAAAGGCCAGACCCAACTGCTAAGCACATGCTGTAGGCCCAGCCACATTGCAAGCACGGTAGATTATTGCGTCCGAAGGAGCAAGGACAGCAGGAGTGTTAAGGCAGCCGATATTCCATGACATCGCCATTTCCCCTCTTTCTTCTGATATATCTTTGCTCAAATGTCTTGTTTTTGCTTCTGACACATCTTTTTTGCTCAAAAGCCTGATTGAGGGTGAGAGTTAATTCTCTCTTTCACAGATATGGCCTCTCTTTGCGAGCATTCATCGTGTTGCCATCTTGCATACAATCCGTGAATACTTTCGGTATTCTTATGTGGTGGTAAACTTGCTTGATCCCCCAGTCGATTCTTTGGACACAATATTATTTTTCCTGCCAATACTGTCGGCTGATCATCTTCCCCGACGATGAAGATCCAAGGCAGGTGCCAAGTAATGAATGAATGCCTGACATGGCAAGAAGCAAGGAAGACACAGATGTATGCAAGATGTGCCTCCCTCACACCCCTGTCACACAAATAATATGTGCCAATCATTGATGCAAAACTTTTACAAAATTCATCAATGAAGAAACTCCATAATAATTAATTTAAGAAGTCATACAATTGCGCACATCATTCACTGCATTTTAAAACATCTTTAAAAAAAAAAAACACAAAACACTGGCAGCACTTAAACAAACAAAAGAATTTACCAAATATTTGTACTGCAAAGAGAACTTTTTCAAAATAATACCATTCCAATTATAAATACCTTTTGTTATTGGACATATAGTGTGTACTTACTCAGAGCTAAGTATGGAACTGAGCATTGCTGGTTGGGTCAGGGTCCCACTGGCACACCGGTAAGCCCAAACACCAACCAGGCCGAAGGCTAGCAAAAAGCGGCAAAAAATGAAAATGACGGCCCACCCACCAGCAGAAGAGGCCAATAAGAGAACAGCTGACACTGCAGTCAGAGCAGATTCATTTCCGGGGCTATGAAGAAACATGAAGAATCAATGATGTTAGAAATGCTAAAATAGGTCAGAAGTAGGACTTTTACAACAGAAAGCAAGTCTTTGTGTGGACTAAATCAGTCGATCTACATTGGTGTGAAAATAAGCACAAATATTTCCAAACCAAATGTTGACAGAGGAAAGCTAACCAGCCATTGCAAAACGTTTCATGCATGAGCACTTGTACAAAGCAAGAGGGAGAACCCTGGATTGAGAATATATGACAAGGATGGCTGTCTGTTCGTGTTTACGCTGATTGGCTGTGTGAGGCTCGTGCAATGTCATTGACTCCTGGCAAGATTGAATAATGTTATCGTATCGGCTTATTAAAAACTATCCGGAATCGATTCTATATTTGACGATCAAAAGCTCATGGCCTAAATAATTATGTAGAAATCTGGAGTTAAATCGGATAAACAATTTCAGAAAAAGCAATTTCTTTCCAACCAGATAATAATTAAATAATATGCTCACGTGAGGTGAGTTTAAATGGCCCAAAATGCAGTTTTTTTTCACTCTTTTAAAAGGTAATTATTGCACGTCTGATATTATTTTACACATGTCCAGGGACACCAGTCACGATCTTTTTGGATTCAGATTCCACTTTAATGTTATGTTCATTTTTAACGTATACATACAACAAGAAGCACAGTTTGTTTAATAACAGTGCGTTAAGATATGACCTCTGACAGGATGACCTCGAGAACCCACACTCACCTCTATGCTGTCTCGCCTGGTTGAATATTGACCAGGCAATAAATTTCATCCTGGTGTTTCACAGCAGGGTATCATCAATGTGTGCGTCATTCCTATACATTAAACTGGGTGTCCTGTCTTCCGACATGAAGTCAGTGGACTTTAAGAGCCCCACTGTGTCCTTCACGAAGAGTGGGCGAGTTATCACCGGCACTTGTGGCCAAATTACAAATCCTGGCCGAACTACTTTTGGAAAGTCAATGACAAACCACACAGTCTGAGTAGGGGAGAGGAGAGAAGGGAGAGAGAGAGGAGGGGATAGGAAGGATTGTGATGTGGACAGGAAGAAGTTTCCTTCTGTTTCCATCCTGTGCACCCCATTTCTCCCCTACCCATTGTTTGTCCAATTCTCCCTTATTTTGTCCTTCAACTGCACTGTTGGTGTGCCACCAACCCAGCTACTGTTCCTTTCGTTCCTGTTGCAATCTTGATCCATTTCATGTTCTAGCTCTTCCACGAGCCTTGATTCTGCATCCAAAAAAGTCACAGGTTGGCAACCATTGTACAGGCTTCATGAGCCGAATGGTCTCTTTCTGTGTTGAAGCTCCTTGGAAGGGAAGCCATCGATTATGTATTGTGAACCGTGGTGGCTGTCTGTTGGCTGTCTCCTGGAAAAAGCGCGCCACTTCTCGCGCTGCATTGACAAGCTCAACATTCACTTTTGAAATGATGAGAGAACAAATGATGTACACACATACATATTATATAATACAGGGGGCTGCAAAAGTAGGTATACAGTAAAGGAATTATACCAGTATTACCAGTATTATAATAGTGGTGCTAGGATTCATTTAATACTAGAATTCATTTAATCATTAAATCATTAAAATTCTTGAATGTTTATTATTGGTATGTTATTATTGATATGCTTGTATAATCAATAAAATACGTTTTGTGCGCACGTTTTGTTTTTCATTACTGTATACCTACTTTTGCAGCTCCCTGTATATATATATAATATAATATAATATATATATATATATATATACATTATACACATATATGTATAACACAATACATAACATACATATATATATAATAATATATATATTATAATATATATATATATATATATATATTATTATATATATATATATATATACTGTATATTGTTACGGTTGTGGAAATTCACAGAACACACATTCAGGCTTTCCAGAGATCAGTTATGTCGATAAGTGTGTGTTCAGATTAGATTTCCCCACGATGTCTAAAGGGATTTATTCGTGTAACCGGGCTGTGATCTTTGAGTTAGCCATTATTCTTTTGCTATTCTTATTTGGAACAACCGCATCTCAAAACAACCCACACACGCATCTCAACACCACAACGCATCTCAAACAACCACGCCATCCCCACCACAGCGCAACCACGACATCTCCTCACAAAATCTCACAAACGAACAACATCGCCTCACCTTCATCTCCATTGCGCCGCCATCTTTTCGCCAGCCCACGGCGAATCCCAACGAGCGGTAACCTCCGCCAAACACGACAGCTTGCCTCGTGGGGCGACGGCCGGTGATTTCTGCCACGTCCGCTTTCCACGGCCGGTGATCTCTGCAACGTCCGCTCTCTCCGCGTTTGCGACGAGATCGGATCAAAACACCAAAAGGGGCGGAGCCCAGCGGGAGGTGAGAGGTCGAAGGTGGCAGATCAAACTCACACTCCCCGGACCCCATAAAAAAGGCGCGCTGGAACGCCAAGTTAGAGTTTTTTTTTGCCTGCAGTCTGTCGGGGATTGTAGTTTGTCAAGGTTCGAGTCCAGTGGAGGGCAGTCGGGGTCATCGGAGCGCAGCGAAGCTGGAGCGCAGCAAGCCGGCAGTACCGTGCCGAACTGTGGGTCGTGGTGACGGCCGGAGAGGGCTCGCCAGCCAGCGAAACGCAGACGACGGAGCAAACGCTGAGGAATGGGCGGACTCGTAAAAGAGCATCAACTCTGAAAGAGCAAAGAGCCGTTCGTTCTCTGAGGCGTCGTCGGATAGGCCCGATCGACCAGGCCGGCACGGCAAGGCCCGGACCAACCGAGTCGCCATTACACCAACCACCGTGTTGACAGGAACATCGAGGGTCGCTCCAGCGAGTCACACGAGGGTGGCAGGTCACGCAGCCCGGTCTCACGGAGCTCCTTCGGCTCCAAAGCTCAGCGAACATTAAAGGCCGACGGGCCCTGTGCTTACCTTTCCTTTCCTGGGGTTTTCTTTGTATGAAAGTTTGTGGCGCCGTGTCCGCTAAGTAGAATTGTGGTTAAGTGATTGTGTACATAATAAATAGATATGGCTGTAGGTCTTTGTTGCTCGTGTCTTGTCCCTACCCCCATTCATTGCATACGTGCTTGTATATCTGCATTGCTTCATTAACTGCATACGTGACAAATAAATGTCATTTTGAATGTTCACCTGCTCGTTGCGTCCTTCCCCATTGAACTGCCATACTCGTGTTTCGGAATATAGCTGGCTTTTAATAGCCGAAAGATAATCAAGTCCGACGGGGCCTCGCGATAATACACCGCTGCGGCAGAATCGCAAACGGAACGAGCTGCTTAAGAACGGCTCGTTTTCGTGCAGGCCCCGTCGAGGTGTAAATTCCCGGCATTTCTGTCTGCGCGCATACTTAGGTAAATCGACAATTCGGCGATGGACCGTGTCGCGCGTGGACAGAAGAGTTGGGCTAATTACGGTGTGGTTAAAAACACACCCTTAGCTGGATTCGGCGTTGATCCGGAAAGCTACGACTGGAATTGCCCGTCCGGTGGGCGCGCGGCTTGCGATAGTTAAAAGCGGTCGCCGCACACCGAACGGGTGGAAACCACAACACTGTTGTCAAGGAGTGGGATTCAAATCCATTCCACCTCCAACCAAATTAACGGAACCGAAATCAAGGTGTGCGAGGCGACCTCCCGTTCCATCAAATTCCGAGCGTGGAAATTTTTATACCGATACGCAAAATGGCAGCGCAAGGCGAGCAGGCGCAGGTGGTTTAGAATGTGTTTTGATGTAGAATCCTGGCCCGGACGGTTCTTTTTATTATAACCCACCACTAATTGCAGTCAGTGGGGCGCTCACCCTCATATACTGAGCATGAACTTTGCCGGCAAACAACTCAAAGTCGCAAATGGCGGCACGACTGCACCTCAGCGCAACACGGAGCGGGCTGCTATAATAGCACAACTAACGGCATAATACAAGGCGGGGGCTCCCAATCACCGATTCAAACCACGTGGGCGAGGCAGGCGAACATTGGCAAGCTTCAGGCACAACTGGAGGAAGAATGGAAACAAAGCTAGAAAAGGAAAAACTGTGAACACGATTTGGAATTAAAACAACTGAAGCGAGAGGTAAGAATAGGCAATCAGGACAGAGAAAGCCTCGAACAGAATATAAAAATGAAAGAGGATCGCCTGGAATACCTAAAGAAATACGGTAGGGAAATGAACGAATTGAGGAAGGAAGAATACGAAAGAGGTGTGGAGGCCAGAAAGGGAAAATGGGAAAAAATTTCTGAGTTACAGAAACACCAAAGCAAAGAGAGGAAATTACAAAACGAGCTGAGGATGTTAAGAGAGGAAAGGAAGAGAATGGAGAATGAAACGTAAAGGAACCACACTGTGCAGATCGAACAGTTAGAAG
>CM068952.1:128808462-128824211 GCA_035128595.1 Eptatretus atami | reverse complement strand
GCGGAGATGGTGAAAGAACAAGGAATGAAACAGGAAAAGGAAATCAACAAAATGAAGGGAACGATGAGATTGGAGAATGAAGAACGTGAGAGACGGTGGGGTAGAAAACAAAAACAATATGAATTTGAAATTAACGTCAATCAAGTCCCGCACACATAACGTCTCTCCCTGTGGTATGTCACACATCCCCTATTATTGGGCTGTTCTACTTCTGGTCTTTCTTCATTGATTTCTTCCTCTCGAGCTTTTAGTATGTCGTTATCTTTCCCGGATTTCTGTTTCCATCTCTTGTCGGTGACCTCAATCTTTGCTCTTCTCCTAGTTGTTATTTCAAATCGATTTTTTTTGTTTATCTACCCCCGTCTCTCTATTCTTCCTTTCTCCAATCTCTCGTTCCCTTCATTGTGTGATTTCCTTTTCCTGTTTCATTCCTTTGTCTTTCACGATCTCTGCGTACTCCAACCTTGTTCCTTTTCTTGTGTCATCTCAATTTATATCTTTTTGTTTCTCTATCCACTGTCTATGTTTTCTTCATCCCAATCTCATGTTTCCTTTCAATTGGCATCTATCTTTTCCTGTTTCATCTCACTTGTTCTTTCACATTCCGCATACTCCAACTTGCTTTCCTTTAACTGGTCAACCTCAAATTGATGTCTCTTTTTGTTTCTTATCCCACTTCTCTCTGTGTTCTTCCTCTCCAATCTCGTCTTTCCCTTCAATTTGGCTAATTTCCCTTTCCTGCTTCATTCTTCGTTTCTTTTCTGTTTCTTTTCCACTGTTTGCTTGTTCTTCCTTCTCAATTCGGTCGTTTCCGTTCAATTTACTGATTCTCCTTTCCTGCTTCATTCGTTGTTTTTACTACTCTTCTGCATTTCATTCTTAATCTTGCTTTGGTTCAACTGTTCGATCTGGCCGTGTGTTCCTCTTCGTTTCATTCTCCATTCTCTTCTTCCATCTCTTAACATCCTCAGCTCGTTTTGTTTAATTTCCTCTCTTCTTTGTGTTTTCATGTAACTCATAATTTTTTCCCATTTTCCCTTATTCTGGGCCTCCAACCTCTTTCGTATTCTTCCTTCTCAATTCGTTCAATTTCCCTTGACCGCATATTTCTTTAGGTATTACTGACTATTCATTTTTTATTTGTTCGCAGGCTTTCTCTTATCCATGGTGCTTCTTACCTCTCCTTCAGTTGTTTTAAATTCCAAACGTGTTCGTTTTTCTTTTCTAGCTTGTTTTCCTTCTTCCTCCAGTGTGCTGAAGCTTGCAATGTGGCCTGCCTCGCCCACGTGGGGTTTGAATCGGTGATTGGTAGCCCCCGCCTCTGTTATGCTTAGTTGTGTCATTAGTAGCAGCCCGCTCCACGCGTGTTGCGTGAGGTGCAGTCGTGCCGCATTTTGCGACTTGAGTTGTTTGCGCAATTCATGCTCAGTTATTGAGGGTTGAGCGCCCCCACTGACTGCAATTAGTGGTGGGGTATATAATAAAAAGAACCGTCCGGGGGCCATGGATTCTACCATCCAAAACCACATCCTAAACCACCCTGCGCCTGCTCGCCTTGCGCTCCATTTTGCGTATCGGTATAAAAAAATTTCATCCACGCTCGGAATTTGATGGACGGGGTCGCCTCGCACACCCCTTGATTCCGGTGCCGTTAATTTGGTTGGAGGTGTTGGAATGGATTTGAATCCACTCTTGACAACAGCGCTGTTTGTCGGTTCCACCCGTTGGTGTGCGGGCGACCGCTTTTAATATCGGCAGGCGCGGGGGGCACTCCCCACCGGACGGGACAAATCAGTCGTAGCTTTCCGCCATCAACCGCCAAATCAGCTACGGGTGTGTTTTTAACACCCGTAAATTAGCCAATTTCTGTCCCGCGCGACCGGTCCGATCGCCGATATTGTCGTTTACCTAAGTAATGCGCGAGAAGAAATGCGGGAATTACACCTCGACGGGGCCTGCACGAAACGAGCCGTTCTTAATGCAGCTCGTTCCTGTTTTGCGATTCTGCCGCAGCGGATGTAGATCGCGAGGCCCCGTTGGACATTGATCTATCTTTCGGATATTAAAAGCCAGCGTATTATTCCGAAACAAGTATGGCAGTTCAATGGGGGAAGGCCGCCACGATGCAGTGTGAACATGTCAACAATGACATTTATTGGTCACTATGCAGTTAATGAAGCAATGCAATTACAAGCACGTATGCATGAATGGGGTAGGGACAAGAACGAGCACAAGACCTACAGCCAATTCTATTTATTATGCTACACAATCACTTAACCACAATTCTACTTAGCGGACAAGCTGCACGCCCGCCACACAACCTTCATACCGAATGAAAATTCCCAGGAAAGGAAAAGGGTAAGCACAGGGCCCGTCGGCTTTTAATGTTCGTGCTGAGTTGGAGCCGAAGGAGCCCGTGAGACCGGGACTGCTCGGTGACTGCCACCTTCGTGACTGACCTCGTCTGGCGACCCGCGACTGTCTCCGTCAACACGGTGCGTTCGGCGTGTCAAGTGGCGACCTCGGTTGGGTACCGGGCCTTGCCGTGCCGCCCTGGTCGATCGGGCCTATCCGAGACGCTCAGAGGAACGAAACGGCCATTTGCTCTTTCAAGAGTGATGTCTTTTCGAGTCCGCCCTATTCCTCAGGTTTGCTCCGTGTCTGCGTTTCGCTGGCTGCGAGCCCTCTCCGGCCGTCACCACGACCCACAGTTCGCACCATAGGTCACTGCCGGTTGCTGCCGCTCCAGCTTCGCTGCGCTCCGTGACCCCGACTGCCCTCCCACTGACTCGAAACCTTGACAAAAACTGCAATCCCGACAGACTGCGAGGCAAAAAAAACTCTAACTTGGCGTTTCTCCCGCGCAGCCTTTTTTATGGGGTCAGGGAGGTGGTTTGATCTGCCACTTCGACCTCTCACTCCCGCTTGGCTCCGCCCCTTTTGTGTTTATGATCCGATCTCGTCGCAAACGCGGAGAGAGCGGACGTCTAGCAGAGATCACCGGCGCGTGGGAAAGGCGGACGTGGCGCAGAAATACCGGCCGTCGCCCCCCAGAGGCAAGCGAGTGTTTGGCGGAGGTGCGCTACTTGGATGCGCCGCTGGGCGGCGAAACAGAATTGCGGGCGCAATGGAGATGAAGGTAGGCGAATGTTGTAGTCGGTTGTGGAGTTTTTGAGGAGAATGTCGTGGGTTGGTCGCTGTGTGTGGGGATGGCTGTGGTTGAGATGTGCGGTTGTGGTGTTGAGATGCGTGTGTGGTTGTTGAGATTGCGTTGTTCAAAAATAAGATAAGCAAAAGATAATAATGCGCTAACTCAAAGAAATCACAGCCCGGTTACACGAATAAAATTCCTTTAGACATCGTGGAAAATCTAATCTGAACACACACTTTATCGACATAACTGATCTCTGGAAAGCCTGAATGTGATCATGTTCGTGTGAATTTCCACACGGTAACAATAGTTACATATATATAAGATATATATTATATATCTTATATATAATATATAATATAGTATGTATGTAATGTGTGTGTTACATATATGTGTTATAATGTATATATATATTATTAATATAATATATAATATACTATATATATATATATATTATATATATATATTACAGGGAGCTGCAAAAGTAGGTTACAGTAATGAAAATACAAACGTGCGCACAAAACGTTATTTTATTGATTATACAAGCATATCAATGAATAACTACCAATAATAACATATCAAGAATTTTTAATGATTTAATTGAAATTAAATGATTCTAGTATTAAATGATCCTAGCTACCACCTATTTAATACTGGTAATACTGGTATAATCCTTTACTGTATACCTCTGTTTGCAGCCCCGTTATATATTATATGTATGTGTTGTACAGTCATTTGTTTCTTCATCATTTCAAAAGTGAATGTTGAGCTTGTCAAATAGCAGCGCGAAGAAGGGGCCGCTTTTTCACGGAGAACAGCCAACAGACAGCCCACCACGGTTCAACAATACATATCGATGGCTTCCCTTCCAAGGAGCTTCAACCAGAAAGAGACCATTCGGCTCATGAAGCCGTACAATGGTTGCCAACTGTGACTTTTTTGGATTGGCAGAATCAGGTCATGGAAGAGCTTAGAACATGAAATGGATCAAGATTGCAACAGAACAAGGAAAGTGCTCATGTGGTTGGTGGGAACCAACAGCTGGAGTGAAGGCAAAATCGTAGAGGGAGAATTGGACAAACAATGGCGGGTCGGAGAAATGGTGCACAGGATGGAAACAGAAGGAAACTTCTTCCTTCACAATCACTAACTCTTCCCTATCCTCTCTTCTCTCTCCCTTCTCTCTCTCTCCCCTACTCAGACGTGTGGTTTGTCATTGGACTTTCCAAAGTAGTTCTGGCCAGGAATTTGTATTTGGCCACAAGTGCCGGTGGATAAATCGCCCAATTCTTCGTGTTAAGGACACAGGGGCTCTTAAAGTCCAATGACTCATGTCGGACAGACAGACACCGGTTTAAATGTATACGAATACGACACATTGATGATCCCTGCCTGTGAACACCAGGATGAAATTTATGCCTGGGTTCAAATTGCAACCAGGCGAGGGACAGCATAGAGGTGAGTTGTGGGTTCTCGAGGTCCCTGTCAGAGGTCATATCTTACGCCACTGTTATTAAACAAATGTGCTTCTAGTCTGTATGTACGTTAAAATGAGCATAACATTAAAGTGGAATCTGATCCAAAAAGATCGTGACTCGGTGTCTGGCTGTGTAAAAAATCATAATCAGACGTGCAATAATGACCTTTTTAAAAGAGTGAAAAAAAAACTATGCATTTTGGGAAGACCATTTAAACGCACCTCACGGTGGAGCATATTATTTATTATTACTCTGGTTGGAAGAAATTGCTTTTTTCTGAATGTTTATCCGATTTAACTCCAGTTTCTACATAATTATTTAGGCCATGGCTTTTGATCGTCAAATATAGAATCGGATTCCGTGATGTTTTTAATAAGCCGCATTAACGATACACTGATTCAATCCTTGCCTAGGAGTCTCAATGACATTGCACGAGCCTCACACAGCCACATCGCGTAACAACGAACGGACAGCCATCCTTGTTCATATATTCTCAATCTCATGGTTCTCCCTCTTGCTTTTGTACAAGTGGCTCATTGCATGAAACGTTTGCAAATGGCTGTTAGCTATTCCTCTTGTCTAACATTTGGTTTGGAGATCATTTGTGCTTATTTTCAACGTACAAATGCTAGATCGACTGATTAGTCCACACAAAACTTGCTTTCTGTTGTGAAAGTCCTACTTCTGACCTATTTTAGCATTTCTAACATTCATTGATTCTTCAGTTTCTCATAGCCCCGGAAATGAATCTGCTCTGACGTTGCAGTGTCGCTTGTTCTCTTATTGGCCTCCTTCTGGCTGGTGGGTGGGCCGTCATTTTCATTTTTTGGCCGCTTTTTGGCTAGCTTCGCGCCTGGTTGAGTGTTTGGGCTTACGGCCGTTGTGCAGTGGGACCCTGACCCAACAGAACAATGTCATTCATACTTAGCTCTGAGTAAAGTACACTATATGTCATAACAAAACGGATATTTATAATGGAATGGTATTATTTTGAAAAAGTTCTCTCTGCAGTACAAATTATTTGAGTAAATTCTTTTGGTTTGTTTAAGTGCTGCCAGTGTTTTTGTGTTTTCTTTTTTTTAAAGATGTTTTAATGCAGTGAATGATGTGCGCAATGTCAATGACGTTCTTAATTATTTTAGGAGTTTCTTATTGATGAATTTCGTAAAAGTTTTGCATCAATGATTGGCAACATATTATTTGTGTGACAGGGGTGTGGGGAGGACCTCTTGCATACATCTGTGTCTTCCTTGCTTCGTGCCTTCAGGGCATTCATTCATTACTTTGCCCGTGCCTTGGAATCTTATCGTCGGGGAAGATGATCAGCCGACAGTATTTGGCAGGAAAAATATATTGTGTCCCAAAGAATCGATGGGGATCAAGCAAGTTTTACCACACATACATACCGAAGTATCACGAGATTGTATGCAAGATGCAACAGTGTATGCTCGCAAAGAGAGGCCATATCTGTGAAAGAGAGATTAACTCTCACCCTCAATCAGGCTTTGGAGAAGAAGTGTGTCAGAAGAAAACAAGACATTTGAGCAAATATACAGAAGAAAGAGGGGCAAATGGCATGTCAATTGGAAATATCGCTGCCTTAACACTCTGCTGTCCTTGCTCCTTCGGCGCCTAAATCTACGTGCTATGCCAATGTGGCTGGGCCTACAGCATGTGCTTAGCAGTTGGGTCTTGGCCTTGTCTAGCCCTGTCTCCATTGGAACTGCCCATATTTACTACTGGCTGGGACAAGCTTGCTTTCTTCCCATTCAGGTACGATCTGAACTCGTAGTTCTTCAGCAGATTTATTCACCAGAGACTAATATTTTGAGATAGGATTTCATATATATGGAGTGTTGGTGTGTTTAGATTTTACATGTGGAGTTGTACTTTTCCTATGAAAAAATAATTAAGCATTGTGTCTTGTGCCTGTGTCCTTGTTCTAAGTTAACTGTGACCTTTCAGTGGAATGGCCTCGAAATACATCGCGACATTAATCTGTTTGTTCAGGACGAGCAGGAGAAGTATGTTGCCTTGCTATGAGGATGCTGTGGAAGTTATTATAATAATGAAGATCTAATCTAATTGCTGCATGAGTACTCGAAGATGAGCAGGATTTTGTAACATCCCAGAATGGGAGAAGGAAGCGACCACACCTGGCCACAGGCCAGGGGGTGTCAAACCAGGTGTCTCTAATTGGTGATGTAAAAAATCAATTACTGCTGTTGTTCGTTTGAAAGATAGTGAATCTTCTTTGGACATAACACCAGGGAAAAAACAGCCAGTTTGGAAAAATATGGGCTTCTGAAAAAGTACCCTTTTTCCTTGTCACGCAGAGTTCTGTAATTATAGAAGTTCTTTTGGCTTCAGTGATTAGAGGAAAGTGACACTCGCACACATATTTCCTGCGAAAGGAGCAACTTCCATCCATTCCATCGGGACCGATACTCTGTGCGAGATTTGTGCTGCCTAAGCAGTTTCCATTGATCTCGCTGAGTAGCATTTAATCTCGTCCTGAGCGGACAGATCACTCACCTACTGACACAATTATACAGCAACTGCACTCATTTTGCCGACTCGGAAGTATGACAGGTAGAGTCAACCACACCTAGTATTCATTTCAACAGTCAAGTAGGGATTTGAACTCAGGATCCTTGGATCCCAAGCCACCTCCCTAACCATTAAAGCAACACCAGGCATATACTTCATTCCAGCAGTTAAGAAATGATTGAGAAATGTAAATTAGCCAATGTTTTGATATCTTGAAACACTTACAATTAATGATGAGAGTGTTTTCTTTCGCACGGTGCCTCATGCAAAATAGTATAGCTCTTATTAAAATATGTTCATACAATGCCTATATAAAGTCTACCGCTCGTTTTCAATTTTTCACTTATTGGTTGCCTTATAGTCTATAATTAATGGCCTTAAATGAGACCTTTCCACCTTAATTTACACATCGTAAACCCACAATTTCAATTAAAAACAAATTTCAGAAATTAATTAAAAATACAAAACTAGAATATCTTGGGTGGGATAAGTGTCCAAACCCCTTACGAGTTATAACAGCAATTGTAAACTAGAAGGGCACTCAGTGGAGTGCAACCCCCGCCACGTAATGCCTGATCCACGAGAACATATCGGGCCCAATACATTCTTTGAAATATCATGCAACTAGTCTACTACATCGTTTGGCCCCTACTCTCAAATGGTGAAGAATCACTTTTAAATTCTAGTAGTCAGTCAGGGATCTGGATCTTCACCAAAATAGAATACTTCTTCCGGTTACACACTTGAACTGTCGACCAAGTGTTTGTCGAATTAAATTCTCAACTTTTTGAGATATCGTACTATATATCTTTTTAGCCATATCTGCTCAACAGGGAAGATCACTTAAAAATGATTGTAGTCGATTCGGAATCTTCACCAAAATCGAATTAATGTTTTCCTTGTTAAACATCCAAACTGTCCACCAAGTGTCATCCGAATCCAGTTCCACAACTTTTTGAGACATCTGTGCTCATTATAGTTGTTTTAGCCCTCCAGCGCTTTCAATGGGTGAAGAATCACTTAAAAAATTCTAGTAGTGGGATCCAAGATTACTGCAATCTTCACCAAAAGTCTAATCAGTTTGTCTGTCACACATCAACCCGTTCCACAAGATTTCATCCGGATCCGTCCACAACTTTTTGAGATATCCTGTACACAGCAAACATGACAAAGAGGGGTGAAAACCATAACTTCCTTACCTTTCGGTCGGTGGAAGGTAATTACTCAGGTGTAACCATTCACCTTTCAAAATTACACACCAGAGTCTTGGCCTCTACCTGTGGTTTTTAAAATTGTTGTTGATTTGATTATATCAGTATTAAATCTGTTGTTCCGTTAGGTTTCTCTGCTGGATAACTGCATTTCGCAGCGAAGCACTAACCATGAGCACCCAAGGATGCTTTTGAAGATCTCCGGGATAAAGTTTTGGAAAGGCACAGATAGGTGATGGTATAAAAATATTTTCAAAGGCCAGGAATATCCCTTGGAGCACGTCAAGACAATTCATTAAGAAAGTTGGAGGCATAATGCATGTACCCCAACCTGCATTGATCAGGCTGGTCCCTCCAAATGGATGACAAAAGCAAGAGGAGACTGATCAGTGAGCACCAAAGAAGCATGATGGCAAACTTTTGAAAGGGATACATTCTTTAGGCAATGACTGCGTCACTGTGTGCATTTAACAACAATATTCCAAGCATCCACAAGGTCTGGGCGTGTGGTCTAGCAAGAAGGAAGCGCCTTACTCAACAAGACAATGTGTCAAGAGCCGCGTTATAAGGTTGTTGACCAGAAGACAAGAACAAGAACAAAACAGAAGAACAACTCGCGAGCTCTCTTTAGAGCCAGCGGTTCGCACTGTGACACGGCTCAAAAGCCCACCTTGAGTCCATTTTGAGGTGTGCAAAAAAACACCCGGAAGATTATGAAGCCATGGGCAAAGAGTTTGTGGTCTGACGAAACCAGATTGGAATTTTGGCTTCAATGCAAAACGTTCCATTTGGCACAACACCCAACAGAGCACATCACCCAAGAACACACAATTCCCTATGTGAAGCATGGTGGCCGGCAGCATGTTATGTTATGGGGATGTTTTCAACAGTAGGACTCGGGGCACTTGTCAGCGTTTAGAGGGAAACATGGCTATGGAGCAAATTCAGAAAAATCCTAAGATAAAACCTGCTGCCCTCTGCCAAGAAAGCTGAAATTGGGATGGAAGTTCACCTTTTCCAAACATGACCTATCTGACTGTACCATAATTAATTGATCTTGGATGTACAATAGTCTTTGTTACAGAGCGTATGGTTTCTGCCGCAACGCACTTTACTGGCCAACGCTCATGCTTGTTGGCTTTGCCATTCCTTTACTAGCAGTAGTTGTTATGGCAGGAATTTGGAATTTGCCCATCGGTCAGGCAATAGCTGCGTACTCTATCACTAAGTAGGACCGTGGGATCTTTAAACATTCCCCAAAATAATGCGGCAGATGGAGTCCGGTTTAACGTCCATCCGAGGGGATGGCATACAACATTGATGTATATTGCAGTTGTAAAGCTTGGGATCGAGTGGATGTCAATTTTGTGCTGGGGTCACAATTCATCCAGGATAGACAGTTATAGAAGTGAGTGTGCAACTTTTAGGCCATCTTGTCAGCCATAGATAACTTAAATACGCAAGAATAGAATCCATAATAAGTTTGTGATCTTTCCTTTGTGTTTCAAGAAATACTGGGGACTTCCAGTTCGTTCTTATGAGCTGCACCGTTTTTTTCTTTTCAGTTCAATGATAACTTCTTGAGTTAGCACGTGAGTGTGGGTTGAGGCCATTAGTCTCATTTCTCAAAGGCATTTGTCTGTCCATCCAGTTCTCATTCCTCCAAGTCATTGTAGCGAATTTTTCATGTCCATCTCTTGGTTTTAGATTGCCCTCCGATCCCTCACTCACTCAAACGGGCCGCACTGAAACTCTCTCGAGACCAAGGCAGAATGTCTGAAACTTTAGTAATTTACTTCAAATCTCGTCAGCAAACCCATCGCTGCTCTGTCCCCATCTTATTCCCTCATATCTACTGCCTCCTGGACTTTGCCTTTCTCACCTGAGATGGAGGGAATGTTTCGGCACAGGCCCGACTTTGCATCGCATGGGTGCAGATTTTAATCACTGCCGTGTTCCTCAAATCGTCTTGCCCGCTGCCTCATGCTTCTCCTCTTCTTTACTCTCTTGCAGCCTCCTTCACTTTGTGTTGTCTGCTTGTATCTGGAAACCAGGATAACACCAGTCTCATTGAGAAGAAGGTTGAAAAACAGATCCTCTTCAACCGACAAACCAGAATTTAATTTCCAATTACAAGCAAGATTTCATGTAACCACCATTGTTATCCGACATCGTATTTTCCTGCTTTTCAACAGTCCTGTATCAAACATCATCAGTTGGATTCCATCAAGGTCACTCAACTATGGAACATGCCACTGCTTCTATCTCAGCACTGCGTATAATGGAAATAGATCTCAAGAAGAGGTCAGAACCATTCCCTGATCATATCTCAGACATGTGACTGGTCTGCTGGTCCTTGCTCTGCTCACCAAGCTACTGCCTGCGGCGTGAACAAGATGGCTTCATCCCCGGCTTTCTTGAAATCCTCCCAACTCAAACAATATGTTTGCTGTTTTCCTCCCTATTCTTGCCGTCATAAAACAAAAGTGATCCTCCTCTTATGCTCTGGACACTCGTCTTCCTTTTTTGCAGGTGACCCCATATTATGCCAGAGACCTCATCATTACCAACAGCAGACAGCACTTGTGTCACTGTTTTCTGATTTATATTTGATTCCGATGCTGGCTCATAAACGAAATGGAGACACCATCTTTTAATCTTAGTAAATATTGCAGGCACCAGCTCTATTACCTGAGGAATCCTCAAATGAACCACCTATATTTTACATGATAGCCACGAGAAAGGTCTTTGAATTTCTGAACTTCTTAGGCTTTGCCATTTGCCATTAGCCTTAACTCTTGAGATGACCATAAAGTAAAAAGCGGGACTCCAAATCCCAGGTTTGAGACTGTTGATCCTCCATCATTCCAAGTCATTCCTTGAAAATCAAAACTACTCACAGCCACAAGGCGCAATTTATTGTCACCCATCTCAATTGGAGTATTGTTTCCCCCGCTGAGCTTACACCTTTCAGCTTCACATCTGTCTATTCCTGCGATTTCTGTAGGGATTAATATTAATAAGCACATCCACAAATGAGGCAGAAGCACAAAGCTTTGTTCTCACATATGCAGCATGGTTGTGGCCTGTTTTGTTTTTTTTTCTTTTTTCTGCCTATCTCTGGTCATTGCTTCCTTGGCCGTCTTTTAGCCCTCATCCTCCCCAGCTCCTCCTGGATGCACTTTTACTCTACCATTCACCCCAACCTCCGTTAAAACTACAAAATCCAGGGCTTACTTCCCACTTTACTGCTTGTGTTCCTCTTTCTCCCTGGTTTGTGGAATTGCCTTCTGGGGCGTTGTTCAATTCCAGCCCACACCCACCTTCTAGCACTACAAGTGTTGCAGTGCACTGAAAACTATCCCATGTCACACTCCCCCATCCCTACCCCTCCATATCATTCGACCCACCCCCCAACAACTTTTCTTACTTGCGGGTTACTGAATTTCCCACCCCTCCTCTTTCTCCTCCTTTCCCTGTTCATTCATCTTCATTGCTTGTTTGCTTCCATCTGTTGCCCCCATTGTCCAATGCTTTGCTTCTTTGTGCATTACATTTCGCTTCTATGAGTGTCATAGATTGTGTATCAGAAGTAGCCCGTGAGGGACTGATGGTTATGAGGGATTCATGAAAATGAGGGATTAGGGGGAAGGAGCATGGCCCCCTTCCTGAAGTGGTATGCTCAATGGGGAGCACAACTGTTTATGCCCTTTCAGTGGGTGGACTCTGGATGAGGAGCCACAACCCCATGAGAGACCTTACTGTGCCTATTCATTGTACCAAATTTGGTCTGGTATCGCTTCAGGTAGTGTGGAGATGTTTTAGTAAAAATGAGGATTTGTGGGAGGGACGGCCGAGTGGTGAACTCCCTTTCTGGGGAAGATTAACGGCCATGAGAGCAAACTTAAGGTTTAGGACATGGTTCTCGCATGCCTTGTGTGTGAAATTTTTGTCAGGTCTCGTTCTGGCGGTTTTCGCGTGCTCTCTCATAAAATTTTTGATTAAATACCCAATCCTGATGCATGTACCACAATTTGGTCCATATTGGTCGAGGGAAGTTTGTGAGGCGATAGTTTAGTCGAATGTTGACAGACTTATGGACGCCGGACACCGGGACCACTCTATGACCATATCTTCGGAGAAATTACCGAAAATCGGCAAAGGTTCACAGGAAAAAAGAAAGGAACAAACGGATCGTTCGTTTTTAAACAAGAGTACATTACTCTTCAAGAAATTATGTGCTTGTATTTTGAGAGTTTCAGGTGGATCCATGTGGAGATAGACAATGTACTTTAAGCTTTATATGCGTATTTATCCATATTACTGGTACATATAATTAACGCTACTCTTTAACATTATTTTTAAACTAACGCAATGTGAAACCATGAATGCAATTAATATTATCTGTCTGCAGGGTAAGTCTAAATGGGCTGGCCCACTATCGATGTGGCCGCGGTACACTGGAATGTCTTCACATTTCTCGGTCCTTTGCTGTTATTCTAACTGCTTTTCTGGCCAACCTTACTCTGGCCCAATATTGGGCATTGGCTTGTGAAGGAATCCGTTTGGTTACCGCTCCATAACCAGGTATTCAATATCAAGTGAGGTTGTTTATAATTTGTGACATGAGCAGCTTCATACACTAATAACACCGTTCCTCTTTCAAATCCATTTTTGATCGAGTTACACTTGGTCTTTGCAAACACATCTTTGGTGAAGGTGATTTCTAACATTGCCGAGTTTCGTCTCTTCAGAACCTTGGCAACCAAAATGTTTCGTTTGTCTTTCCACCCCTTGTTCTGCTAGTTTAATAATGACACCATACTTTGCTGGATAAGTCTGTTTTTTTAATTAAAAAAACACACACACACACACACACACCAACACGATTCAAGCTAACCAAATGAAGAGCGATTATTTGTCAGATTTGCCGGGCAACAACTTATTCAAAGGAAATTGTGGGGATGGTTTCACATGATATGGTATTGGACCATCCCTTACCTTGTTTACATTATTTTTAGCATCTCATCCCTTTACATCCTATTTGCATTAAAAAAGTTTTTTATTGCCTCTGCTGCGAGTCCCTGAGCCATCATGTTTTCAGGTTCGTCCGTCCGTCTGTTGTAAAAAAGGTTTTCGTAACCCGATAACTTAAGAACAGGCTGAAGGATCCAAGATCAAACTCGTTCAACGTATGTCATGACTGCTGAAGACAAAGGATAAACCGATTAGATTTTTGGAGGAAGAGGTCAAGTCGATGGAGCAGATGATAAAAATTATTGTTGCCGGTTGCTAACTAGTGAAGTTAGTAATTGGATTTTTACCAAACAACGTGATTACAAGTATGTTTCATGATGTAAAGATGAACTGGGATTTAGATTCGGCATCAGAGGTTTGGTACATGTCAAGTAAAAATGTGGTACTTTCAAACAGCTGAAGGGATTTAAATCAAAAATGAGACAAGTATATTTAATGATGTAATTAATGTGGCGGAGGCGTCATTGAATGTCGAAGAGTGGGCCGTTTCGATTATATACTTGTTTTCCATACTTTCAAAAAAACAATGAGTGCTTTACATTTCCTTAATTCACCTGACTATTATATTAATGACTCACACTTCAATGATGACAGTCCTCTATCTATAATCTCGCACGGCTGTGTGGCTTGCCTGCAAGCTTTAGGATGGAAGAGTTCGCTAATCCGGGCACATGTGCGTCACACCTGCAATTATTATCATATTTATACGCATATAATCATATGTGAGGTTCTGGCAACAATGGTTTTTAGACTGTTAGGTAATATACCACCTAACCACACCTGTCTTAAAAGAGGTTTTCTGTAGTTGCTGCTGAGATAATATTACACCGGTAACTAGCTTTATGTGATTGAGCCCTCGGGCATGTGACGTGGCCCACCCCACCAGGCTGATGTTGACAGGCCTGGATCCCCACCTACATGGAGACCCACCTATCATTTAACATGAATTAGCCATGGAAAGGGGTTGTTCTTGACCTCTCTGAGCATGACCATAGAGTAATAAGCTAGCCTCACCCTCTGTTTTCCTTCCATATTCCTACTGCGTAGTTTATGTTTTACATGAGAACTCCTCTAAATTATGAAAATTTTGAGTAGTCATGGACCGACCCCCTGTAAGATGAGAATTTTAAACCAATTTAATCTTCATTTGAGTTAGGCTGTTCTGAAAAATAATAATAATAAAAAAATGATTTAATAATAATAATTAAGAAGACAGAGAAGAATTTACAAATTGGCTAATTTGAGTCAGTGTTGTGCTCAGTGATTAGCGTGTGTTGTGTGTATTTGGATGTGATCCTTCCACAGATGACTGGAAATTACCTTATAGGTTATAAGGCTTATCTTGTATACATTTTTTTTCAGAGGCATTTGTGTTGTATTTAAACACCATTATGAAGGAGGTCAGAGCCTATCCCAAAAAGGGAAGTCTAGCGAATCCTGATATTCATGCAAACACCCAAGAGTACACCAATTACCCCTTATGTTCTTCCGGTTTTCTTCTCGCTTTTGAAGAAATTGTCTGCAATCCATATCTGGCTGACGTCCAAACTGATAAGAAGTGGTTGGGGTAAATGGCAGTAACTTACTCTTTTCCAAAGGCACTCCGTCACAACTGATGAATATATTGCATGGATTTTCATCATTCCCATGTTTTCATGCACCTGTGTAAGCCTCTGAAGAGTATGAGGAAGGGCGTCATAAAGGCCAATAGCATTAGATAACCAAGAGTCTTGCTGAGGTTGTTCAGCTCCTTTCAAGCTCTTTCCCAAGCAGTTAAAGTTTTCAAAATAATCTGAAACGAAAAATCAGTATGTCAACTGCATCTCACCACTGGCAAAAGTGCAGCAACCTTGAATTGACTCAACTGTACCCTGATCATTTGCTAAAAAGTGGCCAGGACCACTCACAGAAATTCCAATGTGCATGTAGCCAAAGCATGAACGCATACAATCAGCACAAGGCAAGTATTCTCTTTGTTGCCCGAAACTCAGTGTAAACATCATTCAGATTAAATTGACATTGATTGTTGTGTGCTTGTTGTTCCAGGGCAAGCTGATGTGGTTGTGTCAGCCGAGCACTTGACGGCGGCATTGCCCCTGACTTTCTATCTGGGTGTTTGTGATGTACAAGCGGCACCATTCTCTGATCATTTGCGAGTGTCTGCGCACCAAAACTCCTTTATGAAACACACACCACTCTCGCCTTATCGCCTTCCTGCTCATCTTACGACTTGCCTTTGATACTTTATAAACCTTTGTATATTATGGATAGGGATAATACCGTAACTCGTTAGTAATTCCTGGGACTCCGCCACAGCCATGA
>CM068952.1:128794194-128807314 GCA_035128595.1 Eptatretus atami | reverse complement strand
CAAAGCGTGAGAGGATGCATTTGGGTGTTTATCAAGATTGAGATGAAAATTTTCACCATTGCGTGCTAACTACTCATGTACAATGTTTGAATGTGAAAATTATGTCATAGGTCACGTGGTGTGACAGCCCATATTGGAAAAACGGAAAAACTTTGGACCTCTGAAATTCGCCATGAAGGAAAAAATTTGAAACGTGCAGCAAGTCCTCGCATTGGGAATGCAGAAGATGTTTTTTTTAATGACATTCACACATAGCTTACGTTATGCATATCATAATTGCAAATGCTAGAATGCCATATCCGATTAGTAAGAAAATTTTGAGGATCATCTTGCGGCATAAATGGTCCACAGAAATAAAAATTGACTAGGCATAACCCCCGCTCTGCGCAACATGTGGGTGTGTGTGGTTTTTTTTTGGTTGGCGGTGTTGAGAAAGGAACTGATGCAGAGTATCAGCGTAATTTTTACTTAATGAGTAAGTGAAACGTTTCACTGTTTCAGAACCATTTTTAAATTTTTTTTGTACATTGCACCCATATGGTCTTTGAGATAAGTAAGCCGAATATCACATTACTCGAGCGCAGACAAAGTCGCAAGAATAGCGCGACACGAAAACCACAAACTCGGAAATAATATAAAAGATGACGTCATCGTCACGTGATTCGTCATCACGTCATGTCATCAGGCCACATTGTTAAAAAAAAAAAAACAGCCTGCGTTGATATAGTGATGGTAAACTATGTGAATTGAACATGTCAATGCTGCAGAGAGCATGAATCGCCATGGAGGTTTCAAATCTTTACTCATTCTGCTTGATCATTGACTTTGGAGAATTTTTGAAGTTGATATGTCATTGGAGAGGATGGTAGTGAGGGGATGTCAAAAAGCATGAACATGTTCTGTGATATATTGTCAAAGCTGCGCATTGTCGCAGCGCAGGCCAAGGAAAACCACCACGGGAATTCCTTTCCCCAGGATTGCTTCATGTGGTAAATTTCGTTTTTGAATGAATTCATAATTTAGACAAAATCGATTTCCTTTTCAAGAGGGTACTTGCCAGATGTCATATATGCGAATGGAGCTCTGGAGAGCTTTTTGATGTTGAGCACGTGAGGTTAGTTGTTGGTGTTGTCCACATTGATCACAAACGTGTGAAACTGCCTAACTTGGGCCAAAAACACAGCAAAACAAAAAAATGTATGTATATGCATCAAACTAACATTATCTGCAGCACCATGTACACCGTTTTTATCCACGATGAGGTGTGCATCCCAAACCTCAGGTAACAAAGCAATACAGCGACCTTCAGCAGTTTTGCCCATCTGCTGTTTACCAACGGTTCAATGCCAACCTCGAGACATTTCTACCTCCTTCTTACAATCTCCTCAACTCCATCCTTGATTCTCGAGGCGACCAAAGGAGGACTTGCAAATGAATTACAATGTACAAAAGTCAGCTCCAAGAATTACAGTTTTACAGCTCCAATGTTTTTCACGAGTTATTTCACACATGGTGCACCTCTATCATCCTGCTGCAAACGGTATTTAGAGCAGATAACAGTTCACAAGCATCAGGTGACCTTTGAACAAATGCTTGCCGGTGACATCCCTTAAGGCCCAGTCAACACCTACGTTTTAGCCAGCAATGGCAACCGTATTAAAAATGTATTAAACGTGCGCTTACGATGACTTGGAGTTTTTTTTAAAGATTCGGACGTATCATAACGACTTGGTCTTATGCATAACGTATTAGTAATGGACACAGAACGCTTCGTTGTGTTATAGATAACTTATACCAACGAATGCTGAACCTGTTGTCGGAACACTGACTCTAAACCATTACCTTGATGTGTTTTCGACTTTATGAGCACCTCACAAGTAACGTGGTCGATGTGTGTCACCCGATCGCGTAACGTGAGTACAACACGTTACTCATAGGTTAGAAATAGTTTCGGCGTACGCTAACATTACCTCGAAAGTGTTTCTACTTATGAGCCATCCTTACAAGTAACGTGTGTCGACGGTGTGTCACGATCGCGTGACGTGCCTGCAACTTATGGCCACGTTTAATGCGGAACGTGTGAGTCATACGCTGGCATAAGTCCTTAAAATTCATGCATGGAAATTTGAGAAAACCGAAAAGTACAACGTTAAAGCCAGCGTACAATGACGTATGCCAGTGTTTTTCAGGTGCTCTCAAATGTTATCAAAATTACCATTAACGTATTCGACGTGTAACCAGCGTTTTAGTACAAATTTCCAAAAATGCATAAGCTGGCTAAAACGTCAAGGTGTGACTGGGCCTTGAGACGAAGAAGATCATGCACCCAAAACCACTGCCCAGGGAAGGAAGAGTCTCCCGTAACCTTTCAAAATCTTTTTCTGCTTGCCAAATCTTCAGTCATGGGTAACGTCTTTTACCCCACAATTCAAACTTTCAAGATGGTGCAGAGTTTCCTCAAACTGAGCCAGTGAATCGCGTTTGTCGTTGAAACAAATCGTAAACAATGGATAGCGACATGTGATCACAAGAAAATGAATGTTCCTTATTTTACTTATTTATTTTATTGGAATGCAGCCTGTGACGCTGGCTGTACTAATATGGGGTCAGCTGTGCCCCTGATGAAAATGCCTCATGTTTACCAGCACGACTAGGAATTTTCACAAACCTTGGAAGGATGCAGCTGAGACAACCCACCTGATGTTTAATTTGATGGCGCTCACAAAGGGATTGAACTGAAGAACCAAAGATATTTAAGCCAGCCACTCCAACATGAGGCAACACCGAGCTTGCTTCATTATTGTCTGTGTTTTAAAGGTGATCACCAAAATTAACCCTCATCACAAACACCAAGGACCAACTTGCTACCCCAGATCATTTTCAAAAAGTTCGATGAGTATCAACACAAACAATTCACCTGCTACAAAGTTGAGCCACTTCGCGACTAAAATATATCAGATAAATTCCTTTCACAACTCCTGTACTGAAAATACCAATGCCCATCAAGTTGGCCATCCTGCTCCGAAGTAGGTGAACACCCCTAAACTGTATCCAGTGTAATGGAGAAACTTACTGTGAAATGTCGAGTCGTGCCTTTGCATTCCTTTACCAGATGTAAAGTGGTTCTTCAGGTTGATCTTCGCATTTTCTAAAAATGAACACTTGCTCAACAGATTCACTCAAGTGCAGGTGACTGCGCCAAGTGGATGCCGGCATCTGGATCTGTTGCCATTCCTGCAGGAATAAAATTAAGACCAATGGTAAAGGACAAAATATGATAAAACATACATCGTATCGGCTGCTAAACATTGTCACTTAAGATAAATTCAGTTTATTTACCCCACACATGCAAAACAAAACTACGGTTTAGCAAGGGTTCCATTTTTATGTATGTTACCGTCGGTCGTCAACAAACGTCATTTATTGACGAGGGGAACATCTAATTTAAATTCAATGTCACACAATAAAAACATTGTTTTTAAGGTCATCGTCTTCTTCTTCTGGGTTGGCAGCTTGCCTGCCAGTAGCTTTCATTTTTGTTGGGGTTGCAACTACGCTGCTGATGCTGCTGCCCGATACAATACGCTGCGTACTCATTATCACCGACTGAAAGGATGACAGGCTGATTTCAATCCACGTGGTGTTTACTTCAGCACCAAACGGGCTTGAACTCGGGACTAAGATCCCAAGCACCCGCCCTTTCCCACGAAGCCAACAGCAGGCATTAAAAGACGTCCAACAAAGGACACAAACAACAGGCACAGATAACTCACCGTAGCGTGTGGCTGTAAGAGATAGCGGTGGTGTCATTCACACTGCAGTCAACAGCGCGTTAATTTTGAAATTAATTAATCCACATGACTTTTAAAATCATCAGTGTATTTAAATTGAAGGATATACTTCAATAACACATGGGGTATCGTTTTCTATGAACTCACTGTGAAAGGAGTGACATCATCATTTTATGATTGCACATTCGTCTGGGATGAATGTGAACTCGGTTCTGCGATTGTATCTTTAGGAATGCTACGGCGGGACATTTTACCTGGTGTACTGGTACGTGAGGACTGCACTTGATCAGGGAAGGGCACACAATGGTCTCCTCTTTTACAGATACGAAGAGTCTTTAAAACATCGCCAGCCAAACAACACGAACACATGTATGGGATTGACGTAACATCCCCTCCAAATTACGTGCCGATTGATTTCAAGATCTCCCTTTCAAAGGGAACACCAGGGTGGAGCGTTTATGGTCGGATGTGGAATTGAACCAACACTGGAAATAAAATAACAAAATCAAAGGCTTTGTAATCCGGTGCGATGGACCACCACTCCGTATTACAGACGTTTTGCTCCACCTAAGGTGTTTTGAAGTGTGGGATCATGCTCGCGTGGTTGCCATCCCTCTCCCAGGTGTAGTGAAGAACAGGTATGAATTTTTGGTCGGTGATTCGAATCGAGGCCGAGGGACAGTTGTGCTTCAGCATTACGAGTTGGGATAAGGAACGAGAAACAGGGAATAAACACGAAATGTTAAAAAGTTATGGACGGATGGAGGGACACTTGGTGGATGAGTTGCCGTTGGGTGTCAAGACGCAGGAATCGATTTTGTTTCAGGTTCGGAATCTTGCGTTCACCCTTCATTGCGGTACATCACGTACCACTGTCAACAACCAAGCGGAGGTCGTGAGGTTCTACCGACTACGTTTCTAGTTTACTCTTGATTTCCAGAGATTATCACGTCGATCATATAAATCGTCTTTGCGTCCAAACATTGGTGCCGAGTGTGTGTACATGGTGTGTGTAACATGGTGTGTGTAATTATGGTGTGTGCTATGCTGTGAACATGGTGTGTTGTAACATGGTGTGGGTGGTGGTGTAAAACCCCATGGTGTGTGTGTAATGTATTAAATGCGTGTGTGTAACATGGTGTGTGTGTATGTTGTAACATGTGTGTGTGTGTAATATGGCTGTGTTGTAATGGTGTGTGTGTGTGTATGTATGTATATGGTGTGTGTTAATATGGTGGTGTAACATTGGTGTGTATGTATGTAAATGGTGTGTGTAACATTGGTGTTGTATTGTGTGTAACAGGTGTGTGTGTAACATGGTGTGGGTGTGTGTGTAACATGGTGTGTGTGTATGTATTGTAATAATGGTGTGTGAACATGGCATGTGTGTGTGTGTGTAACATGGCCAAGGTGTGTGTAACATGTGCCGAGTGTGTTTGTGTGTGTGTGTGTCAATATGGTGTGTGTGTGTGTGTGTTAATATGGGGTATGTGTGTAACATGGTGTGTGCTAATATGGCTGTGTTTTAATATGCCGTGTGTGCTGTTATGGTGTGTGTTAACATGGTGTGCGTTATATGCGGTGTGTATATGGTGTGTGTAACATGATGTGTGTGTGATATGGTGTGTAATATGGTGTTGCAATATGGTGTGTTAACATGTGTGTAATATGGTGTGTAACATGGTGTTGTAACATGATGTGTGTGTAATTATGGTGTGTATATGGTGTGTGTAACAGTGTGTGTAATATGGTGTGTGTAACATGGTGTGTGTGTAGTGTGTGTGTTTGTCCCTCTGAGGTCTCGATCACCAATCCACTTCATCCTCATCTAAAACCTTGTTTCCTTCACCTCCTCTCTTGGGCCTTGTCTCTCCATTTCTCAAACCTCTCTAACACTCCGTACATAATATGTAGAGGGTCCTTTTTACCTCTTCCTGAGTACATTTGCCATTTCTTCCCCCCCGCCCCTGTTCCGAAGGCCACACACGATCTCATGACAGAAGGGAACACGGTTGAGTTCTGTCACGTCAGGAGCTTCAAAATGTCTTCAAGGAGATGGAGTATTTGAACCACAATTACAAAATTATAATTATTATCGATACAAATATCGCATGAAACACTTACCGGGTGGAGTTTTACATTCTCGTTTACTTCACCAAGCAAGCACAGCGGTGATGAAAGGAAACCACCAGGACCCACAATGCAACATTTCAAAATGGCGCTCACACGTTATCCGTGTCGCGTCCAGGGGGGGTGTTCGTTCCATCTCCCAACTAATTGTGGGCAGTGGGGGAGGGGCGTTTAATCCCTCTCTTCAACAAACCCACATACACACATACACACACACCATATTACACACACCATTTACATACATACACCACACACCATTGTACCACCACACCATTATTACATTACATACCACACAACCATGTTACACACCACCATACTACATACTTACACACACACCATGTACACACACCAGTATTACATACATACACACACCATGTTACACACCCATAATTACACACACCATAATTACATACCATACACCACACACCATTTACACACACCATATTACACACCACACACCATGTTACACACATACACACACCCATGTACACAACATACACCACACCCATATTACACACACACACCATGTTACACACACACACACACACACCATAGTTACACACACACGGCTACTTCGAGACCTGGAGCGGCTCCGTTCCTCCTTCTGAACCCAAACATGGAGCTGTAACAACAAAACAACACAAAACAATTTCCAACTTTTGTTCGAGGTTGTTCCTGTCGAATCAGTGAGGAGGAAGAAGAAGAAGAAGAGAAGAAGAAGAAAGAAGAAGAAGAAGAAGGAAGAACAAGAAAAGAGAAGAAGACATTACTACCTCGACCTGTATGTGGAACACCAGGATGAGGGATTGTATCATTGGGAGGTGATTGAACGCAGGATAGCCATCTTAGGGAGATGGAGTACACCTCCCGCGGTTATCTCTCCTCCTCCTTCTTTTCAGTGTGATCCCAAACAAACAACGGTGAAACATGGATTTTACAAGATTGTATAAACACCGTCCCTGACATCACCTTGTCTTCTGAACAGCCTCCAGAGGAGGACAAAATTACTCTTATGAATCTTGTGATCAACGTTAACCCCGACATGTACACAGAGTGACACGTGAACACGCACGATGCTGAATGGAAGAAGTTGAAAATGTTGAAAGTTTTATAACAAGAAGAAAGACAGTTTGATATTCCCGAGTTAGGAGATAAATCGTGGAGACCGTACCGAGAGTAAGTGTTCGCGTCCCGGGATAAATAAACATCTCCACCTCTTGGAAACGGCGGTCGTGGAGCACGAAACAGAGTCCGTTGACTTGAACCCATGATGTTTCAGGAAAAAAAACCCCCCCCCCCCCACGAAGATTTAAATCTTGACGAGAGAGAAAAACGGTTCGCACGTGTTTTCACACCGAGCCCACTATCCACAAACTGAAACCGCAGCAAACATCGCCACAACGATTGATTTGTAACAAACGTTTCCATGGTTACCCATTGTTCATTGTCCAACGGATTTGGAAGAATCCGGTTGGTGACGGATCATCGAACACCCCCCCCCCCCCCCATTCTCAGGTGATTGTCACTGGATAGAAATATTTAATAAAAATAAAAACGAACTTGTACAGTTTTGTTTGGAGAGGAAAAAAAAAACCTCCTTCACTTTTTATTTATTTCAGGTGCTTTCTCTCACACAGGTGTGCTCAGCCTGATTTTTTGTTGGAATTTTTACAAATCTTAAAGCTCGTGGGGGAGCTCGTCATCAAGTTTCGTACAAACAAATATGAGAGAAAACACGAGACTTTACTTCACACAAACAGCTGATGGATTGGGAGAAGTGACGTCACTTACAAGAGAATTTGCAGTCCAGTGACGTCATCTTCATGACATGATTTTTTCTTTCCGCGCTTCGCGGGATAATTAAGAAGGAATTCCTCCTCCTGGATGCGATCGATGAGGTGTTTCCGTGCTCTCTCTTTGAATGTTGAGTGAACCAAACAAGGAAGCAGCAGCACGAACCATTTTTAGTGTTTGTTCGACTTGGCCGACAACCTCCCACACTGTGACGTCACAGCGGACGCTCCAACCATCACCATGACAACACCGAGTCTGTTTTGTTTTAATTAAAGTAATATGTAAATGTCGTGAATTGTACAAACCGATCAGACGACCACGCATGCGTTCAACTTCATGAAGAACTTTAATTGAGAAACGTTACTCCGTTGTTTTGCTCCCGTGCTGTCCCGCATCCGCACAAGGAACTCACCTCGACCTCAAGGGAGGGCGTGACGTCACAGTTATTCCTCCATTTAATTGTTTCTGATGAAGATCCTGGATAAAAAATGCATGAATGTGTGTTGAAGCGTGTATTACCGATGGATACCCAAGGAAGACACCACACCTACAACTGAGATGTGTTCTGTGATGGTTCGAACGTTTAAATCTGAGGTGAGAGGTTCAGGGCGTTCCTGTCCGTAGGATACATTGGGGGAGGGGGAAATGGGACAACTGGAGCGGAGTTCGACTGTCCACACTGTTATTACACTGTAATTCTATCAGTGAATCAGAAAACGTTAACTGTCCACACTTGTATTACACTGTACGTCTATCAGTGAGATAGAAAACGTTAAAACTGTCCACACCGTATTACCTGTACGTCTATCAGTGAGATAGAAAACATTAACTGTCCACACTGTATTACACTGTACGTCTATCAGTGAGATTAGAAAAACGTTAACTGTCCACACTTGTATTACACTGTACGTCTATCAGTGAGATAGAAAAACGCTTAACTGTCCACACTTGTAATACACTGTACGTCTATCAGTGAGATAGAAAACGTTTAACTGTCCACACCGTATTACACTGTACGTCTACAGTGAGATAGAAAACGTTAACTGTCCACCTGTATTGTACACTGTACGTCTATCAGTGAGATAGAAACGTTAACTGTTTCATTCTGCTGGAGGTACACGATTACGAGTGCCGTCTCGTCCCGGACTCAAAAAAAACATAAAAACAATGGGTAAACAAAACGTCATTAGCGAGCCAGGTGTGTTCCGTTAGCAACGGCTTGCTTATGCTTGCCAAGCAGTGTTCCGTATCAACCACTTTGCAATCCGCTCGGCAAGCGGAACAATCGACACAACAAGATGTATTTGGGGTGTTTCAGGTGGAGGTTGTAAAGCACCCGGTAAATAATCACTCCGTCGGGGCCGCGATAACACCGTCGTTATCACTGAAGCACGGAACGCGACCGCTAAGCGGTTCGTGTTCTAAAGGACTGCCAGCGGCAGGTACGATCCCCGGTTAACTACCCGCGCAGTACTTAGGTAGCGTCGAGTTTGGCGAGCCAACCCTATCCTGCCGCGGGTGGCGATTGGCACGGATACTTGTGAGCGCGAAAGGACCCACCGTGGAACTAGCTCCTGGCGTAGTTCCAAGGAGGGTCACGACTGAATTGTCCGTTCCGGGCGCGACGCCTGTCGCGATTTGAGTTACGTGGCCGATCACACGCGGGCGGACCGACAATTCGATAACACTGGTGTACAGGAGTGTGGGATTTCAAATCCACCTCGGTCTCCAACTAAATTGACGGGATCGGACCAGGGCTGTGCAAGCAACCCCCCCCCCCGTTCCCCCCAAATTACTGAAGCAAATTCTAAATTAATTTCTTCCGAGAAATAAAGATGGAGTTTCAAGGCGAGCGGGGCCGGGCGGTAGAAATGAATATGTGTTAATAATGTAGAATCCATGCCCGGGACGTCTTGTTAATCCACTGGGGAGCTCACCCTCATATTCTGAGCACGAACTTTGCCGGCAAACGGAAGCGCAAGATGCGGCGCGGCCGCACTTCAGCGCGGACAAGGCGTGAGCGCGCGCCTATTGATGCGCAACGAAACGCGCGACACGAGGCGAGCGCTCCCAACAACCGTTTCAAACTTCACGTGGGCATGGCAGGCGCAGGCAGGCGGACATTGGCGGCGCTCGGAAACAAATTGGAGGAAGAATGGAAAAAAAACAGAGGAAGGAAAGACGGAAATACAAGTTGAATTGGGAGCAACTGAAGGGTGAGTAGGAAAGAGCAATCGGGCGACAGAAAAAGCTTGGAAAGAGAAGGTTAAAAGAACAGGAATATCAGCAAACAATTGAAAGAAAGAAGCAAGGTGGAGAATGCATGAGATGAGCAGGAAAAAAGGAAAGATGTGCAACGGAAAGATAAGAGAGTGAGGCAAAAATGAAAATAAGCTTCTGAGTATACAGAAACACCAAAAAACAAAGAGACGGAATTACAAAACGAGTTGAGCGATGGTGAGAGAAGAAGAACGGAAAACGGAGAATGAAACGTTAAGGAACCACACTGTACAGATCGAACACTGGAAGCAAAGGTCAGATTAAAGGAATGAGATGTAAGGAAGGAAGACGAATAAACAGGAGAAGGAAATCGGCCAATTGAAGGAAATAACGAGATTTGCAGAATGAGGAACAAGAAGACAGTGGAATAAAAACAAAAGCTATGAACTTGACTGAACGACAAAAGAAAAAACAGGTTGAGTGAGTGAGATGAGAAAAGGAATTTGAAAAGAAAGCTTCTGGTTACAGAAACCAAAACAAAGAAGGAACTTACAAAACGAGTTGAGGATGATGAGGAAAAGATTTCAACTCAAGCAGGAAGGAGGAAATCAGGCGATTGAAGGACACAACGAGATTGAGAGGAAGAACGAGAGGAACAATGGATAGAAACAAAAAGAACATGAAGACCGAGTTGACCAATGGAAGAAAAGCAAGGCTGGAGGCGAGGAGATAGGACAAAAGACAGCCGAATGAAACACAAAAGGGAAATTAACCAAATTGAGAAAAACACGAACTGGAGAGGAAGACAGTGTAGAGGAAACAAGGAAGAGAATGAGAGAGCCAGCAAATGAAACACAAAAAGGCAGGTTAACCAAATGAAGCAAACCATGAAACTGGAGCAAGAAGGACAGGAGGAGGAAAACAAGGAAGAGTAGTGCAGAGAACAAGCTAATGAAACACAGGAAGGAAATAGCCAAATGAAGAAACGATGAGATTGGAGAATGAGAGCAGAAAAACTTGTGGCGTAGAAAACAAGAACAATGGAGTTTGAAATTGAACACTAAAGCGGAAGAGGCAAGATTGGAGTCAGCGAGAATTGAGGAGCTTCCGGAGGGAGAACGAACAGCTAATGGGCTCAGAGAGGAAGAACGACTCAGATGGGAGGAAAAAGGACCAAAAGAAACAGAAAAATAGTAGGAGAGATCTGCACGATAAGCGACGTGGTTGTGGGACGAGCACCACACACATTGAGGTTAGTGCGAGGACCATGGAGGGTGAGCTGGCGACTGTTTAGTGACCCAGTGCGAGCATCTTGGATAGCCTCCTTCGGAACGGAGGAGACGTATTCTCCCTTGAAGCTGATCACGATCAGGTGCGGTTCGGTCGTGTCAAGCGAACGGTAGAGGGGCGAGTGCTGTGGATGGTGCACAACGGCAGCTTGGGGGTATGGAGGCCCCGGGAGCCCTAGATGTGACGCGAATCCCCAGCCTGCGTTGTCCCGGTGTGTGTTGGTGAAAGGTGTGAGTGCGCCCCCGTGTGTGAGTGGTGTTGGTCACGAGTGTGCCGGGGTGGCCATGCTTCCACAGCACTCCGGGTGTGCATGGAAGCCCGCGGGGCCCCGTGTATGAGTGAGACACCGCGCGTGCAGTGTCACCGCGTGTTTGAGTGGTATGGTGCGCGTGAGTGAAGCACGTTGTGTGAGAGGGACCGTGTGTGTGCTGAAGCGTATGCAAGCGGAGATGACGGTCGGCATGCAGGAGCACGCAGCGCGTCTCCGAGTGTGAATGGTCATGGAATGGTGTATGGCGTCGTAACACGCAGGAGTGCGTGGATGGAATGTCGACGAAGACGGCCGACAGAGTGGGACAAAAGCGATTAGCGGCCGTAGTTGCATTAGGACCGTGCAGCGGTTTACCCAGCGGCGAGCGCGAGGTTCGGGCCGTGCAGCGCCACGAGGGCTGCCACATGCGCCGCTTGCGAGAGTGAAACCCGGTGCGAAAACGCCAGCGGTTGGGACGTTGCCGATCCCGACGGACAAAAGTTAGGCTGCGTTAACGGATTTGGACCGGCATGGGTTCTCCACGCGAGCGTGTGTGAAGGCCTCCAACGGGCAGAGCACATGTGTTGCGTGGGAACCCGCTCGAAACGCGAGCCGTTTCGTTTTTTTGATGCGCAGGTGACGTCATGGCTGCACGTAGGTTGGAATCGTCATGGAGGGAAGATCCCTGACGGATGCGTACGTCCACGAGGGACGAGTGTACGCGAACAGCAGCCATGACGTCACGTAAAGAGCGCAAGGTGCGAGTTTGCCGTGTTGCGTCCTGCCGCATTAAAAAAAATAAAAAGGGGTTGAGCCAAAAGCAAGCCTTCGCTTTCGGGTGAACAGGATTCCCTGGGCAAGGGTGCGAAGACCCCCCTGACTGGGCACAGGAGACAACTAGTCAGGGGGAAGGAAAAAATAAAAAAAAGAAAAGGAAAGGGGGGGAAAAAAAAAAAAAAAAAAAAAAAAAAAAAAAAAAAAAACAAAAAAAAGTAAAAAAAAAAAAAAAAAAAAAAAAAAAAAAAAAAAAAAAAAAAAAAAAAAAAAAAAAAAAAAAAAAAAAAAAAAAAAAAAAAAAAAAAAAAAAAAAAAAAAAAAAAAAAAAAAAAAAAAAAAAAAAAAAAAAAAAAAAAAAAAAAAAAAAAAAAAAAAAAAAAAAATGGGTTAGTGTTAGTTAGACCGCGCCCGGCTTCATGGGGCAGGGACAAGTCCTCATGGGGCCCGTGGAATGGATTAGTTGGAGGGATTTTAGGATCGATTTAGTATGGAAAAAGGGATTTTTGGATTTAAGGACAAGGACAGACTTTGGATGTGTAGGGGGGACGTAGCTTAGCTACGTACAGTAAAAGGAGGTTCAGTAGTTTAAGGGATGACGAGGGAGCACGAGTTAGTTGAGGGATTTAGTGAGAAGAACGGCAGTGTTCAGCGATGATATGTGTTGAAGAGTGGAAAATGTACTTGATGAGTGAGTGAGGGCCAGCGGGTCTGAGTGAATGGAGTGAATGTGGTATGCATGGTGCGATGAGTGATTGGGGGGGATTAGTGATTCCCACTCAAGGGACCCCAGGGTCAAAGTAATGGTAGATAGTGGGTTAGTCAAATTGACAAAAATGGAGGTCGTTTTGCTGTTGGTGCGAATGTAGGC
>CM068952.1:128754842-128769691 GCA_035128595.1 Eptatretus atami | reverse complement strand
ATAGTAATTCAGCAATTGACTGGATTGTGAGGTCCAGAGGTATAATAGAAACAGCTGGAGTCGGGCCTGCGGGAGTCAATGGAATTCATGGATCTGGGATTGTGGGCTGCCGGTAAGATGTAAGCGGAGAGACGAAAAAAGTACGTCTTCAGGATCATATGGTGCTTCCAAGTCATGCTGTATGGATCGAGACTGGAACTCTAGACAAAGGAATTGGATGTGAGAGACTTCATTCATTGGTACAGAGATACATTACGAAGAATCATTGGCTATCGCTGTACAGCAAATTTGAGTACAACTGAACGATTGGCTGAGAGCGAACTTGGATGAAGAATATGATTACTAGCATGGTCGATGAGAAGCGTGCAGTACTGTCGCTGTAGGATGTGGCTCGTTTCTGTACGCGAATCTGCTCACCAAGAATATCTCTTCAGCGAGGGAGTCTGCGTGAGTGAGGAAGGCTCAATGGGCTGATCACGTGCACATCGTGGGTTTGCTGCAGGTACATAGCTACTCAGAGATGAGAGGATGGCCTGGACAATCTGCCATGGGGGAAGGCCCAGACGGAGGCCTGGAGTACCAGGGCGGAAAGTGGAACAGCAAGCCGAACGCTGATTCTGGAACATGCTCCCATACATAGAGTGACTGAAGATATCATTGCAGTGCAAAATATGTTTAGAGCAGAACAATGACTGCAATCACAGAAAGTAATAATAAAACATAAGCAGAGAATGGGGAAACCCGCATATGAACATTTTAATTTTTCAAGAATAGGCCAAACAGTCGGCATCTTAAAGAATCCGGCCATAACACAAATCAAAAGGGTATTCCCTTTTCAGTGGTAATGTGATAGACAAGATTTCAAAATCGATATTGAGAAACAGTTTTATGAGTTTATCGACTACACATTGATAAATAGTGAGACCAAGCACCAGCGAAACAGGACAGACCGAACGGACGGACGACGCCGGCCGTAGACAAACAATATCCCTATACCGCCACCAGTGGCGGGGGAAAAAAAACTATAAATCATAGATCATATACACATATTAGGGAAAGTCATAAATTGTATAGGAGGTGGGGAAAAGGTAAATTTTAAGAAAGAGATAATAAAGTGGGGAGAAGTGAAGAGGAAATGGAGACCAATAGAGAGTGAAATAGGAATATATAGCGGGGAGGAGATAATATGAGCAAAAAGGAAAGGGAATGTATAAGATTGTTTAGGAGGCATATGGTCATGCTCGGAAAGAGGTCAAACTTTAAGATACCAGTGCACATTATTATTTCTACCAAGAGTGAAGCCAATGGAAAGCAGATTAAGGGGAAATACATTAAAAAATGAGCTTTCATCCCGGAAGCCAAGTTCATAGTAGAGCTGACTAGACACAACAAAACCACAAACCACAACAAAAAACCCACCACACACACCAACACAAACACACAAAAAGCACAACAAAAAACCAACACACAACGGCAAAAAAAAAAGAAGAACACACACACACACACACACACACACCAACACACAAACACACAAACTATGTAAATTGTACGCAACACGTATATAAAATATATATTTAAACGGTTGGATGTAGACAGGTAAAATAATGTAAATATGTATAACATAACTTTATTAAAACTTTATTATAAATTGTAAACTTCAAAACATGTTCTTACTTAAAGAAAGAACATAATCTGTATTAGCAATTGAATGTTTCACACGAACGAAAACAGATAATACTAACTGGGACACACTGTTTTTCTGCAAGCTTTGTGAAAATCTTATCAGAACCAGAATCCTTCCAAAAAGAGATCACAACAATGGTAATGAGTCCACATACAGTTAAGACTCCAAACAAAACCGGTGGTCACAGGCAGTCAGTCACCAATCAACATACCAAACCATAGACCTACTAATCGCTTCAAGAATTAAAGTTACTTGTAATAAATGAAGCTGTCAAAAAATGACGTTGAATTTTAATTCGAAATATTCAGACTGGAAGATATAGAGCTTTTTGCATAAAGAAAAGATAGATTTTAAAACCAAAACAATACAATGTACAAAAAAATGTTAGGAGACGATTTTATATTATCATGACTGAAGGAACGTTTCAATGTCGAGGTACACTCCTTGTGAGTGTGCAAAGCCTGTGCTCGGCTTAGGATCAGGTGTGCTGATATTTCTATATTTATTAGACACGGCACATATGTAATGACGCACATCATGTGAAAGGCGATTATATCACACATCCCGTGCACATTGATATTTTATTTTTTTTTTTTACAGTCTGGTACACACAAATGAGGGGCCCAAGTTGCAGTCACCATACTCATTTCCAAAAGGAAGAGAACTATAATTAAACTCTTAAATGGAAAATGTATTGGACATTTGAGGAAATTATTAATTATCATCCTGGAAAAAAATAGACGAGGTAGTGGACACACCAGAGTGTTAAAAGATTAGGCTTATAAACCTTTCTTAATCATACAGTTTGGAAAGGAAGAAGACAATCACACAAACTCAATCGTGTATTTATATGGCAGATCACATAGTATTTATTATAATCAATCTGCAAAATTCAATATTTAATGTTGCATATATCATATTAAATTCATTGCATTCATGTTAACTCTTGAAATAATAATGTCTCAAAAGAACACTGTTACAAAACATAACACCGATCATGGATAAAAATGTTTAGTCAAATATTATTCAGACGGTTTTTATATATATTGTATTTATTTTACATGCTATCCATTGTCTCGACAACGTGAAATAAGACTTAAACGTTAAGATCCGAATATTTTTAATGTTGTATTATATAATATCTCGTTAATAATATTTCTTACTGTTTTGTATTGGTAGTTTCAACCAATTCTATTATTGGATGATCGTTTTATGATCTTAAGAGAAAAAAAACTGCTTAATCTGCTAACGTGGTAGACCTGATGTTTGGCATAATGTCTAACTAGTTGTTTTCATCTATTGACAAGTTAAATATGACTGTGTAGCGTTTGCTCTCACGGGTCTAAGATTTACCTGCACTATACAATTATTACTATATTCAGGATGTTAGCTGTCTAAATGAAGCAATGAAATGCAATCTAGTTAATTATATAAATATCGGATTTGTAAATAATAATGCCATGTGTAAATGCTTAATGGTTAGGTGGAGGCTTGGATCTAGGATCCTGAGTCAATCCCCACAAAAAAAAAAAAAAAAAAAATATCAGAATGTTTGAATTAATACCGAGAAAGGGGAGGGGTGTTGAATTGCCTGTCATCTCATGAGGTAGGCTAAATGAGTGCCAGAAATTGCTAAGGTAACTGTAGTCGAGTGTGACTATATTGTTCCAATAAGCACAGAGGAGAAAATCGCTTAGGAGCACCACGCACTGCCAGAGTGATCCATGGATGATGGATGGAAGCTGATTAAATACAAAAATCTTCAGTTTGTTCGATAATAATATAACAATATCACAAGATGTTTCCACACCTTCGCACTGCAGATTGTTTGTTCTTCTGCACATATTTCTGGACCAATACAGACTCGTACATGTAGCAGAAACAATTTGAAAAGAGGGCTGATCGGAACCAAACATTGAGTATCCCTGCTCTGAGTAATTATTGTCGTTAACAAAGTAAGAACGTTGTTCAGGAGAAATCGAATACACTTTAGTTAAATTTTTGAAAAACGACATGAAAAATTGATTTTTCACTTAATAGAACGAGTTTTATCTTTTATTTGATAGCTTTTTACTACTTTATAATACAATCTGAAATGCTTTAATAACTAAAGACAATCTTCAAATGCCGTTGAAAGAATGGTCCTTGTGGAATGTATTGATGTGAATAATTAAAATAATCAATAATTGATGACACATTTTCCTTACCTTGATATTAATGTGTGGTACTGTCAGAAATTAAAGGTTGATTAACAAAAATGAGACCAGATTATTTAATACCAGAAATGAAAAACTTAGGCTTTTCATGGTAAGTTTATTTCACATTTACAGAGTTATCAATTTCGTTTACATCACAGCCTAGTAAATTTTATAAATTACTTTTATAAAAATTAAGTTTATCATAAAACCTGCAAAAATAGATTTTCCAACTACATTCTCCCACTTGCCAATTGTGAACCTCATCTTAACAAGGATTTTTTGCAATTTTTGGATACAATAATGAATGTTATAATTGGTGTTATACTGGAACTAAAGTCTCTAAGCTTAAAGAGTGATTTAATTGGGGTGTAATAAAACAGTCTAATTTTTATCGTTACAAATTTTGTAAGTACTTTGAGACAAGTCTGTAAGACCAATTCTTCAAAGTAGATATTGAGAATGTGAATGTTTTGCATACAAGAATGTTAGATTATTATGCTTTCTCAATTGGAAAATACATATTGATTTGAAGCGTTTTAAATAATATACTTGTTGGATGTTTAAAAAATTACTTTCGGATTAATTGATTCTATCTTTTATTTACAGTCACATTATTACTAACTTTTTACATGCTACTCTACTTCATCCAAAAACCAAAGAAGGCAAATATTGATGTAGTATTGGTACTATATGTGTTATCACTTTGTTATCATCGTCATTCTATCAGTGCTTTCATTGACAAAAAGTTCACATTGCATTAGGTCCAATTATACCTTTTAATTTTTCGATATTTGGTCCTTTTGGTAAGTTATAGCAAGTAACATAATTTCTATCTTTCACTATTCTGAGATCAGAGCTGATGATAAATGTGTATGAAGATGAGGATGTGTAATAACAGAAATGATTCATATAGAAATAACGTAAGTGTTACTATCACACTCCTAAACCCATATAATAATTGATTGTTGTAATTCCTGATAGTTAGAAGATTGTTTTACACACTATTTGCATTATTAATAAAAATAGTGCACAACACTTAGACTGGCCTATATGGTGTCTTGTTTCATGGAGTTTTTACACTCAACTTGCTCTAGTTGTAGTATTCTATCTTACACACCACCTTAGTAGTATTTACCCACACAACTATTAGATATCAAACAAATAGCATATGTTTGAATTCATAGTAAGGATAGATTGGTACTAAGATTAGACATGGATCATAGTGAGAGAGCAGGACAAATTCGATTATAATTAAGATAGGGAAAAAACTGTACAGAATTAAGATTGAACGTGTACCAACATGGGGGTATGATGCTGTGTTAACATTGTAGGGAGTTTAAGGATAGTTTTCCCAAATATGCATTATCCCATGTATTATACTACGTTTTAGCTTTACACAGGCTAGGCTAAAAAAAGGGAAATTATCAACAACAACCAAGAAGACGAAAATTTCCGACAGAGGTAGAAAACACCGCTTTCGCTTGATAAACTAGGGAAAGGCCACACAACAAGGTGGACGACTGGTCGGGAACATAGACGATCAGAGAAGGACGCCGAGTTGGTGAGTGAAGGAACGACGGTAGAGAAGGAGAGGTTCTCTTTATTGCTTGCTACTTAAGTCGACAAAACGGTCAAGAAGGCAGAGCGGATATCTTCGTGTTCGTGTTGGGGTATGGGGGAATGAAATTGCTCACGAATAGTGATAAGGTGAAAAGAAACCTAGCCATTGACTGATTCGGAAAAAGAAAAAATAACAAAACTGAACAGTGTGAGATTATATAAAAATTTCTGAGAAGAGGAGGAAGTAAGACGATGTGTCTTGAACGATACAATACGAGCAAATTCGTGTAATGATGCCAAAAGAAAGGCATGCATTGAGCTGGCAAAGGACTGGTGTTTAAGAGAAGGATGGCAGTCGCAGTTGATAAATAGAGAACTAACTATATCGTTCGCGGTTTGGTGGGTCGATATGGAGGAATCACAGAAATCAATCATTTTTCCCACAGCAGAGAAGCAGACTTGGCACTAATATTTGGAATGCGAAATTTCCTGTGTGGTGTACTACGCAGTTCAAATCGCCAGGCTCCTAATAAGACCAATCTCTGACAACAGCTAGTGCCACAGAAAAATAGAAAGTGAGGATTTTTACTATTATATTTATTACCTTCATGTGCTGTTTTGTGACTGTGTGGAGATTCTCAATTAGGTTTTAGTTTTAACCTACATATTTAGAAACATCATGATTGGATATATTTTATATATGCTAGAATTTATTTCATTAAGAATCATTGAATATTTTATATAAACCCTACAATTAATGTTAAAAATCTACTTAGTGTTTGTCTGTAAATCGATTATGTGGGTAAGAATATAACCGTGTGCATACGTCTCGGCCCAAAAAATATGTCGTTCATCCGACATGCCAAAATAAAAAATCCAAGGATCATACAGTTGATTTGCCTAAGGTAGACTGTTCGGAAAAACTACCAGTACCCAGGTGGTGTTAAGATAACCGTCCATGAACCAATCATGGATCAGGAGTAGGGAATAAAATTATTGTACTCCTGGACACGACAAATAATTTTTGATGTCCTGTTTTTCTACGAATTCACTTATTTAAGGTTTTCTTGTGAAATTGATATGGTCAAATCATAATCCAGATTGCACTAATCAATGTTTGGTTGGAGAGTTAACTACCTTGATCATCTCTTACCATTAATCTGTCAACGATTTGCCAAACTCTCTACAGTTCTGGTGTTTTTTTATAGCATGATCTAATAAATATATTCGTTTAAAGTAATAAAATTAAAAATAAGCTAGATAAATTTGGTATAATGTAAAGATCTACCACTACATTTATGATTTATTATAGCTTAATGAGACGTTGGCTTATATGGTTTAGGAGTGGTGGTTTGGGATCCTATGATCTAGAGTTATCAACACATCACTAGACTGGTTTGAAATTTAAGACAAAGGTGGGGTAACCTGCTGTCATCCATCGAGTGGAAAAAATGAGTGCAGATGCTGTATAAAAAAAACCAGTAGTCGGAGTGGCGACCATCAGGATTGTGTCCATATCCAAGGAGACAACAATTGGCAGAACTGACGCTCTGAAGAGTTAATGGTCCATGGCAATGAATGAGAATTTTACGATTTGATTGTGGTGGTCTGTAATTGGACAATATTACGTCATAAATATAATGTATTATGTCTCTGAGGTCATGTGGTAGTAAGCCAAAAAATAGGGCGATATGAATATTGAGACCATCATGTTGTTGTACAGAAATGCAATGAATCAATACATAAATTAATAATAAGGGATAAGTAGATATTTAAAATAAAATCTTTAATACAGAAAGTTCTCTATGCTTAGTAATGTGTGATTGGTTTTATCTTTAATCCTATCTGTTTTTGGAAGCCAAATTACGAAAGACTTTCTTATATTTAAACACATGAACCTGAAGAACCACTTATTGATAGATATGCATAAGTAGAGATGTGAGTAGTAAGCAAACAGATAAGTTGATTTTTTATCATGGGTTTCTCGTGCTGCTGCGCTGTGATGAATTCAAGTATTCTTAAACATTTTCACTACTATGTATAACGCTCTCACACCAACATATTGCTAACATCGCATCATTGCTAACAATCAATAAGTACTATGTTGAGGAGTTTAACATATATTATAATTATTTGGAGCTTTCTATTAATTTGTAGATCCAGCATTACTGTAAACAATTAAATTAAATTGTTTGTGGCAAATATAGGATAAGTTTGCAATTGACAAGAATAACCAAATATTATGCACTTTGCTTCAGATATATAAGTGTCTTCCATTGCTTAACCCAGAAATGGCACATCTAACAAGCCAAGGAATTTACAAAAACAATGCGGTAAAATGTAAACATTACATTTATAACAACAAGCGCAGGGAAAATAATTCCTGAGGTAATTGATCAACAAGAAAAACACGTGCATACAATGACGCAAGTAACAAAAAAGACAGTATAAACAGAGAACAAACACAAGCAACTGACAGCTAGGGGGAAAGATATTTGTTGGGGGGCAGGACTATGGCACAGAGAGACGCAAGCAGATGGAGCTCATGGTCGCGAACTCCGCGAGATCAACAAACACACGGAATATATCAGCGTACACACCCCGACAATCCGGAGAAAAAAAACGACAGGGGTCATTATCGGAAGAAAGGTTCGCACAATATTTTGCTGAGCGAAGAGGTAGGTCCACATTGTTTAACAATCCAATTAGCCGAAGTGACTAAAACACAGCGGTACCATAGACCAAAGGGAAATTCAAACCTCTGTTGAGCATGATGCTACGGTACGGAAGAGTTGCTATGCGGTACTCAACGATGTGCGACCCGAGCAGAATAGGTCAACCAAAAAAAAAAAAAAAAAAACAAAAAAGCAGCATAGTTCGTCAGGTCCAAATGTCCCTTTTACAGGGCAAACAGCTGCTAATTCCAACAGTGCAGCATACAACCAAAAAAAGAAACAATCAAAAACGAAGCTAAACATTTAAAAACATGGGTTTTTATTAAATAAGGTTGGGGAAGAGGGGAGCAACGAAAGCAGAGTTAATAACGAGCTAATAAGAAATGAAATGCATAATAGTACAGGCATTAACAGTTTTTACTATAGACGGCCACACAGAGACCACACACACACAGAAGTGACTCATGCTTTAATTGAGTCTTTTACCAGCTGAGGAAGGGAAGCTGAACCAAGCTGCACTTGGACCTGCCACCTCAGTAGTGGTCTTAGACGATACACGCTCGAGACTCGAAAAACCAGACACGATAGCACAAAACACAACAGGGAGGAGAAAAGCGTCGGACGCAGAGACCATTGGCCAAGATCAGACCAGAAAGACAGGTCGAATCTCGGCACATCGAACCGATACGTTAAAAATGCCAAGACCAGAACAGAAACAGACAGTCGAAGTATCTACCGGCACAAGATCGAACCCCGATTATATGCAAGACTGACAGAGACCAAGAGTCGATCTCCGGACCAGAATCAAACAACGATTCACTAGCAAAACTGAACAGACAGACGAGGTCGATCTCCGACGTGACCTGAATCATAGCCAAAAGAACCGACACCAGAAGCGACAGCAACCTACGCTAGACATCACACTGACTTCCTTCCCTGATGCTGCAACCTAGCGTTCTAAACTGATAGTTCAACAAGCTGGCCGTTCACAGCTGAATATTTTTCCAAAGGCATGCGTTTCTTATAATGGATTAATACTGGGGAAAGGGGGTGTCGGGGAAAAGGATCACGTCTGAGAGTTCTGCACTTACCCAATTGTCATGAGATAGGGTCGTGAGAAAGTCGATGTATCTCGATGAGTGTACTACGAAGAATCCCAATGGATCCGAAGGAGGGTATCGTGAAAGAAAGTCATGTATGTGGTGTTACAGACCTCCATATAGGATGTGAGGGAGTGTCTCAGGAACCGCCATTGTCGAGGGGAAGCATTCATATCTCATGAGAAGCGGGAGTCGGAGCTATCTGCGTGGCGACGGAAACTCCGGCACGTAACGTGTCGAAAGCAGGAAAACATGGGTGTTAGTTAGTTATAAGGGGTATAAAAAATACTAACTATTAATAATTACAGCAGCGCATTTAACATTTATAACATCAGTTAAACAAGGATCGGGACCAACTAAACAGGGAAAACACGTACTTCGCAAACAGAAATACTGCGCTAGTATAAAAAGGAAACCTATGATGTTGTGATCTCATAGGCTTTCCAGAATTCGCAACAGTAATACTGATGCACTATGACTCCGGGTATATAGACAATGATGACCAATGCGAATGGCACCTAAGTTCTCAACAAGAGCGCCAAGCGGGGGCAGTTTATCTTCAGGAGGAGTTTTTCCTCTCACCGAGTATGTAGATGTCCAGTAGATGAGAACAGATGAGAAAGATGACATGCTCTATCCTTATTAATAAAATGCAGGAATGATCAACAAGGAAGAGCACAAATATCATTTAATAGTTAATGGTATAGAAACTCAGGCAGGGATTTAAACACCACCTCTTCGACTCAGAGTTTCCAACAATTATAAACACAGAGTCTTGATAACACATTGATAATGATCACATCACGAAACAGCACCGAGTTGGTTATTGTGATAGTGTCAACAGAAGAAGGAGGGGGTTATTTTTTGGGGAGGAAAAGGGGAGGGGGGAGTTAGTAATGACAGATAAAAAATAGAAACAATTTAAGCTCAACATAAGAATATTTTTGCACAAATTGGCGATATTTATTGGTGAGAATGTCTCCATATGACCTATTTGATTGCATTTTGAATTGTGGAAATGATAAATTATAAGAGATTGGAATGAACAATAAAGAAGATAGGAAGGAATTAATCAAACGAGTTTGATTAATCACTAACAATGAGGGAATAGACGAGCCTCGAGAAAGAGAACAGTACACTGCCATCCGATGTTAATAATGACAGAAACGCATGTTTGTCGGCGAAGGATGGTCAGGTGAACCTACCAGGCAAAAGACAAGATGGCCCAAGCTTGTTCCGTTGCACAAAAAGGCAAGCCCAGTGAAGACAAAGTACAGCAAATAAGTTGTATTGCTCTGCATGTGTAGAAGAGATACTGCATTGACAAGACAAAGGCACAAGTGTGCATCAAACTGCCATTTTACCTTAAACACAGAACTTATAAAGAACCAGCTTGGGCCGAATTAAAAAAGAGCGCTAGCAAGTGTCTGCTACAAAAATAAAGCGCTACCATTAAATAGCTGACAAAACATTGTATTGTAAATGTGCACATAATCTGTGCCTAAAATAAAGAATTTATGAAGGGAGTAACAGCATTTAATTGTGCGCAGTCTCCAGAACCGATAGCTTGAAACCACACGCATACTTCAACATCAATTGGAATGATGCTTTATGAATAGAAATTGTAAAGCACCTACATTACATTGTTTGAAAAAGGGATTCAGACCATTGCTAACACAAATCGTAGATTTGAATAGGTCATCTTGCATTCAAATTTACAGACAATAACCAATGAAATGTTCCTGTTCGAGAGTCCTGTAAACTCCGGAACAATTTGATAATTGCATAATTCTATAGAAAACAGCATACTAAAACACTCAAAGATTCCAATGACGTAGAGCAACATGTACCTTATTCCTATCCTCTTCTAGCCTCATCTTGAGCTAGTTAAGGCACTCCTAACACACTCCATTAGTGACATCATAACCATGGACAGTGCTTCAGAAATATTACGCAGACACTCGAACTATTTTCACATTTATTTGGTGTTTTCAGCTAATTTGAAAATGGATTAAAATTTAAATTTTTTGGCAGAACCATCATTACACAAAGATACTCATGACAAAGTGCAACGAGTATTTAGAAATTTTAGCAGAATTAATATAAAAAATGAAAAGCTGTCAAGTGTATTGCATCAATAAGATTCAAACCTGAAGATCATATCTTTTGTAGAAGCACTTTTGGGAGTGATTACAGTTTGAGCCTTCCTGGCATGATATGTAATCAGAATTATCACACATTTGGATAGGGGGTTAATTCTACACATTTTCTTGCAGGATTTGCCTCAAGCTCTGTCAGTTGAGATGGAGAGTGTCAGTAAGACAGGCAAATCTTCAGGTCTTTTAAAACGTTACTCAATTGGATATGCAAGTCTGGGCTGTGGGCTGGGCCAAACTCTAAGAGAACTTATTACATTTTGTTCTGAAGCCATTCGCAGTTGTTGTTTGGCCTGTATACTTAGGATCAACCATGACTGCAGACATCAAGATGATGCGACGGTAATGATCTACAGCATATCAAACTCACCCTAAATCAAATCAGGCGGAATAAGTCACGTGACGATATCTCAAGGCTATCTTATTACAATTCAACTTGCGTACAAGGATGAAATGAGTAACTGAGCCGAAACATTAAACATTACCTGCTAGTAGTCAGCTTTTTTCATTAACAAACTTTTCTGATATTTATTATATTATCTGGGAATGTAAATACACTGCATCGAAAGACTTTAGAAACTCTGCAATTATATTTTTAATATAATTTAGAATATGAATCACTTTTTAAATTAACACAAAATTTTGAACAAAGTCAGACTTGTTGTACAAGAACAACTAACATCACTAATACAACAAATGCCCGTAGACAGGTTCGAGACTCACTAAGAAAGGGAGCCGAGCTGAGAGATGAGTGGGGTGGGATATTGCTCATACACTCGATGCCAAGCGCGGCTAAACCAGCGAATGGAACATATCCAATGATGGAGCTACACCAAACAGAAATTCAGACAAAACTAGATCAATCACATTGAGTGGCTAAGAATGGAGATTTTTTAAATATAAAAAAAATACAAATTTACAACTCCATAAAAATGAAATTATAGTAAGAATGAGAACTTAGAACTGAAATGCAAAAACGTTGAAAGTGATAAAAATGTAGGCTGTGACGAAGAGCGAATATAAAGGTTGTTAGTTTGGTTCAGTGTAAAGAATGAGTGAGTAATAAATACGAGGAGGCAAGTTATTAGAAAAGCCTACATAGAGATCAGAAAATTGAGATAAAACATTAATACTATCGTATTTAAATGAAGATTGGAAAAATAAGATAGAAAATGAATGTAAAAATGGAGTTATCATATACAGTGGAACAAAAAAATAAACTAATGTTGGCTTGTAATATGGTGGCTCTAAGGGCTCAAAGTTCAGCGATTGTGCTATTTGGGATCATGTATAGAATTTTAATATAAATCAAAACATTAAATTGAAGCAAACAAATACAAATTGAGGGTAGAGTGCCTTCAAGCTGCCAAAGAATTAATGAATACTTTCTGGATTATTGCGTCAATAACTCCAACATAGCTTGGGACAAGCAAGTGGGCTCTTGGGCCCGAAAACATAGGCCAATAGTGGTCAAGCCCAGTTGAAAAACAAGGATTGTACCAAGAGTTGAAAGCTCCTAGGACAGAGTTGTAAGAGTCAAGTATGATGACATCGCCTGTAACAATGAAAGGTAGTATCAAATCATGATTAATTAATTCAACAAGAGCAATCTTGAATTTGGTTTAGTTACAAACAATTTCATACATAAAAGAAGGAATGCATTTCACATTCACATAGAGAGAAAGTCGATGAGCGCACACACAAAAAAGCAATCCCAGCTATCCTCCAAAGCAAGTAGAAAGATCGAAAGTTCCACCAGTGCCAGATATAAATTTGGGTGATTTTATTTCACACACATTTGGAGAAAACGCCTGTGACCTCAACCCACAACCTGGTGCATGATAGCGGTTACAAATCAAAAATTTCACATACTACGAGTTTATAAAAAGTGACCCGTAATCAAGAAACATTTTCTTCGGTAATTCCAGTATGATCTGACAACCAGAGGATTGGACACAAAAATGATACCATCTTGCATACTTCTGCCATGATGAAATAATACAGTTTGGGGTAAATTTCTGCCAAATGATTTTAGGGGAGATCGAGTGAAACGGAGGATGCACAGAGCATACAGAGGAGCTGATAAACATCCCCCCATTTTTTCAAAAAAGTCTGGGATAAATTAGGGGTAATCTGCTGTTATGTAATCGAAACACAGGATTACATATAAATATAATATATTAATATTATAAACACATACAAACGCACACGCAACACCCAAAGCAACACAATTGACCCTCACCTCCCTCCAGACAAAGAAGCTGGCATAACAAAACAAGAAGATAAACACAAGGTAAGCCTATGCTGTTTCAGAAACAAACTTTCAAGAGTCCTCACAAATAATAAGACGTATCAAACAATCTACACACAATGAGAATTCCAATGCTACCAACACTCAGCTTTACAGACTAAGTATGAGTCCGTAGTTGGTGATGTCAGCGGCAGGCATCACAAGTGATACCACATGATACCAAAGCATTACGATACCCCAGCATGTAATGTGCAAGTGTCGGACAGCAGTTATATATTAACTAATATCCAGATCTTGTGTGTTATCTGTTGTCTGGTGACGCTGTATTCTCAGCAAGCCTTGTCTTAATGACACTTTCCCAGTATATAGCTAAGGAGCCAAACAGTGGAATGTGCTATTAAAGGATTGAATATTATTCGGAAAAAGAAGTCAAAGTTATGGCTTTATTACAAACAAATGACAGGACACGGGGCAATGAATGTAAACAAATTTATTTTTATTAATTTTTTTATTTATGCACGTATAGAGAACACGCACAGTATGGTATCAATGATAAAAGAAGACCCCACCACATTTCCACCTGTGAATGGAAAAGAATACCAATACATCTCTCACTAATTAATTAACCAGGTGGTGAGGATTAAAATAAAATATCGAAATTGTGAGTCAAAGCATGAAATATGGCTGAAGTATCTTGTTATACCAATGAGAAAATTAGTTATAAAAAAAAGCATCATGTTTAGGAACAGCAGGCAAACAATAACTGCTGACCAATGGATCATATATATCAGGTAGCATCCATATCTGTTTCGCGAGAAATGGTACAATTTTTACAAATTTGAATCTAAACAAGCGAATACATTCGATAGAGGGTGCTAGGGGGCAGTAAAAGTCTAGGTTAAAAGATGAAACAGTATTTGCAGATAAAAACTTTAAAGTAAGAACACGTGAAATGAATGCAATGAGGGAAAGAGATTGTGAATGATAGGACAAATTAATACCTTTATAAGACCTCAGAATAAAGGATGATAAAACGGCTATAGTGACAAGACGTGACAGAAGAACGAGTACCGGCGGAAAGTGGACGCAGCGACGCGCTGTTCTGGCACATGCTCCCATACCTGACCTGAACTGACAGATATCATTAGCAGTGCAATGTTTAGAGCAGACATGCTGCATCACAGCAAGTAAATATACCCATCAGAGATGGGGAAACCCCCGCCAT
>CM068952.1:128692118-128706458 GCA_035128595.1 Eptatretus atami | reverse complement strand
GGAAGGAAACCAGCTAAGGAAGAGACACCCCCTTCTGAATATTGCAGACAGAGGAGAAAAGAATCCCCAAAAGTTCTCTACCCTAGCCACCTCCCTCATCACCCAATTTCTCTTCCCCTCAAACCACCAAACTGCCAATTCATCTTGTGGACAATGTCCAGCCTCAAAAGTTCTCACCTGTTCTTTCCCCTTCATTAAAGTGTGAGTCAGTGTTTTTTGGTTGCAATAGCTGGGTATGACTTTTTTTTTTTTTTCTTTTTTACATAAGATGTGTTCAGTGTTGTTTACAGCGGCATAAGTGATTTTAACATACATAGTGTTCCTTTCAATTTCATATTTTGTGTCTTGTGAATCAATCCGCCAGGATCTGTACCATTATTATTTATTGGTTAAATTATCCTGTCCTCCCTTTCCCCCGAATACTTTGTAAATAAACCCTTCTTTTAAATATACCGAAACATTTCCCCGACTTTGCCTCCACGCGTTTCAACCGGCAGGTTCAGCTTTTATTGGAAACGATGCCTTGGGGGTGAATCATAAGATAGCCAATTAAATGCAGTAATATTTTAAACAATTTGTTATGGCATTCACGTAGGCCTTATATCAGAACCTTCGGTTCGCATCCAGGCTTTGTTAAATATTGCTCCGGGCGGGAGCGGGGTTGAACAATTAACTGAACATTACGCTAAAAGGCACCCAAATTTCATGGAAAGTGTATTGCACTTTCAAACACATTGTGACAACATAACTTTAAACAAAGGAGGCAAAATCTAAAAGTATTAATGCCACAAATTCAAAAGAAAACGCACCAAAGAATCATGTAAATTTTAGCGAGAAGGTTAACGGTATTTGCTCAAAGAAAGGTGGCACGAAGCGTTGAAGCTTGTGGAGATCGAAAAGAACATTTTCATAAGTTATTGACTATCACAAACCTTTTTAAACATGCAATTCCCATATGTAGATGCTCTTCTTTGATCAGGAGCACCTTTTTTTTGAAAATCTTCAACAGGTGCAAATTTTGATCCCAGTACTCCGAAATATTTAATTAAATGCATTTTGCAAAGTTTAACTTTTTGAAACGTGAAAAATCAGCCCGTGACTACATTCTGCATTGTTGGAGAAACTGAGTGGCCATGACTGCAGGGAAATGCCAGTGTGACACGAACCTAAGCGGGAAATCTCCCGCTTGAATTTCCCAATGTGATGGTACAATAGGGGACTACTTGTAATTCAGACAGAACTGAACAAAAAACACCTTCGCAATACAAAAAACAACCAAATTAACACAACCCATTGCTATGCATCCCAATGGGAACTTTTGATTCAGCACCGACATTTTTGGAAAACAGACGACAGAATAACCGGACACAAGTTGAAGGAACAAAGGCAAAAATGCTTACAAAACGCTATACAATCTGAATGCAGACACAAATGCCTTTCAATTAAAATTACAGGTCCAGTTCGCAAAGCCAGTTCATCCAAATGCGTACACACGATTTCACTAGAAGCTGTTTGACCTCGTGAACCTTTTTTAACCGAAACAATATCTTTTCAATAACAAGTAATTAAAAAACAAACATTTTTTTAAAGGCAAAAGGATGGAGGGATGTCCTCCAAAAAAGTATTGGAAACTCAAGGTTCAGAATTGGTCACAGAAATGTCGTGTGGATACCACCTCTTTGAAGAAGGTTAGGTTTCCACACGTTTTATATCTTGAAACATCTTTCCTTGAAAATGGTTCATGTTCCGAGAAAAGGCACTGTTATGTCACAAAGTTCCATCCAATTCCATTGGGACCAGACTTGCACAGAGCTGTTCTGTGGCTGCCGAAGCAGTCTCCGGGCTATTTGGGCACAATCCTAGATGGGCGCCACTCTGACGGCAGGATTCTCGAATAGCTCAATCATCCCAGCAAAGCTGGGTACTCATTTTACCGACCTTTTGGAAGAGATGACAGGCTGGTTGAGCAACCCCAACCTGGTTGTTAATCCAAACCGCGCCACCAGGGGCTCGAACTCAGACCCTAAGATCTCAAGCCGCCAACCCTAACCACTAAGCCCAAACACCAGCCACAAATCCCCCATTCGAGAACATAGAACATTAGACACACACACACACACACACCACACACACACACACACACACACACACACACACACAAGCCGAACAACGGACAGTGGCCTGGACATCAGTTGATTTACTCGGGTCTGGACATTCTGGCATTAGCTCGGGGCATACGACTGTGCGCTAGGCGCAGTTCAATGTCCATTGAGGATAGCCCGAGCATTCCGCCAAACTGCGGCCCTCATTGGGTGTCTGGTGTGTGCGTGGCCGAAGAGCACCCACCACATACCGGGGCACCATTTGTTATTCTCGGAGCTCCATTGCCTTGCCCAGGTGGAGAGCAAATGAGGGCCATTCCGGGTGCCAAATCCTTGCTTGGGCGGGGGCCGTTAGCACATGGTAAGCGTCCATGCATCACTGAGGGTGCTGGACCGAGAACATCCATCACTCCACATGTTCCACTCTCAAGCGGTGCCCCATGACTGGTGGGGATTATAAAAAGAGGGCTCTGTACTCTGGCCTGTCCTCTCCTTCTCCTGGCTTGGGCCACCCTTTATTCTCTCTCTCTCTCTCTCTCTCTCTCTCTCTCTCTCTTCCTCTCTCTCTCTCTCTCTCTCTCTCTCTCTCCTCTCTCTCGATTGTTTGGAACGGAACGGAGTCGGATGAGTCCACCTAGCGAGTGGGAGACCACCAGATAGGCCCGCCTTAACCCATTAGCATTAACACGTACAGACCGACCCTCTATACACTCAGTCTATCCTCTCACATGTTCTTTTCTTTGTTTCCCCAAATCCCCCTGACTCACATCTTTACACCCTCCTCTTTGAACCACATCTGCCAGTCACTGCACACCTCATCGCACCTCCCCGACCCGCATGAGACGCCCCTTCAGTTTTCTTCCCCTCTCTTCCCCCTCCTAACGGTAGACTGGGAAGCTGTGGCATGTCGGCCGCACCAGTATTAAAGAGCGCAAAAACCTCGCTAATTTCTCTCTCCCTTTCTTTGCTTCCTAATTTGTCATCCGGGGTATGATCCTGATGGTGCCCTGTAATGTTATGTAAAATAAGTTTGTGGAAGTTTTTTAGAAGATCAAATAGCTCTGCACAGTGTCCTCTTTTGTAAAATACTTTTTTGGCTCTTTTCGCACCACCAATTATCCCCTCCTCCTGCTGTATATATTCCTGTGTTATTAAAACTTTCCTTATTGTTCCACATTGTCTTTCCTCACCCTCACTTCATAAATAAATTGTTATCATTGTTGAATCTGTACCCAGTTGTAGTGTCTCGTGCCTCCATTGGTTCCCGCGTAGTCCGCACAGTGTTGTGTTAGCCAGCAAGTTTTACCCCGATTGGCTCTTTGTTAACCGGTGCACATACTTGGCGCAGCCTCCACTCGTGCTGCACCCAATTGTGATAAGTTTCTATGCAAGTACCACATCGTGAGACACGAGACCTCCCTTGGTGTGGCCCGTCCACAGAAAAGGTACCACACGAAGTTAGGTAAACCCTTGCCAGTCTAAGGCAGAGTACCAATCAGCATTCGTGGTTGCTTCAAAACCCAACTGGAGCGGCGGAAGTCTAATCCGTGCTCGTAGCTCAGGACCACATGTCAGGAGTAACTTGAGCGCTTTTCCTCTTGATGGCGAAACTCGAAACCCCGGATTCCGTAGCAATACATTAAGACTCAGGCATCTGGGGGCATATACCACACATACTTGTCGCTTGCCTGTTGATAGAGATTAATTTCTGCATGGCAAAGGCCCATAATTAGCTTTGTTTTACCCATATCGCCACTCTGTGGGATGACATTAGCAATCACATATTCGTTGGAACAAGAAAAAGAGCAATGAGAATTGGCGCAGACCCTTACCAGGGACTTGTTTTGTGTTGCTGAGTGTTTTGGCTGTCATTTTGTTAAACTGTGCTGTGGTGGTGTATTTGCATTGTGTTGGCATTTGTTTACTGTGTGTTAAGTTAATTAATAAGGACATAAAATTGAACTGTCACTTTAAATAACTGCTGGCAGTGATTGACTGGTTACCCAAGAGTTCCCACTTTGATGCAACCCCGCTTTTTGATTGGCCACCTGACCTAACCAATGAACGTTTATTATTATTCAATTTCCATTTAGAATGATGATTAAAATTTATTCAATCTCAAATCAATGGAAAGACCAAATAGGTACAGTCTGCAACGAAGAGTCCAATCAGAAGGAACCCGAAACAAGCAAAAAGCAAAAGATGATTGAAGTATCAGAGGAACCCTGGTAGGATTCAGCATTTTCATTTCTATCCTCCACCCTCAAACCCATCCAGACAGTCAAGTGAGCTCATTCAAAAAAAAAATTTTAACCACAATGAATCCAGATCAAAAAATTAAATAATTCTGCCTGCCAGACCATGCATCTTGATTCAAGTTGATTTTTAAACATGTATTCCACATCACTACTAGAATCGTAATTGTGAAGTTTCATGTCGCTATTGAATTAAGCCGTTTCCAGTTCGATTTGATGAAAGCGGTATTTAATTATTTTCTTCAATCCAATTATGGCTGCAAAAACCATGTGACCTATTCAATTATTCTTTAACAAACTTGTACACCCCATGGCGGGGAACATTTCGTTTGAAGTTATACCCCTCGGATGTGTCCAGCCGTTCTGGAGAAGAGATATTCATTGGTTTTTAGGGTAAATCCAATATGGCTGCCAAAACGTAGTTTGTGACCTTTATGTTCATGTTACGAATATTGGAAAGCTACTGCACTACATTTCTAGGTTCCCATAGAAACAGTTATTTCGATAAGTAAATGTGGACAGAGATACTCCCTTTTCCCCTATGTCCTAATGGGATTAAGTGCGGATGCCTTGAGAAGTATTTATAGATTAGCTTTTGACATCACTTCATCTGAACAACCAGCCCTTTCACCTCGCTTCCTCAACACGACGCCACTGCCCTCACGTCCGTTCGCCACGTAGTGGGCGGGGTTTTCAATCGCCTCAGATCGAGACTCCCCGGGGAAGGCAGGGGGCGTGCCCCTTGTCCAATCAGGCCACAGAGCGGGCTTATCCCATGGAACACGCGGCCCAATGAGGGTTGAGATGGCACAGAGTTCGACTTTCCCGACGACACGCCGGCCAATGGGATTGAGATGGCCACAGAGGTGGCTCTTTCCCACGCACACGGCCGGCCCAATGAGGGTTGAGATGGCCACAGAGTTCGATCTTTCCCACGGCACCTGCCAGCCAATGGGGTTGAGAGTGGCCATAGAGGCGGTGCTTTCCCAACGACACACTGCCAATGAGGGTTGAGATTGGCCACAGAGTTCTACTTTTCCCACGGACAACGCCGGCCCAATGAGGGGAGCTGCCTCAGAGGGCGTTTATTTTTCTCACCCCGACAAGAGGAGAAATATAAAGGATGCCAGGCGGGAGCGTTGGTGTCTGTCTTGGTTGTCACCTGGTGTAGTCTTGGGTCAGTGGGGTTATCGCTGAGTTGTCATCATCATTCGTGTTGACGGTTCGAAGTCCCGCCGAAGCTGGGATCATCGTCGCCTCTGATCTTCTCCTTGGGCCCTTGGTCGATGGTGCATGGCCGGTGGAGAGCGCGGTACCTTGGTGCTTGGAGCGGCCATGTGTTGGCAGGTTTTCCAGTTTCCCGACCGCAGCCGGATGTCGAAGACCACACGAGGTGACAGTCCAAGCACCTGTAGGCCTGCGTCCTAAGCTCACTGTCCTCAGCTGCAGCTTTCAATAAAGACCCGGACGGTTCCATTTCTTCTGTGTGTTTAGAGACGTTGTGCGTGCTGTGTGGGATCCCGTTCTATATATAAGTAGGAATGTCTTCATGCTTTTGCTGTACATACTTGCATTCTTTTAGTCGGGTTTTAACTCTGGCCCTTTTTGTGTTCCTCTCGCCCCCTATTTGTAAATAATATCCATTTTGTAGAATGTTTTCAAGCTCGTTTTGTGTTTTTTCATTGGTTTAGCACGGACGTGTGGAGAATGCGGTGAGGAATAGTTTGAGCATGTGGACCGACGGACCTCGGTAACATCCGGGGGTCGGTACGCACGGTGCGAGCACGGGAAACGGCCTCGTCCCGGTTCGAAAGGGGCTCCGCGAGGGTGCTCGGTAGTGTATTCCTCATTAGTAGCTCGCCACATGGGCCTCTAGGTATTTGAATTTGGCAAATAACCGTCACGCCGTGCGATTATGACGATTCACGGTCCAGTAAGGGAGCCCTACCTTTCAGAGTTGATCCGGAGATAGATCTAGATTCGGGTGTCGTGGTTGCAGCCTACTCTCTACTGCTCCATCTAGGGTTCGTGCTCGCCGCCGAAGCTCGGCCCCACAACAATAGTGTGTGAACTTTTTGCTTACCTCATGATAGGCGGTCATAATTGTGTAAGGTTTGCCTCGATCTGCTTCAGCCACTTAAAAGAAGGATTTTTGAATATAATATATTATATATATTATATATATATATTTTTTTTTTTTATTATTTTTTTTTTTTTTTTTTAACAATATGGCTGTCAAATCATGTGACGATGATGTCAGCAAATTATTTTTTTCTGGTGGACCATTTTTATCCCTAAAAGATTGGACCATCAACAATTTTCATACTTGATTCAGATGTAGCTCTAATATAACATTATTGACGTCCATAAACAAAGGCACCTTATGTGTTTGAAGAAATCACACACTTATTCCCCATGAGGAAGAAGAGTTACTGCCGTTGTTACCAAGTTTCAATTTCCATTGGCGCGTTTCAGAGATAGAGGTCCAAAAGTTCCATTTTTCCAAACAGCGCCCACCACCACGTGACTGACTATGATGTCATAATTATCAATAAACATTATCTACCATGATTATTTGCTCCTTTTGGGTTTGAGAAATATTGTTATTGTTCTCAATCGAAAAAGCGATTTGCAGAGAGAGAGAAAAAACACTAAAGTTCCTAGTGCGAACAAAACAAACAACCAAATGGACCCAAATTGCACAATAACCTCTACCTCCCTCCCAGCGGAGGGGGGTAACTACTCGTATATGACAAAATTTTATTGGACTTTTAATTTTTAAACTAAACTCTGTAAAAAAAATCGATATTGACGAAGAAAAGATGAAGTGCACATACATGTTCAGAAGAAAAAACCGAATGAAAGATGTGCAAGCCAGTGTTGTCGGCCAAAGAAGTGCAGTGTTTTGCCACAGCATGTGCCTGCCACACAAATGGAGTCATCTGAAAATAAAGCACCTGAGCCCAGCGTTTCAGGAGGAGTCCAGGAATCCCGGCACTGTCCGAGGGTCAATCCTGCCAAGTGGGGTGTAAGATATTCAGCAATGGCACGCTGTTTAGAGAGAAGAAGGAAACACAGAACATGTTGGTATTATCGATTCAGTTTATGGTTAAATCTTTGGAGGAATGTCACATCACTTTTTATTATCTGTGAGAATTTAATATTATCTAGTCCAAGCAAAACCCGTCCCCCAAGTGATGGAAAGTTTAAGTTAATCTTCAATTCAAATCATTTTAAGAAAAACTTTAAAAAAGGTGTAATTGTTGTTGCCATCTTCTGGTTTCACTCAGAGCAAAAGCACTGAGCTACTTATACTATGCCCACACGGAATGCGTGGGTACAACATCGGGAGCGTAGAGAGAGAGATGGATATGTCTAAAAAGGACGGCCAAAAATTGTGGCATATTTTTTAAATATGTGTTACTCACAATGAAAATTCTGATTAAATATATCTTTAATTCCAGATGTTCAGCGTGATTAAGGATTATTTGAAGGGACAATTAATTGGTGGACTGACTATATTGCATCAAGAAAGGTGCCAATCGAAAATGAAGCAACCAATTCCGCAGGTTTTCCAACGCAGCCATGGGGGAAGCGGCGCTGCTGGAAACGTGGAGGCAGAAACACCACTGTCGTAGTATATTTAATATAATAATATTTTTATTACATATATATATATAATAAAATATATAAATATAATATTAACCATTATTATATATATACATAATAATACATAAATATAAATATATATATTTTATATATATTATATATATAAAAATATTCCAACTTGGAAACAAACAAAGGGAAGTGGAAATTGTGCACCGGAAAAGTTGTGCAAGCGGAAGTATATCTACCCTACTTTTTCAGTCATGTTATAGCGGCAGCACACTGTTATTGAATTGTCAAATAGTCCCATAATGAATGACTGAGGAGGAGAAAACTGGCAGAAAAAGCATGCAGTTACATTCAAAGAACGATTTACGAGATTCTTTAAACGGCACAAATGGGAGGAAAACATGACAATAGATTGTTCTAGGAATCAATTAACATCCCAGCACAAACTGGGAAAGCGAAATTGACCAGTGAGACACAATAAATCGGAAGTGAGATGACAAATGTCAGCGATTCAAATGTTGGAAACATCGAGAGACGGGCAACAATTTGTACTGACATTGAAAAGTTCGTCATGTGGATAAAATGTCATTCAGAGGTGTTTTGTGAAGGTTAATGGCCAAGAGCAAGGATGAGAATTTTTGAGAGTTTCGGCCTTACCCAGGAGAAATTATTAATCATCTAAGCAGGTGATCTTCACGATTGTTTTTTTAAATGGGGCCACTTTTGCCAAAATAAGTACATCAGTATTGAGAAGCCATCACCACCTGCAGGAGAGTCCATCATGCTGCTTTAGCCCCCACCTCCACATACTCTTCTTCAGTTTGTGGTTAACTGTGGCTGCAAGCATAATTGTTCTGTATTACTGAAACCATATTTTGATGTATAGGTTATGAGTACATTAATGCTTGGCGTTTGTAACACTCATTTGAAACATTTGCGGTCAATTGATAGCATTTTGAGGCGGATCATGATGGGGTGCTTTTCACATTTGTTATATATTCGACTGAACATCAGGGACTGCACCTATAGGCCACCAGGGTGGCCACCCAGTGGTCTCGCGGGCCATGAAATTAAGGACAGGGATCTAAAGGGTTTGTTTGGTTTTTGAAGGGAGTCTCTACTTAACCCTTAACTATTGTTACTAAATGACGAATATACGCAAAATTTAATGATATAGTGGTTGCCACCAAGACAATATGAGTGCAAAAAGCTCAGGTTTGATTTTACGATGAACCACTCTAATTGTGTCGGGATTCCTTGAGACACGTAATCATATCCTGGCCATTCAAATGAGACTTAGCCATTTGAAAAAAGAAAAAAAAACACCCAAAAAAAAAAAACCAACATCACATTTGAAGCTCCGGTCTTTCCTAACTTGAGGCGTGCATCTGACAGTGGGGCACTGTGCCTGTGCCACACAAAAGCCCGTGTGTCTTCCTTCCTGTACACTGTGCGATGTGTTTGTCCATGCACTTTGGCGCATCCGCTCCCAGCGTCCATATTCTGCCCCGAAGACCATCAATAATCATTCAGCACAACTCGAGCGAATACTGCATCAGGTGGTGATGACCGCGCCCTTGCAAAAATAAACCAAAACAAATTAAAAAAAACACAAATCCACATTAGAAAAGTCAAACATAACAATGCGAAGTAATGAAGATGGCAATGAAATATTGAGGTTAAACACGAAGCTACATTGTAAAGCAAAAAATGAAGACTATTTCTTATGACACGGAATATTGGCCCAGGAAGTAACATGTAAATCTACCGTGATTTCCACGGTTCTGGTGGATATTCAGCCAGTGAGGAGTGGCCAGGAAGTACTTACTTTTCGCATTGAGAAGAAAACCCAGAGTGTAAACAGGCCAAGCTTGGACGGCAGGCAGGAAAGAGGAGTTGATAAGTGCTCCAACGCATCTCATAAGGCAGGCCAGACTTTAGGAGACAGTCAGCTTTTCCATTCTGCACATCATCACATTTGAAGATTTTATTTTCATGACAATTAACCTCTGCCCTCCCACTTTGTTTTTGAAATTTTAAGAAGAAAGTGTGCTCAAAAACAAAACTGGCATGCCTTCAACATAGATTTATGAATACTTTTTTCCGAAAATACCCACTTGCAGCCATTATTCATAACACCGAACAACAGCCATATCCCCAAATTTTCTCGATTGTGTTGGGGTCAAAAAAAGTAGGCAATTAACCAATAAAAGAAGGTTTGTTTTGCCTGTTTTAAAGATATGTGTACTTTGAACTTATGTGATACAATTATTCAAACTATTGTTCATAAAAACCTTACCCGTGTGCAAGTCTTGAGAAAAAAAGGACATGGGCGGGGGTCCTGCGAGTGAAAATTTTGATTTGGTCAAGATGATGGTAAAATGCCCGTAATTTTTTGTTCCAAGTCCAGTACAAGGAAGGGTTTTGAAAGTAGCGCAAGAAGGCGATATTTTGTTCTGCCAGTGTTCAACTATATAAAATTCCCAATTGGAAATGAAACAAGGATTTTTAAAAGAGTCGTAGAAAAAATAATCGAGATTAGCCATTTGATGCCGCGTCTTTTACACCACCTTATTCTAACATGCATGCATATCTAGTTATTTCGTGCCTGTTGTTTGTGTCCTTTATGACGTCCTTTAAAAACAGTAAGTTTCTGTTTGGAATATTTTTCAATTTTTTTTTTTATTGCAGAAAGGCAGACAGAAATTTTTTTTTTATCTCACTCCTTCTGCACATACGCGATTGGAGTCAAATTCAGATGCCAAGTACGAATCAACTTCAGCTGTTTCCGTTTTTCCGGATTTCTGTTTCAAAATATATAACATTCAATTAACTTAAAGGTGTTCCTCGATCATAAACTGACGTTTGGTCGAACAGACAGACATAGTGACCTAATGCTTAACTCCGCTTTTACACTTCGTCGATGGGGTAAAAAAGGACTTCAGCCTTCCGCAATTATTAATTAAAAACCAAAAAAACACGGTGGGTACTTTGTGAAGGCCAAAAAACACGGAAGGCTTGTCTCAATTGCGATGTGTATCGGTTATAGTGCCAACCCGGCGGTGGTCGGGAGAAGGTAATTACACGCAGCTGGGAGAATCACTTGCAAATTGTTGCTACTGTACACATCGGCATCACGCAAAGTTCTTTCTGACCCCGCCAGAGGGAAGGGTGGTTTACTACTCTCCATATGGGGAGCCACTGGTCTCTGTCTCTCTGCTCTCTGTCTCTCTGTCTCTCTGTCTCTCTGTCTCTCTCACCTACCCTTTATGAAGCGACACTGTGCGGGATCTTCAACGTCACCAACTAATGCAGACAGATTGGACGGCCGTTTAAACAATCCATCCGAGGTACGGCACAAACACTCTCCGAGGAGTGGTGTTTTTCTAATCTCTTAAATGTTTAATTATTTTGTTGAAAATAACAAAAAGATAATTTCTGTAAACTAACCTCCAGAGACAAGGTTCCGAAAATTGTGTTTGCACATATTTATATAAACTAGTACGTGCCCGTATAAAAAAAATAATAATAAATAATTAATAAATTAAATATTTCAAACCGGCGACCAACAAACAACAACCACACAGGCGTTTCTTCGCTCTCGCGTGCCCGCACGTGCGTGGCCCGGAAGTGGCATATTATTCGCAGTTACGATTATCGCAATTTAGTTTAATACCCCAATTATTCAATTAACGCCAACGTTATTTACCTTTTTCGCAATGTCGTGCCCAAGGAAAAACAAAAAGATGAAGAGAAACGAGAGAGAAAAAAATTTACTTCCTGCGTTCGGAGCACACCAGCACTCTTTATGTTACCGAAAATTTATGCACCGTCTAATATGAAAAACGATCATAACTTGGGGCATTGTGTTTATACTATAAATGCGCATAAGAAATCGAGAAATCATTTTAGAATCACGAAGTATCACTCTCGGGAATCGTACGTTGAACCTGAAATGGCGAACGCGGACTTGATCTCCCTCCCCATCGAGCCCGCCCACGCAACGTGTCTTGTCATTGGTTGGTAAATAAATGGCCATAACTTGCGGAAGCACTTGTCACGATTAATATCAAACCTTGAAAAGGCACATCCTCAGTCCCCGCAATATATGTGGCAAGTTTCAATTGAGATCGGACCAGTGGTGTGAGAAAAAACAGCCGGTCACAGACACACACACACACAGAACAACACACACACACAGACACACACACACAGATTGCTGGAATCATAGATAGATATATTTCTTTGTTGTAATGACTGTGACAGGATTGGTTGCAGAAGAGTGCCACATCCCTTTCAGGAGTCTGTTCGTCTGGTTTGATGTTGGCTCAGTCTGTTAACTGTCAGATTGGTGATTTGCATCATCCCTCAGATATCCGATTCTGCATAGCATACTGGTAACATCCTGAATGATCTCTCTGTTATTGGTGTTTAGTCCTCATTGGTTCACACGGGCACCAGCAGGTGAACCACTATTTTCGTTGTGGTCTGTGTTGTCTGTTCTGTCTGTCTGTGAATCTTCCAGAGCATAAGCTCCTTGTGACGTTTGAATGCGTCTTGATGAAACTTGGACACAAAGCTACATATCATGTCTTGTGTGTCGTTTTTGTATGCAGGGGTGTGTCCCATGCCCCTTGTGCGGCGGCCACGCCCACTTTGAACTTTTTTATTTATTTCTCGCCAATTTAATTTCCTAGAAGCTGTGTGCGTAATGTCCAAAGTACAACATTAATAAAAAAATCCGATTTGATTTGGTCAATTTTTGACGGGAGATATACTGTTGTAGGGTTTTTTTACAGGTTGGGCTTCCTCAATAATGCCCGCGATACCATCGTTCGCCTTCCCGGCGTTGTGTAGATCTATATTGAATACACTTGTATCTATCGTGTGCTGCGAATCACTGCATGATATATCACGTGGAGGGTGGGGGGAGGGAGAGTTGGTTCGCTGGCTAGATTGATGGATTAAACGCGTTGCTCTTGTGCTTCCTTTGGCGTTTGCCGACGTTTTCCTGCCTCCCTTCATCTTGCAACATTACAACACTGCAGCTTTCACAGAAGATAGAGGCGAGTTATCTCGCTGGCACCCTGAAAATCACAAATTTCCTGGGCCAAATTGGCTTCGTCGATCGACAGGGCCCGTTCCATCGATTCGTGGAATGACTTGTCCCAAAACTTCGCCCTCCTCAGGCCAGTCAGTAACCTACAAGGTGGGATAAAGAAGTAATAGGACATCTCTCGTTGTACTGTATATAAATAAACAATTAATTAATTTCTGCTGTCCCCAACAATATAATATATCCAAGTGTCGTCTTCTTCTTCTTTCTTCTTCTTCTTGTTTTTCTCTTCTTCTTCTTCAGTCTGCTCTCAGGCTTGAATTTAATCATGTTGTATCGTAAAGTCAAATAATATACAATATGGATTTTTCCGTGCATAATAACACATCATATCGTGCTAATCTGTAAATAAAACGGACGGTGGCCGTCTGTTTTCATTCCGCATCTGTGAATCTCCTTACCGTTTCACCATAATCACAAAAACTGGTCGGCATACTTACTGACGTCTCACAATCCGACCTTACAACGGTAACCGAACATTGATGAACATAAAAAGGTATCATATTGACCAAAGTTAAATTATAATCCAATCGTTGTTATTGACGATGTACGTTTCTCAGTCCCTCAATCCCCGTGGGCCGGAAATTGACCGTTCAGCCGAGTTAGCAAAACAATTTATTGTTACGGCGTGGAAATTTCGAGAACACCATATAGGTTCCTTAGATCATTTATCCGGTATAAGTCTGTGTTCAGTTATATTTCCCCAACCGTTGTTTAATGGAGAATTTTATTCGTGTTCACCGGGCTGTGACCTTTCGAGATAGTGTTTTTCTTTATCTATCGTTATTTTGAACCACCAATGCAACAAACCTCCATGCCACCAACCGCCACCACCAACTACGCCACAATGCAACCACGCTACATCACCTATTACAACAACCACACCATTTTCGCCACTTATGCCCGCTTGCGAACGCCATCTGCACGGACCACTGCTTAACAACCCCCTTTCCACGTCAGAAACCAGTCTGAGAACGCGAGCGAGGGAAGTCAAGAAGGATCTCCGATGGCGCGCAGCTTCTCCCGCTGATTTTTCCGCCTATTTTCCCCACGCTTGGTGTGGTGGGAAGTGGTCCGAAGCGCGGGGTCAAAGGTGAGAGAAAAGTGTTGGGGGCCTCTTTTTTGGGGGAATAATTCCTTGGACCTGAGCCAAAACCGACTTCCCCCGTCCCCCGCACGGCGCGCGGGGAGGGGCGAGAGGGCGCGCCCCTTTTCGGGCGGCTTCTCGAAACGCCTCGAAGGGAGGTGGAGC
>CM068952.1:128667313-128678237 GCA_035128595.1 Eptatretus atami | reverse complement strand
GACGGTAGTAGGTCCGACCGCTTCTGAAGCTGCCAGCACCAACTCCGACGCCCCCACTGAAAAGGCCTGTGCCGGCCACTTCGTCGCCGGCTGTTCTACTGCAAAGACCTGTCCGGTCAAGTTTCACTGCCGGGTTTGCGCTGCAAAGGCCGGTGCCGGTAAACCTGTCCTGCCGGCTTTTTGCTTCAGGGCTGTCCGGTCGGATCGTACCGCCGCTCTGTTCGCCTGCAGCACCTAGTTCGCGGGCTGTCTGCCTGCCACTGCCAATTCAACAACTGCTTCATTTATTTCGCCCCGTTCTGCTTTTGCATTCCCCCCCCCCCTGGTATTGCTCATGGTGCGCCAGATCGTCCGTCGCCAAGTTTCAAGGTACTGTGTCCGCTGGGCAACTAAACACGGCTCTTCCAGCGCCCGTGCACCTCGCGTTTGCAATCATCCATCCTTCCATCCATCCATTGGCTCATTGCGTGTGCCACTGTGGCTGGCTAGGAGACGGCGTCGTTGCAGCCATACACCGCTGGGTTCACTGCGTTCATTCCGAGGGGAAGGCCTGGAACCTGCGCGTTGTTGCAGCGGCCACAATTCCCTACCTGCATCTGCACCTGAGCCACGAGACCTGCAGCCGAGCACCCTGGCTCCCTGCTAACAGGGTGCTCTGCTAGAGTCATTGACCTGGGCCATGTTTTTAGTCGAAAATCTTGTAAGTGTAAAGATGTACTTCGTAAATATGAGTTGCCCGCCGGATAATGGTTAGCTGCCGGCCAATTTATTAAGTCGCAATGGAGTGGTTGTCTAGTAAGTACTCAGCCCGTAGTTTTATTTTTGGGGTAACATCGAATAATACACTGAATGTCGCCGCCAGGTCGTAAGGTAAAACGTATTAGGTGAGAACTACAACATGATGTCACAATGAAAATTGGACGATCGGATGAGTCTAAAAAGGGAGGGTAGTGTTACGGTGGAAATCCGCATGAGCTAATCCATAAAGAGTCCTCAGGTGATATATCGTAAGTTCATGTTAGTTAGCCCAAACCCGTTGTAAATAGGGGAATACTGTGTGCAGTCAATCCGCGCGCTGCGAACCTTTGAGTAGCCATAGTTTCTTTCTCTATTGTATTTTCGACGCAATCTAAGTCTGCCTACATACTCAAAAACAACCGACCCACAACCAATATCGCCAAACATCAACAACGCCCCCGGAACACTCCACCAAACCTGCCACTACCTCACCGCCACAACCCAACGCCCCGCAAAGCATCGCCCTCACCCGCCATTCTCTAACCGACAGCCACAACGCCCTGAAACAACTCCACCCAACCGCCACACCTCACCTCCACAACCCACCCCGCAAGCACGCCTCATTCCGCCATCTCTAACGACGCCAATCAACGCCCCCGCAACTCCAACCACCTTCGCCTTTCCCTGCACAACCAGCAACCGCACCGAACCTTGACACGAACGGCGCTGTCTAGGCCCGGTCGGCGATTGGTGTCCAAACGCATCGAGCCGCGAGCTGCGAATGGCGGCCTTTCCGAGGTAAGAATGAGCTCCAAAAGCTCACGCCCCTTTTTTTCCGTCCATGGCAAAGCGTCGGGCGGTAGCCCGCCTCCAAGCGCGATGAAACGGTGATCACCCGACAGCAATCGGAATCAAAAGGCTCACGCCCCTTTTGGCCCGACCAATGCTGAACAGCAGGGTGGCGGCCTCCGCCCAATCGCCGTTTTATCCGATATATTTGCATAGAGGCTCCTCCTGAAGCTATATAGAGAACGCGAGCCCTAAAGGCCGACTCAGGTGTGGAGTTGGGTTTGCAAGTTGACTGACGGAAAGTATCGGAGTTGAGCTTCGCGGCGGTCGGCTGCAGGCGGCTGGTCCGAGTCAAGTTCGAGTCAGAGGGAAGACAATGGCGGCCAACGAGGTTGCGGTGTGGGGCGCTCGTCTCGTCGGGGTGCCAAGCAGCCAGCCACCCTCTCCCTGGCACAGCAATTCCCCCCCCCCCAATCCGCGTGAGATAATGCCGGGGGGCCCCGTTCCTCCCCTTACTCTAAACGGGTGAACCAACAAACGCTCGCGGCGAGCAACGCCGAGAGACTCGCCGACCACGCCAGGGCAACGCGCATCGTGGCACAGTGCGGCGAATATGCGGCTTCCGGGCTCTGGGACCTGGCCGACCTCCAGATCCACTACATTCTGGTTCACGACTGTTCTGCCTCCTTGCCTGTGAGGCGGGTTGTTTTCTCGGGTTGAAATGCAGCTGCTGCCGCCGTGTGCATAAGTTAGAACCTGCTAATGTCTGTCCTGACATATGCCCTTTTAATCGGTGTACACTCTTTCATCTGCAATTGCTTTGTTGCATCACTGTAGGCCTATATATCGGTCCTTCCTCGTTGTGGAAAATAAATGCTACTTGTTGAACTGTTCTCGCTTTGCTCGCGTCTCCTTACTTATTGATATCCACTTGCGATCACTAAGGGATTGATAGTGGTTAAAACGCCCGTAATTAAATTGGACACCGTCCAGGTCAACGATAACTTCCGCTCAGTTATCTCTGCAGCACGGAAACGAACCGCTAAGCGGTTCGTTGTCCGAAGTCGACCCGCGCGAGGTTATCGATCGCCGGGACCACCTCGCGCAGGTATTAGGTAGTCGAATGGCGACGCAACCATCCCTCGCGGCGTGGCAATTTGCACGGTGATGGGGTGAGTATCAAACCCCACCGTGACGATGGCCTGGGTTGGTATTCCGGCAGGTCACGACAGAACTGTCCGTCCGCGGGCCGAACAGTGTCGCCGATTACGAGTTACGTGGCGCATCAGCAACGCTGGACGCGCGAATGCGCAACAATATATAACAACATCATAATTATTAATATGTATATACATGTACAGCACACTACACACAACATATATAAATATTAATTAATAAATGTTATGCTATGAATATTGTTGCATAGGTGATACTGCAATAATATGCTGTAATGATACTAAGCCAAACCCACGCTCCGCGTGAAGTCGAAAGTGAGGGAAGGGTTCGGTAGGACGTCAAATATAACCATGTTCACAATGGTATCATTGAACTTTATACAAATTTATGTACATTTCGTGTCAAATGCAACTCTGAGGTAGTCAGCAGTAAAGAAGAGGGTTTAACATGCAGACGCTGGTGTTCTCGAGTGGCATTACCTCCACATGGTCGACGGTCTGTCGACAAAACAGACGAAGAACCGTCAAACGAATGACCGATGATGTCATACGCATACGCCTCTCAGCGGTGACCGTCACCACGTCGCATACAAACGAATGTAAAAAATTAAGAAAATCGCCAAAAAATTCCCAAACCTCCTCCGTCTGGTGCATCGCACATACCCATGCTGTTCATATAACCAACAGCCAACCCGCAGCCAAAAGCGCGGACAATCCGCCGCAGTTTGGAGCCTGAGACCAAAAGTAGCGCAGACGTTACAAAAATAAATATAGGTGTTAAATTATGTAATATAACAGCCGGAGCGACATGGTATCGGCCTACTCCAATAGAATGACGGCGATGGCCTTCGTGGGAAACCTGCGATAACAAAGAAAATTCATGATCCTAGCAAGTAAATGCGCCAGTGGTTCATAAAAAAATACCTTCAGTCGGGGCATGCCAGGTCAAACGGAGGTCTTACAACGTCTTTCTCACAATAAACACGACATAACTTGAACTACCAACCAGGTTCATGTATTCGGACTCATAGTCTCGATATAGACTTTCGTTTTTTATTGTTCCACCAGGTTCATTCCAAAGTCTCATCTTCTCCGAAGTTGCATACGATTTGGCTGAAATTTTAAACATATTGCTGAAATGACTGCCACAGCGCCCCGTGGCCCGATATTGATTTCGGAAAAATAATTTTTATGAAGTTCAAAATATTTCAAAATCCCGTGCTAGGCAACGGTGGCGTCATAGCAACGTTCGCAGTGCAGCACAACTAGGTCATGTATGTACCACCAACATATCTTCCATCGAAATCGCCATTTGATTAACGGAGCAACTGGACCGAACGAAGAACAGACAGACAGACAGCCAAACATACGTCGCGGGAAACAACTGATTAAGAATAAGGGTAGTAAACAAAATGCAACATTTTAAAAAAAAAAAACATTTTTTTTGTCGACTGGATCAGCTACCCAATATAAGTATATAATAAGTAATGTATACTATATATAAAATATATATAAATAAAATATATATATATATCTACGTGTAATTGGTGTCTATCAATTATATATATATAATAATAATAAAATAATATTTTTATATATATATAAGTATGTTATCTTAAGGCACATTGTTACAGCCCTGTGTTCAAGGTTTCGCCCAATGAGGGAAATGCCTCGTTTTCCTTCCGAAACACCCGTCCTGAGCTGCACCAACGTGCGAATGAAGCTCCCACTGCTCCGGCAGGTTCTAAAAGCAGCCACCAATGTCAATCTAATCCTTAATCAACATCGAGGCAGGGTTATCCATCCAGACCTAAATTACCCTGAGGATGATAGATTAAACCTGCGTCTCGTGCCCTCATGCACATCGCAGTCTTACTGCGGCGATACCGTGATGTGTACGCCTAAACAAAGCAATCAGGCTGGGGTACAACTTCCCTGTCTAACTATGCATGTCACATGGGCTCAGACCAATGAAGTGAAGAACAACTGAGACGAGATTAATACAATAACCACAATACTTATTTCACACACATGAAACAGCAATCATTAAAGTGAAGCATCGACAAGGCAAAAAAGTCACAGAGAGCAATGTATCCTCACATTGTTTTCATTAATTCTATACCATCTAATTTCCAACAAAGACAATGCCATCACCTCAATCCGGGAAAAAAGAAAGCAATGACACGAAGAAACTAGAAGAAAAGAAACAGTACGGTGATAGGGTCAAATGCCTTTGCTCACGTTCAACTACAGCCCAACGAGTCTGCTGTCCAAATATACTGAGAGGAAACAGGATAGCGAAGATGGGCATGGAGAATGTTCAGAAAGTTTAACCTTGCCTGGAAGATTTTGCTTACCATTATAAAGGCTATGTTAGATCACTAGAGTTTGCTAATTGCAGTTTTCGAAGGCCATTCTCACAATCTCACCAAAGTCGCAAATTGGAACTGGTCAGAAAAAAGCTCTCCAAATCATTCCGGACTATTGTACAATGATTTTTGACCATGCTCTTATTTGTGATACCTAACTTGGAAAACAAAGTAGTTGAAAGTGTCTGAGATTCACAGGCCAATGCTAACGTCTGATGAGTTCAGTCATGGCTTCCAGACCAAAGGCCGAAGACACAAATACTCTCAGAAATCATCCTAACTCACAAATACGTTAAAAACCCAAAGGTACCAACAGTGCACATCCTACTTTGTTAAGAATTCTTAATGAAAATGTATCATGCACCCGCCAGACCCTTTTTGCCTTTCCTTCTCTTTGTACACCACATTCCTTCCCAACCATATCCAGGCAAGCAAGATGTCTATAGCTGCGGCCCGAAGGAAGGAGACTCGTGTTTCGTTGTTTCTTCTTGACTTTCTGTTTGTCTGGTGATTATCTCAGCCATCCTTTGAGCTCGGAAGCGAATTGGGGACAAAATGAAATCCTTTGGAAAATCCACATTCCAAATTTGATGTATACAATGGATTTAAGACTTAATAAAAAAGATAACATATAATCCTCTATTATTTCATCCTCATCGGGCATATCTCAGGCACCTTGTGAGCGAGGAAAGCGGATATGTACAACATGACCAAGTATTTGGCTGAAACGAGTATGTTTTACCTCCGCCAACCTGAAGGAAGAAGGTATGTTCACTCCCCCTCTCCTGTGTATTTGTCTGTGTTGTTGCTGGCAGGTACTCTCAAAATTGGTCCCAGATAGCCAATGGGAACTTGCATCGGCAGCACCAACTTCTGCACAGATTAGACCCACTGATGATTGATACTAAAATTGTGGAGCGGATGAATTCTGAGAAAGGTGGGTGATAGACACTTGGTTTAGATTTGGTGAAGATTCTGGAATCCGGAGCGACTCACACAGCAATTTTTATGATTTCTTTCAACCGAAGAAGCAGATCGGAGCTAAACTAAATACTGATCACTGATATTTTCAAAAAGTTGCGAAAACGACGGAATGAAACCGGTGAACAGGTTGGTGTGACCATCGACGAATTATTCGATTTTGATACGACTCAATCCGATCGATATTGTTGTTTACATATTTTTTATTTTTAAAGTGATTCCCCATTGAAGATCGGCCAGAAAAACACTAATGACTGTTTACGCATTAAATCATTCAAAAATGTAATGGGCCCGGATAGGTTCTCGTGATCAGGTGTTCGTGGAGGTATGCCCTACCTGATGCCTCTCGTTGAATTATCATTCATCAATTATCCAAATATTTCATTTTTTTTCGATTAAATACTTAATATTTCCAAAAGTTTACAGACAATGACGCAAGATCGTGGTTTATGCATCACCGCACTTGATTTAAGAATATTTTATATTAGCAATTATATTGATTTATTTTAATCATAATGACATTAATCTGAACTCAAATTATTGCACATCGCTCCTCCCAATCCATCATCCATGGTGCCTAAGGTGGCAATCGCGGCGGCGAAGGCCACGTCAATGCGCATGCGGTCGATTTTGGATTTTAACCCTTCGCTCGGAAGGAAAGGGTATTGCATTGGGTCGCCGTTTGTGTCCGGTTTGTTGAAAAAAAAATTTAATTTTTTGAGAATTCTGTATGATCGCATCCATTTTGTGTATTGTTGTGTTTTGTGTGATTGTTTGTTCTGTCCGCCGCCTCCCCCAAACCGCAACGAAACTGTTTTTTTGCAATGTTAGAAATGAGGTCAACCGACCCTGGCGACGGTTCTGCTTGAAGTTTCGTAAAATTGTCGATCGAAACCGCGACATAGCCCAATAGGCAATTTAGCTCACATTTCTAAAAATCCTCCAATTTCATCCGACTGCTGCAATTTGAACAGGCAATTTGCATATCAGGTATTTAATTCAGCCTACCTATCATGTTGGAGGTTCAGCACATGCGTCAAGAAGGTCATACATAGCGCAATAATAGGTCACACTCAAATACAATTTAAAAATGTTTCTATAAATGTCATTGTCATACACCATTACTTGAAATTTGAAGATCATTCGCAGCTGAGAATTTTGAATTCACACACTAAATAATTTCGGGAGACAATGCAAGTAAATAGGCCCAATTGGGCCTAAATTGGCTAAGCTAAAAACCTAAACTCATGCATTGATTGAAAATTGAAAACATTTGCACGAGATGGACTACTCAAAACCACCTATATAATTGGAACAGCAGGGCGCAAAGCCAATTTGGGCTAAATTCTCTATAAAATCCCAGATTTCAGTACGATGAAGAAATTGACACCATTATCAGATGAGGTCACTGAACTCAACACCAATAATTTTGTGGGCGGTCAACTAGACCCTGAAGGTCAACGATAGGGTTCCGTCCTGCTCTAATTCTAAAATCCCAATTTTCATCTGATTGGCATGAAAGTGAAGAAACTTGCATATCACTCTATGATTCAACCACCTCCTTAATTTAGGTAGACGTCAGGCCAAAAGGGGTCGGGCAGCCATAGGCCAATTGGGCCTAAATTTCTAAATCCTCAATTTCATCCGATGACTTGAAATTGAAGAGCTTTCCGTCCAGTCGCCGATATTCAAATACCTATTAATGAGATCAAATGCCAATCAGATAATTATCAAGGCCAAATTAGGGTCCACTTTTCGCCCTACAAAATCCTTCAATTCACATACCGATTGAACTGAAATTGAGACATTGCATAAATGAAGTACTTGAACTCAACTCAACTCTAATCATGAGTAACTAGTCAAAAGGCACAAGGTCAATGGCCAATTTGGGGGTCTATTTCTGGAAATTCATCCACAAATTTCAAATCTGAGACGAATTGAAGACAAATTCGTTTCAACGGTGTCAGTTCTGAATCAAACCTATAATTTGAGAATCAAAAAAAGCCAAAAAAGCAAGCCAAATTCCTAAAAAAATTCCCAATTGCATCCGAGACTTGAAAAATTAAGAAGCTTGCATATTGAGCACTGAACCACCACATGTAATTTTGTGAGACAAACTTAGACCAAAAGTCACATAGCAAATTTCAAATCCCAACGTTGCAACCGATACTGCAAAAATTTGAAAGCATCATGTCAGGTGCGAATCAACTTCAATATAAGGTCAAAGGTCAACGACAGCCAATCTAAAATGAGAATGGGCCAAAACCTAATATAAACGATATCTCAAAAAAGTTGGGACCGATATGACAAAAAAGTGATGCAATAATTCGTGAATAACAAGCGGATTGATTTGGTTCGATCCCCACAGTGACAAACATGATGTTCCGCAATCTCTTGCTGTATTGCCAGTTGTCCTCTAAGATTTAACATGTTTCTGCTGCTGTCGTTGTTTTTGCCGCACAGAACTCGTGTGTCTCTGCAAGCGCTGGTTGAGACAGAATCAACGCTACACTCTATCATAGAAGCTTAAAATGAAATTACAACACATATGTCACGCTCATGTGGCAGCCATGTTGAAAAATTGAAAAACTTGGACCAATTAGCTCTAAACTGTACCTCAGAAAAAAAATTGAAACACTTGGCAGAATACTCCTCATGGGAATTGAAGAGTGATCTTATGTCATAGGTGCCATTCGTATGACGCATAATTGCATTATGTAGAACACAACATCCGAATCCAGTATGAATAATGCTAGGCATCTAGGATAAAATGCATCCACAATTTTTTGAGGATGCATGCGGTCATGTATTCGGCAGCAATCGTTGTTTTTTAAAAATATCTTAAAAACCCCTTCTCTTCTGAAATGGCTTAACACCTCTGAGGTGAAAACTTTTACAAATATACCGCTATCCATGAGGAGTCAAATGACTCACACATATGACACAAGTCACAATAGTGTGCATAGGATTTACCCAGAAACACTATTGATAAAAAATCATTTCTCAGTAACAGTGCTGGACAGTATCAAGGGGCAATTCTCAGGTAAAATGTCCCCTCAGGTCATGTGCTGTACAGGTCGGTCAGAGAATAAGTGGATGTAACGACGGGTTAGTTGGGCAGCCATCTTGGATGCAAGATAAATATTAAAAGGTTCTTCTCTTCTTTCTCTTCCGGAATCCATGATAATTCATGTGAACTTCACAATTGTCATCAGTAAGGATGAATGCAGGATTTAAATTCACTTGATTGGACAACAAGGTCGCAGCCCAGAATTATTAAAATTATTTGCATGGGGTTTTTTGGGGGGGGGGGGGCGGGTTAAATAGGCCCTTGGCTGCCGGATGGAATGAGGACAAGTAGCACTGAAACCTGAATACCCACCGTTCCTCCTAGATGACTTTATCTTTGCTTTGTTTTTTGGTTCCATTCGATATTCCATGCAGGACTGGTGTAACTATGGTCTTCCACTTAATCCTGACTTGAATTTAATTCAAGTCATCTGAATTGAATGAATATAAGAAAACGTATTTAGTCAGGGCAAGGCTTCCAATCAAAGGGGGGTCATCAAAGCGCGGACTCTTGGACCCTTGTCATCACGACCAATCAGTTAAATTAACGTGCAGCTAGTTATTCTCTATATTATGTACCATGCAGTCCCATGCACTCCACCAAAACGAAGCCTGGCGATGCGGCCGCAATCTCTGGAAGGTCTTTTTTCTCTTTTATTTCTGTTTTGCAATAAAATGATCAAACGAACCTGACCTTTGTTATGTCGTGCTCAGCCTGCCAAAGAGTCCTCACTACACTCACCGCCATCGCTGAGCAAACTCTTCAAAACGCGCTTCCAGCATCCAAAACCAGAGATTTTGGCATCACAACGCAAGAGATGCCTGGAGTGAGGCCTGTGTAATACTTCCAATGCTGATATATCAGATCATTGTCCATCAACCACGGTAAGGTGTCGCACCAAACCCGCTCTTATGGTTGGTGCAAATTTCCCGAGGCGATAGAAAGTGGTCTTGTCCATTGTCAATGGCCACACGGCAAGTCAACTGCAAGTACTTAAAATACTATTGACTGAGTGTGTGATCAAATTGAGCCACAATAAAAAATTATTTGTACTTGACAATAGTAACTCTACCTGCGTATGTGACCCTTCTTCCCTCTGCTGGGGATAAGACAAGGCGAGAACAATTCAACCGATAGATGAAGAACATACGTAATAAGCAGATAAGTTACTTACGAGAAATCCTAATCATAAAAGTTCTCAAACAACACGCACGAAACGTTCAAACAATTACTATTTTATTCTACTGCCCTCCCGACCTCACTCGCCATTTTTCCCGACAAAACACCCAGATAGCCCACTAGCCAGCCTCACATCCCCTCTTCATTTCTCATCAAACCTCCATAAAAAACATCCATACCATTTATAGCCCTTCTTAACATAGTGCTATTCTCCCAAACCAAACCATTCCTCATCGAAGAATAAACCAAAATCCACATCAGATCTCCATTCCTGACAGCACCAGAAATCATCATAAAATGATTAATACTCCATGCTACTCCATACCCTAAAATAAACTTATATGCAAGTATGAACTGCACCGGCGGCCCGTGCACCGTTGTTTGTTGCATCCATCCATCCATCCATCCACCGTTCATTGCTGTTGCTTGAGCCAACACCATCCGCGTGCCGCAGGGACTGCCCTGTAAGCAGCCGCACCCGCAGACTGCATTTGTGCAGCCCGTGCACCGCTTGTGTTCACTGCGCTCATTTAAAAAGGGGGAGGCCTTGGAATGCGTGTGGGTAGCCGGCCGCATTCCCTGTCACCTGCATGGTTTCATGAGCCAGAGACTGCGTGTGAGCA